>ML663573.1:5398121-5909096 GCA_007570785.1 Antilocapra americana
CATCTAAGCCTTAGACTCACTCTTCTCAGCCCAGAGAAATAGATTCTGCAGATCTCAAGTATAAGAGTAAGGCCTGGCCAGGCCTCTCTAGAGGAAACCTCAAAATTCCCAACTAAACTCACATAGGTGGGGAGAAACAGTAGCAAATCAGAAAGGGCAGACCCAGGCAAGAGAAAGCTGCCCAGAGCTGACCTGGGTGGGGAAAGAATATTCTGGTAAGGCTGCAAGAGGGCCGGCCTCCTTCTCTCACTGGAGCACTGGTCTGAAAGGTCACCTGGCCCAACAACCATGAGGCCACCCAGCCCTCAGTTAACCCCCAGCGTGGATGTGCTCTACATGACCCCTTCCCTTGAGTTCCGAGTGGAACCTGGGATGTCTTTCTGGCCCACAGAGAAGAGCAGAAGTGACTGGATAGTCCTTCCTGTGATTATGTCACATCCTATATTCATTCTAGCCAAGGGAATGAGATTCTCTTGATTGCCTTGGTAGGCAGAACGATCCCCCCTACCCCAGCAAAGATGCCCATGCTCTAATTCCAGGAACTCATTAGGTAACAAAAGAGACTCAGCAGATGCGATTAAGATTACAGACTTCTCAGGAGATTACCCTGGATTATGTGAGTGGAC
This sequence comes from Antilocapra americana, assembly GCA_007570785.1. NCBI lineage: Eukaryota > Metazoa > Chordata > Mammalia > Artiodactyla > Antilocapridae > Antilocapra > Antilocapra americana. The sequence goes on from ML663573.1 coordinate 5,398,748, forward strand.
TCAATCTCATCATAAAAACCATTTAAAAACACAGAAACTTCTCTGGCTGGAGTCAGAGAAATGCTGCAGGAGAGATGCAGGTGAGATTCAGCCAACAGGAAGTCAGAGAGACTCCCAGAGTTAGATTCAAGGCACTGTTTCTGGTTCTGAAATGTAAGGGCCAAGTGCAAGGACCAGAGAAAGGTCTCTAGGAGCCAAAGGTAGCCCCCAGTTGACAGCCAGCAAGGAAATGGGCTACAGTCCTACAACCACAAGGAACCGAATCCTGCCAACAACCAGAGTGAGTTTAGAAGCAGCTACTTCCCCAAAACTTCCAGAAAGGATCACAGCCGTTGTGATCCCAACATCTTGTGGGACCCAAAGTAGATAAACCAGTTGAGTCAAACTGTGCCCAGACCTCTGCAGAATGGAAAGCATGAAGTAATACATTGGTGGTGTTTTAAACCACTACATTTGTGGTAATCTGTTGCAGCAGCAATAAGAACGGACAAACAGGCCTTGAAGAAGTACGCTTCCATGTTGTCAGAGCACCTGTGAATGGACCACCTACTAAGGAGCTGACAGTGACACCAACCGACAGAAAACGGGACCTTGATCCCACAACCAAGAGCAACTGGATTCTGCTAACTACCATGTGAGCTTGAATGAGGACTCTCAAGTTCCAGATAGAAACTGGTCTCGCCTATATTATGAGTGCTGCCTTATGAGACCCCAAGCAGAGGACCTAGTTAAGCTGTGCCCAGATCCTGACTGATGAAAACTATGCGATGGGAAATGTACTAAACTTGTTGCTCCTTGGTTACACAGGTATTGGTAACTAATACACCCTCTTCCAAAACTGTGGGTTGATGCTTCTTCTGGACCAGCTCATCCCAAAATCTAAACCAACAATTTCTAATTCAGGATTGAGGCCAGTGCAAAGACTGGGGTATAACGTATTAAGAGTCTAGGATACAAAAAAAAAAAAAAAAAAAAGAGTCTAGGATACAGATCTAACATGACTGGCACCTATAATATGCAAACATAGACTTTCTTATTCACACCAGAATTAAAGTCAGATGCCTCTAAGATGGAAGACCACACTCGGCTCTTTCCCATTAACTACAGTATCACCCTACCTTCCACAGGTGACATAGGCTCTATGATGAGGACACAAACAACAGTTAATTCCTTTTTCACAGAGCCAAGGAGGAACATTAATCTATCACTTTATTTCAAATATTGCTTTCTAAAGTATTTTATCTTGCTTGGCAACACTAACAGGCAGACCCCTTTTATGTTTAAGTGACAGAAACTCCAACTCCAGCAGGCTTGAAGCACAAAAAGGGAAAGGCTGGGAAGCCAGGCGCAGGCAGGGCTGCAGCCCTGATCTCTCCAGCTCCAGGTTCTCCTCTGAGTTTGTGTTTCCCTCAACTGGCTCCTCTCCTGTGGCAAGATATCAGCCAGCAGCTCAAGATTCACCCTCCTTTCACCCCAGAGGTTGAAACACAAGTTCGGGGCCTGACTCTCACTGAATTTAGGCCATGCCAATCCTGATCAATCACCATGAAGAAGAAAGGATTTGCTGATGGGCAAAAGCCAGGGGTATGAGGTGAGCAGGTCCCTTCCCATCCCTGCAGACTGAGAGGAGGGAGTGGGCGCTTTCCTTAAAGAAAAATTAGGGAGCAGCATCAAAAGAAGGCAAGCAAACATCAAATGGGCAAAGCCAAAGCTCTCTGTTTGGTGAGCCACCTTATTTACCAACTATGACTCTAACTGGCATTGGGCAATTTTCAAGCACCCAGTGAATTTTCTAGGAGAAAAGCTATCCTACCATAAGGACATCCATCCATGTATGTTGTCTGGAGTATGCCATATCCCTAGAAAGTCCTTTCCATCTTCACAGTCTATGATTCTAATCTAATTGGAGCCTAATTGGAAACACCGGTCTAGTCTCGCAACGTAAGTGTTTTTAAAATTATTTTGGGGGACTTCCCTGATATCCAGTGGTTAGGACTTCATCTTCCAGTGTAAAGGGTACAGGTTCAATCCCTGGTTGGGGAGCTAAGACACCACATATGCCTGGTGGCCAAAAATCCGAAACACGAAACAGAAGCAATATTGTAACAAATTCAGTAATGACCTTTAAAATGGCCCACGTTAAAAAAAAAAAAAAAACTTTTTTAAAAACTCAGTAAAATAAAATTATTTTTGAAAGGAACATTCACCTGACTAAAAAACCAGTCCCGTGACTTCCTAGGTGCCCCTCCTGGGTCACCTCCTCGCCTTCTCTACATTCAGACATCTGTCCCTTGGTCCACTGCTATGAACACTCAGACATGGACTCTCTGGACTTCCCTGTATAGGGAAAGATGTGCCAGGTGGCTGGGCAGGGCGCTGAGCCTGCACTTTCTCTGCTCCCCAAACTTTGTTTTTCAAAAGCCAATTTCTTCAAACAAAGCAGTCAGTTGAAGTATGAAAACAAAGATACTTCTGAGTTTTCTAAACACACACTAAAAGAAAAGGTTGTTTTTTAACTTTCAAAAAAGAGCGATGAATTCTTTTGGTGTTCAAATACAGCCCAGCAGAATTTAGCTACAACTTTCCCCTGAGTGCTATTTTGTGAGTGAGACCAGGCAACAAAATTTTTTCATGTGAAAGGATTTTTTTTTTCTTTCAAGACAGAAAAAGACATAGTTGGAAGAAAATGAATAAAAGAGCTAAACAGGAAAGCGCTCCCAACCATGGAAGTGCCTGATGTTAGGATTACCAGCAAATGAATTGTTCAGACCTTCCCTTCGGTGTCGTTTTTGGATCCGGATGATAATTTTAGCAGAAATCATTCAGACTTCCTTGAGGTAGAACCGTCACTAAATCTTAAACCCGCTTCAGAGATACATTGTACTGTTCTGTTTTTAGTGGCCTGTGTCTTCTTTAGCATAATCTGAGGAGGAGGAAACCCTTAATCTCCCTGCAAGGGTGCCATATGTGTTATTTTCTAGTACCTATGTATAATTATCAGTGTTATTTTAATAATCAATTTCAGTGGAACGGTAGGATTTGCTTCAGTTGCATTTAAATCCTAATAAAGCTCAATAAGAAGAAAATGAGAAAGAAAGAGAAAATATCGTTCGGAGGATTAACAGAACACTCCAACAAAAGGGACCTTTTTAATTTTCATGACATGATAAAGTGATAGCCTTTTGAATAGACAATTAGGCTCATAAACCTGATACACCAAGGGCTTAATTCACAAACACACGTTGCCACTAATATTATACATTTGCAGAGAGCTGTATGCTTAACAGGATTAGGATATAGCAAATCATTCATTATTAATGGGAATCTACACTGCCTGGGTCTTCATCCCTAGACAGACCAGTATTTAAATCAAATAGTTTAGCACAATTTCAGGAGCTTAATTCACATAGAGATTGCTCGTGGGGAGATCTGGATTTCCTTGCACAGAACGGGAGATCTTTTCTGCCTGCCTCAGCTCCTGCTGCCCAGAGTATTTACATTCTGGAAGCTTTGTGCCTTGCTCTGTCCATCCCAAAATAAGAAATAACCACCTGGCTGGTCCACCTCAGGAGGTCATTTGCTTCCCCCAAAAGACTGTAATCTGCACCAGATTCCAGGCACGCTGTTTGCACTTCTACTTGGATCGGCAGTTCTGCAAATGGGGGACACACCTCAGGGCGCTTCAGGCCCAGCCCAGTGTAGGTCAGAGGGAACTCACAGAGTTGTCATTTCAACACCTCTGTCTCAAATGCACCATCATCCACGGGAAGGATGCAGAAGACTTCCCTCCTTTGCCTCGAGGAAAAACTGGCTCCACCAGCAAGTACCAACACAACGTGACTTGAGGGAAGGCAACAGGCAGGCGAGTCATCTTTATTACTGAGCGGCTGACTTGTGTCAAGCACAGAGGGACCAACTGTCCCAGTTCTATTGGGACTTAAGGGTTCCCAGGGCAAGGGATTTTTAGGTTTAAAGCAGAAAACGCCTGGGCAAGCTGGTCACCCTTGTTGTTCAGTCACTCAGTTGTGTCCAACTCTTTGTGAACCCGTGGACTGCAGCACGCCAGGCTTCCCTGTCCTTCCCTACCTCCCAGAGTTTGCTCAAATTCATGTCCATTGAGTCAGTGATGCCATCCAACCATCTCATCCTCTGTCATCTCATCCTCCCTTCTCCTTTTCCCTGCAGTCTTTCCCAGCATCAGGGTCTAGCAAAGCGATACTCTTTCCCTTATTCCATAATGGAGGTTCACTGTGTCATAACATTAATGTTATTCTCAGTCATATGAGAAAAACACTCCTATTTCTAGACGAAGAAAATTAGTCCCAAAGATGTTAAACAATTTACTCAAAGTCACAGCCAGGAGAGCTGGGACTCAATTCCAGATCTCTCCAGGGGCTCGGACAGTCACCTCCAGCTCTGCTCAGGCCACCAAACACCAGCTAAGCTGGGGTGCCATGGTGCGCTCCAGGGTCACAGGCTCCACCACATGGGCACTCGAGGCTTCCTAGGTCTTAATCTAAGACCTGAGCTTTAATCTAAAGCTTCAGATGATCTGAAAACTCAGCAGGCCCTTCAGCAAGGCCAAAGGAAGGGCCACTCCCACCAGCATGTCCCCTCTGGCTCCAAGGCCCAGCAGAGACCATCCTTCTCTGGAAGAGAGAATGGAACATCCACACCACTGGGGATATGTTCCCAAATAAAACTCTTTCCTCCACCAGTGGGGGGATTTTGGGTCCACAGGCTTCACGATATGAGAAGCCGATAAGAGATCCCAAATTCCCCCAGATGGTGTACAAAGCATGAAAGCTCCCTCACCCTGCCGCCCTGGGCCAAGGACTTCATTCTCTAGGATGGGAGCCTCTGTGTCTCGCCCGTAAAGGTGACTGGGCACAGGCCTGGCAAGCTTCCTCCAGGCGTCACATAGACCGTATTGAAGCCATACTTAGGGGGAGCATAAACATCCCAGCTCTGCTAGTGACCCTGGATGAATCGGTGGATCTCCTGGGGCATCCACTTCCTGTCTGCAGCGTGGGGATGATACTAGCACCTCTCCCCGGAGAGCGGACGTGAAGTGCTGAACCCACTGACTCACGCATTGGTTCCCATACCTGTTCCTCCACGGCGCCCTACTCAGCCTCAACCAAGATTCTGAACAAGCACATTGTTTCATTTGGGAGGAGGTTCTACCCAGGGGACAGACATCAGGGAACGCGGTGCCTTGGCTCAGGCCAGTGGACAACTGTCCATTTTCATTTCCCTCTGCATCTGGACTACCGTGGAACAATAGCATCCTTCATAACCTCCCAGGAGCGAGTCCAGTAAGAGAGGCTTCACTGGGTACAACTGAGAGGTAAAATAATAAACTTAAGAAAGAAGACATTAAGTGGCTGACTTCTCTCAGAAAAGGTGTGTTATCTTTACAAAAAGAGATTTCAGTTCAGTTCAGTTGCTCAGTCTTGTCCGACTCTTTGAGACCCCATGAATCGCAGCACGCCAGACTTCCCTGTCCATCACCAACTCCCAGAGTCCACCCAAACCCATGTCCATCGAGTTGGTGATGCCATCCAGCCATCTCATCCTCTGTCGTCCCCTTCTCCTCCTGCCCCCAATCCTTCCCAGCATTAGGGTCTTTTCCAATGAGTCAACTCTTCGCATGAGGTGGCCAAAGTATTGGAGTTTCAGCTTCAACATCAGTCCTCCCAATGAACACCCAGGACTGAGCTCCTTTAGGATGGACTGGTTGGCTTTCCATGCAGTCCAAGGGACTCTCAAGAATCTTCTCCAACACCACACTTCAAAAGCATCGATTCTTCAGCACTCAGCTTTCTTCATCATCCAACTCTCACATCCATACATGACTACTGGAAAAGCCATAGCCTTGACTAGACGGATTGTTGTTGGAAAAGTAATGTCTCTGCTTTTAAATATGCTATCTAGGTTGGTCATAACTTTCCTTCCAAGGAGTAAGCATCTTTTAATTTCATGGCTGCAATCACCATCTGCAGTGATTCTGGAGCCCAAAAAAATAAAGTTTGACACTGTTTCCACTATTTCCCCATCTATTTCCCATGAAGTGATGGGACCAGATGTCATGATCTTAGTTTTCTGAATGTTGATCTTTAAGCCAACTTTTTCACTCTCCTCTTTCACTGTCATCAAGAGGCTTTTTAGTTCCTCTTCACCTTCTGCCATAAGGGTGGTGTTATCTGCATATCTGAGGTTATTGATATTTCTCCCAGAAATCTTGATTCCAGCTTGTTTTTCTTCCAGCCCAGAGTTTCTCATAATGTACTCTGCATAGAAGTTAAATAAGCAGAGTGACAATATACAGCCTTGACATACTCCTTTTCCTATTTGGAACCAGTCTGTTGTTCCATGTCCAGTTCTAACTGTTGCTTCCTGACCTGCATATAGGTTTCTCAAGAGACAGGTCAAATGGTCTGGTATTACCATCTCTTTAAGAATTTTCCACAGTTTGTTGTGATCCACACAGTTAAAGGCTTTGGCATAGTCAATAAAGCAGAAGTAGATGTTTTCCTGGAACTCTCTTGCTTTTTTGATAATCCAAAGAGAGATTAATCATAGTTTTTTTTTTCACTAGCAAGAGCACAAATTGCATGAAGCATTAATTATGAGTAACACTGGGTAGTAACATATATTCAACCTCTAGGATCCAGAATTCTTCAGGTCTGTCATGTCCCAGATGGGAAACTTTGTAGTTTGTGGAAGAACACGAGGTTTTATCTGTGTAATTCCCTCTTCAGTCTCCTTTTCAAGTTTCTTGGCCTCTGGAGGTCCTCAGGACTGAGTTCAAGTTCTTCTTCCTTCTTATCCAACATTTCCTCTTTAGAAGATCTAATCCATCCTCCTGTGGGGTATAAACCCAAGCTTCATTTCTGAGGTTAAACTGCCATTCTTGACTTGGAGGTCTACAATCATCTCAAATGCAACATGCCTGTTACGGGTTTAACTGTGTTCACCACACCCCCCCAAAAAAGAGAAAGATGTAACCCCCAGTACCTCCAAATGGGACCTGACTACAGATGTCAGTGGCTGAGGTGAAGTCACAGTGGAGTGTGGTGGGCTCCAAATCAAAATGACTGGGGTCCTTGTGAGAAGACACAGATGGGAAGACACAGAGACTCAGGGAGGTGTCCCGAAGACAGGCAGAGGGCGCAGTGATGCTCCACCAGCCATGGAACACCTGGGGCCACCAGGAACTGGAAGAAGTGAGGAAGGGTCCTCACCAAGAGACTTCAAAGACAGCACAGCCCAGAAGACACCTGGATGCCAGACTTCTCAGCTCCAGAAGATAAATCAAATAAATCAATTGCTTTGCTTTAAGACACCCTGGAGAAAGAAATGGCAGCCCACTTCTGTCCTGGAGAAGGAAATGGCAACCCACTCCAGTATTCTTGCCTGGAGAATCCCAGGGACAGAGAAGCCTGGCAGGCTACCGTCCATGGGGTCACAAGAGTCAGACATGACTGAGCGACTAAGCACACACACAAGACACCCAGCGTGTGGTACTTGGTTCCAGCAGATCTAGGAAGCTTACACAATGCCTGGCCCTGGATTCCAGTGTCCCCTCAGTAAACAGGGCTTCCTGCATTCGGCTATACCCACCGGGAGCAACACGGGAGACCTGGATTCGATCCTTGGGTTGGAAAGATCCCCTGGAGAAGGGAAAGGCTACCCACTCCAGTATTCTGGCCTGGAGAATTCCATGGACTGTATAGTCCATGGGGTCACAAAGAGTCAGACACGATTGAGCAACTTTCACTTTCACCAGGAGCCTGGGCCACGTCCCGGCCTGGCCACCTCCCTCACTGGCGCCCTGTGCATCCAGCCCAACCCAGCTCTCTTCAATCCTACGTCTCCTCTTGCAGCCCCATCACCTTCACCTGGGGACAGGCAGCAATGCCTAACTGCTTCCTACACCTACTCTGCCTGCTGTGGCCTCTCCTCCATGCAGCGGTCAGATAGACCCTTCTAAACGCAGGTTGCCACCCTGCTTATGAACCCTGGGCAGTTTCCACAGCAGGTCAGATGACATGGGCTGTGGAACCCTGTGTGACGCGGCTTCTCTGCCCTTTCCAGCTCATCACGTCACCTTGATGGTTAGCTGGACAACACTGGCCTTCGGGCTTGCCTTGGAGGGGTGGGGGCATCTCCCTGGGTCACCTCCACTCACCACAGGTCTTGGCCCTTATCTCTTTCCTTACAGAGCCACTCCCACTCTCAGCCCTCCTGTGAGAATCTCTTCTCACCCTTCATTTTTCCCTCCTGGCATTTGTCACAGTTCTTAGCCACACATTCATTCGTGTGGGGATTATTTGCTATTGCTGTTGTGGTTTTTTTATGTCTTTCTCTCCCTCAAGGCAGGCCCCATGTGACCAGGGAGAAAGTCTATTTGTCCTCCTGGTGTTGGCGGAGTGAATAACAATGCTGGCTCCTCGGAGGGGCTCTATAAACACAAGGAATCGCCCATCGTAAACACCTCTCTCTGCAGCGCGACATGGGACAGGGATGTGCCGACTCTCAGGTCAACACAACCAATCGGGCACCGACACGAACTCACCGTGAGAACTCAGAGCTGCCAGGAGATCTGACGTCACCAACTGCCACCTGCAGGGACACTGCTGGGCTACCACAGCTTAGAGCCTGCTCCAGGTCACAGATTCCTGGCTTGCGATACTGCCTGACTGGCTCTTGGCACTTGGCGAAGCTCTTCCTGAAGAGCTTCTGAGGTGATCCGAGGAGACCGACAGGTACCCACCACCCTGTGCGGGAGGCCCTGGAGGTCTCGTGTCACAGGGGAGGACCAAGTTCCCACAGGTCTTGGCAGGGCTGGTTCTGCCCTCCTCCTGCTACAAGTCTCTGAGTCCAGCAGAAGAGCGCTGTCAGAGAATGCCTTCTGGATAAAGCAGTGACGGCTTGAACCAGGCACTGGTCCGACCACACAGCGTGATCGCCGAGCTCTATGAGAACCTCTTCCGGGGTCACGCAGCGATTTCTGACGGTGTCACCAGCCACAACGGGCAGGTGAGCATAACCCTCAGAACAAGAAGAGAAGCACAGCTGAATGTCTCCTGCCTGTCGGTCATTAGGGCAGTTTCAGCGATCCACTGCAAATTAAACAAAACACTGGATTCTTTTTTTCCACCAAATCTATAAGAAATTTTCATTCCCTCAACCTAGCAAAGAAGAGTATTCTAATGCAGCCAGGGTCTCCAGCTCCGAATTAAAACCACTGCTCTGGTACGGATGGTGCAAGACTTGCCGCCCCTCTGCTTTTCCAGGCAGGAGATCCGAACGGATGAAGAAAAGCCAAAGCAAGAACGGGTTGATTGCCAACTTCTTTATCTGCAGAGCACTTGCAGTGATGAGAGCTGCACCTAAGAGCTACTCAGAAACTGGAAGAGAGGTCGCTGTGGCGACTGGCCTCAGCCTCGTAATGGGTTCATCACTGCTGTCTAGAGACCAAAGGTGGCCACCCCATCGCACGGTGCCTTCCTGTGCTCACCAGGCTGCGGCGGCTCTGGGAAGGTTCTCCCTTTGAACAAAAAGCAACTCTGCCAAGAGTCACCAGCTCCCTCCATACCTCTCAAGTCCAGTATCCCTGCCTTAGCCCCTATCATCACTATCTCCTGTGTCCGGGGTCCCCAGCCTCCTCAAGCCCCTCCAAGTCAGGAGGCCTTCCCAAATATAAACCTGACACCTACAATTTCCAAGCCAAACTTCAGCTGAGGCACCTCCTTCAACTCACACGGCTGCCACAGATTTTGAATTTTTAAGGGATACAGCAAAATTCAGCAACTGTCTGCACAGTGCAAGCCATGAGTTCAGGCAGTTCTCATTTTCCTCATGAGATCACCCCACACTCGTTACAAGGACAGCACATCTTTGTGAAGCTGGGTACCCGAGGTGATGTGACAGAAGCAAGCCTCTTGCTAAATACCCCAGACACATGAAAGCAAGGACTCAGCAGAGGCTTCTGCCATCAAGGTTCACAGGAGCAGTATTCACAACAGCCAACAGGGGGCAACCACCCAAACAGAGGAATGTCCATCAACAGAGGAACAGCCAACGAAACGTGGTACATGCATACAGTGGGATGTTATTCAGCCCTAAAAAGGAATGCAGTACTAACACAGGCCGCAACACAGATGAACCTTGAAAGCATCACGCTAAATAGGACAAGCAAATACGAAAGGACAAATACACAAAAAGTGTATGAGTCCACTTTTCTGAGGTAGCTGTGTGTGTTAGTCGCTTAATTATGTCTGACTCTTTGCGACCCCATGGACTGTAACCTGCCAGGCTCCTCTGTCCTTGGCAAGAATCCTGGAGTGGGTTGCTATTCCCTTCTTTAGGGGATCTTCCCAACCCAGGGATTGAACCTGGATCTCCTGCATTGCAGGCAGATTCTTTACCATCTGAGCGGAGGTAGCTAGAGTATCTAATTTCTTAGAGTTAGAAAGAATAATGACTGGTCGGGATTAGTGGAGGGGAAGATTGGGAGTTAGAGTTTAATGGGTTTGATGGTGGTGCCTGCACAACATTTTGAATGGGCTCAATGTCGCTGAGTTGTACACTTTAAACGGTCACAATGGTATATTTTATGTTTTGTCTGCATGTGCACTGTCGCTCAGACATGTTCAGTTCTTTGCGACCCCATGGACTGTAGCCCAGTCCACCAGGCTCCTCTCTCCAAGGGATTCTCCAGGCAAGAATGCTGAAGTGGGTTGCCATTTCCTCCTCCAGGGGATCTTCCTAACCCAGGGAACAAACCCGCATCTCCTGCACTGGCAGGCAGATTCTTTACCACTGAGACACCTGGGAAGCACTATGTTTTCTCTATTTTACCACAAAAAAAGTAAAATCTTGCAAAAACAAATATGAAAGAGGAAATAAAGGTGGTGGTGTCCAATAGGATTCCAAGGTGTGAGAAGCTCTTCCATGCTCAACTAGCAAGAAATTGTGCTTAAAAGTGCAATGAAAATTTTTTCATTCAATTTATGCATATTAATTTTCAAAAGGCCACTAAGTTACTAGGGCATAAATATTTAGTAGGCTGTTTAAATATAACTACTCAACCAACTGAACTGTTAAAAATTCTTTGGGCACCATTAAAAATTACTAAGATACTAGAAAGTCCTGAACCAGGACAGATTCTATGAGGTCCACTCACTCACAGGACCAACCCTGAATTTCATCCACCCCCAATTTACAAGAATTAAAGAGAACAGAACAACATGTTAAATGATACCACTGTGAGCAGTCAGTATATCTAAACCGTGGAGGACACTATAGAACCCAAAATAACATTCTTCTTCAACAAATATACTGCAGAGAAATACAAGGAGAAATAGAGAGATGAAAGCAGTACAGACTATAAAATACTTAATATATATCAACAATTGTAACATTATTGGATCAAAAAAACTGTAAGAGACAATTTTTACAGTTGGCTCACTCATATATAAAATTGGTTTGTGTATACGTGTGTGTGTATACATACAGAAACAAGGAGAAATTTAAGACTGGGTATTTAGTTATTTAGTGTTATTTAGAACTGCTACATAATGATGTTGTTTAGTCACCAAGTCGTGCCTGACTCTTTGTTACCTCATGTTCTGAAACACGCCAGGCCTCCCTGTCCTTCACTATCTCCTGGAGTTTGCCCAGGTTCATGTCCACTGAGTCAGTGATGCTTTCCAACCATCTCATCCTCTGCCACCCTCTTCTCCTTTTGCCTTCAATCTTTCCCATAATGATACCATGGTTATTTTTTAAGGGAGTTCTTATCTTTCAGAGACACATATTAAAATGTTTACAGAAGAAATGAAAAGATGCTAGGGACCTGCTTCAGAATAATTCCAGTAAGGGGTAAAGCAGAGTGAGCAGAAGAGAGAAAACCAAGTGAGCTGCAAATTGACCAGTATCGACTGTGGATGATGGGGTACTTCCCTGGTGGTCCCGGGGCTAAGACTCTGTGCTCCCAATGCAGGGGGCCCAGGTTCAATCCCTGGTCAGGGAACTAGATCCCACACACTGCAATGAAGATGGAAGATCCCATGTGCCACAACTAAGACCAACTGGGAGTAGTCAAATATTTTTTTTTAAAAAAAGTGGGTGATGGACACACGCAGCTTCAGTTCGTCACTCCCTGTGCCTCTGCACAGGCCCGCAGTGTCCCACTTCCCAAGCTAAATGCAGGTCTTCTGGCCAAACCCTACTGGTGCTGCCCGCTGCTCTGCCTCCCCAGAAGACTCCCTGAGCTCTTGGGATGAGCTCCCGAAGGGCAGGTGCGATGCCTTGTCTCTGCTCACCCTCCGCCCACACTTCCCACCAGCACAGCCTGGCCCCCTCTCCTCTCCCAGCCCCCCATGCCTTTGGTGGCACACGCTTCCCTCCTCCCCACCTGCCAAGCCCTCCTCCTTAGGCGGCATCCTCCCCACCTGCCAAGCCCTCCTCCTTAGGCGGCATCCTCCCCACCTGCCAAGCCCTCCTCCTTAGGCGGCATCCTCCCCCACCTCTCCTGGGCTGCTCTCACCACGCCCCCTCTCCAGCGCTGGGTTAGGAGTTTGTCCTCAATGCTTCCAGAAAAACATGTTTTCCTCACGGTAGAACGTTTTGAACAGCAGCACATAACGAATCTTCAAGTTGCAAACTTTCAAAGAGGCAAACATGCATTTCTACATCCAATCAGGTAAGTGAGCTCTCATGTCTGGCATACATTGTCATGTGCATGCATGTTCTACAAGAGGCTGTGCTTCTGTGTATTTTACAGTACAGAACTGTATACAGTTGTGCATCATCAAGCCCATAATATCTGGAAGCAAGAGGGTTGAAGACTGAACTGAACCAAACAAGGAACCAGAATCTGTGCCACCAGCGTCAGGTGTGAGTGAAACTGCAGCTTGCCCTCCATCTCCTTTTGCTGACAATCCTTCAGCTCTACTATCTCCCACATTAGTCACTCTTTTTGCCTGTTCACTGATGCTGGCCTCTGTATGCCAGCTATTGTGCTGTACTTTTCAAGGTACTGTCCTGTAAAATTAAAAACATTTTTTGTGTTTTTATATATTATTTGTATGAAAAGTATTATAAACCTATTACAGTATTATATAGCTGATCATGTTAGTTGGGTTCCCAGGCTAACTCAATTGGACTTACGAACAAATTGGACTTACAAATGCGCTCTCAGAATGGAACTCATTTGTCTGTAGGGGACTTACTGTCCTTCACTTTCTCGTTATCTCACTGAACTGAGCATCCAGTACACACTAGTTGCCCAACAGACATCTGTTGAATGAAGAAATGAGTGGCTGTTTAATAAACTGAATAAATATCATTATCACTCGTTCTCTCCTGTGACAGTTTGCCAGCTACAGGGGCCCTATTATAAAGCTTTCGTTATAGGAAGAAATGGATGTCGCCTCCTACTTGAGATGAAGGACTTGAAATGGCCTCTGTAAGAATGAAAAAGTGTGCACATGTCAGGCTACCTCCATGTGTCAAAAGCTGGAGACGTGAGGGATTGAGCCAACCTTGCAGTTCCAGAAAAAGCAAGACCCCACTGAAGCAACAGGACCAGGACCGGCCCCTGTCTGGTTCTGGGAACCACGACCCCAGAGAAATCCCACCCCTCAACCCCCAGACACTCACCCAACTCTGTGAGTCACTCCTCCTGGGCCCTCAGCTCTCTCCCTCACCTCCTGAATGCTTCTTTTATGCCTCATGTCTTGCAATTCTACCCCAGTTTCTGGATCTTTCAGACACTGACAGTCCTTCACTTGCTCATTTTGCAAGAACTACTCATTGATCACTGATGGTGTCCAAGCCCCACCAGACTGTGTGTGAGGCAGGGAGACAAATCCCAATGTGAACGTGGCTTTTAAAATCTTACAGAGGAAGATAAGCTGGGAACAGAAATAATGACATGGCCACACAGAACTTGGTTAGTAGGAGAAGAGGGGATGAGGCAAGATGCATGGGAGGTCATAACCACTCCAGAGTTCTTCCGGATGGAGCACCTTAGGAGGAGAAGCAGGACTTGGAAGGCAGCCCTGAGATGGGTGGGATTTGGACCAGTGGCATGTTGGTTAGGATGCTTCACCAGCAAGGGATAGCAGCTTCAGCTGGGTCCTAACTAGCCAGGGAACTCATTCTCTGGCTGAGCCCAGAGAGAGGTGTTTCTCGACAGCTCGAGCCAATGGGTCTTCCCCCACTGCTGTGCCCAGGTGGGTTTATCATGGAGCACCTCTCCAGGAACAATAAAGTTTAGAGGCCCATTCCTGAGCCAGTCCTGGGCCTGCCTGGTCATGGGGTTGGAGAGGAGACACAGCTGCCATCTGGCCATTTCCACCTTCTAGACTAGTCAGGTGGATGTCTTTCACACCCTCCCCACCACTGAGGCAGGCTGCAGACTGAAGAAACAGTCAATCAGGTGGTTCCAAACAGAGGTCGCAAGACAAGACAGACCTGAATTCAATTCCCACCATGCCTTTCCTCTAACCCAGGGGTTCTGAGTTCCGGCCACATGTTAGAATTATCTGGGCCTCACCCCAGAGCAATTAAATCTAAGTCTCCTGGGGTTGGGATCCAGACACCTGTGGTGTTTTTTTTTTTAAGTCTCTCAATGGGTGAGGGCTGAGAAACAGGACTCTTGCTCAGGGGTTCTCCAATTTTAGCAGCAACAGAATCATCCAGAGGGCTCGTTAAAACAGAATGCTTCACCCCATAACTGAGTTTCGCCAAGAATTTGTGTTTCTAACGAGCTCCCAGGAAATGCTACTGCTGCTGCTGCTGGCTGAGACAACGCGGTCCCTGATCTTGATCAAGTCGTTATCTGTCTCAGAGCCGCAGTTTCCCTTCTCATCTGTGAAACAGAGATAATAATATTAATAGCCGCCTCACCGCTATTATTGAAGGGATTGGAGACAAGGTCCACCAGGACGGAGCACGGGGCTCACAGAGCTGCTCGCCGATGCTCACGAGACAGAAGGCACCACCACCGGTGGCACTGCTATCAGCCTGTCAGCCGATGTGTCAGCCGGCGGCCTGGGTGTGGCCCAGGGCTGGGGCAGCACTCCCGCCCTCTAGTATTGCTTTGCCATGTAAAACTGTGTTAGCACCAAAAAAGACGTGCATTCATGCACTGGTTCTAATTCTCTAGCGTGTTTTTTTGTTGTTGTTGTTAATATAGAATGATGCTTATCAGAGGAAAAACATCTGCTCCACTTTCTTTAATCTCTAATTTATCTAATCTCCCTTTGTAAAAAGGTATATTGCTAATGAGTGAATTTCTGCCAAGGGGAAAAAAAAATGCTTGTTTCAATTATTTAATTCTTCTCATTGACTTTACCCTCTGCGCTATATCACACAACATAAATATAATGAATAGGCCACTTTTTCCTGGCATCTCCATCACTGGCCACTGATAAAGAGACCTTCAGAAAAGACAGGTGTTACTTTCCATGTTTCGGCTGGAAGCACCAAACATGTGCTGTTTGAGTACATCTCTGCCTTAGACGGAGTGTCCCTACTCAGCCCAGGGACCAATGCGGGAGAACCCTCCAGTGACAGTGATCGTGATGGAGAGCGACCACCAGAGGGCGCCCCAGAGCAGCGCAGCCTGCCCCCTCCAGGGCCAGGGACTCGGGCCTCCTGGGCACCAGAGCACAGTCTGGGGTGTTTATTTCTTCCTTGGAAAGGTCGGCTTTTTTACCCCAGAATCTGCAGACATCTGCATGTGTGTGTGTGTTTCGCTTTTTTAAAATTTTAGTAATCAAATAATATGATGGGCTCCTGTGTGTTCATGAAAATAAATGATGAATAAAGTAGAATAGAAGAATAAAATAGAATCAAAAGAAGGTAAATGAAATTTTTGAATTGTGGGGTGGGGTGGGGAGTTGAAGGCCATCTGGGATGAACCCCTCACCTGACAGAGAGAAACCTGAGGACCAGGGAGTTCACACCATCCTCACTAACAGACAGGCCAGACCACTCCCAGACCACGCCTGATCCCAAGCTTGTGTCCTCCGCGCCACAACCCCAACCAGAGCCAGAAGATGCAAAGGCCACCGGAGACACCAGTTAGCCCCGACTTCCTCTTATTCTGTCCACTAAGTAAATCAAAAAATTAACATTTCATATTATAACCTGAGCTTGTACCAGATCTTGCAATGTTAATGACACTTCATTCCCTTTTTTTTTTTTTTTTTGCATTGTGGTAAAATAACATAAATGTACCATGTCAACCATTTTCAAGTGTCCAGTTCAGCGGCATTAAGCACATTCACAACGCTACACACCACCACCACCAGCCAGCTCCAGAACTATGTTCTCTTCCCAAACTGAAACTCTGCCCCCATTAACCACTAACTCTCTGTTTCCTCCTCCTCCAGTCCCTGGCAAACACCCTCCTAGTTTCTGTCTCTATGAACTTGCCTGTTTATAGGCACCACATGAAAGGAGGATGATAGACTATGTGTCCCTTTTGTGTCTGGCTCGTTTCACCGAACATGATGTCCTCAAGGTTCAGTCATGCCTCAGCGTGTACCAGGGTTCCCTTCCTTTACTTGGCTGAATAATACTCTAGCACTTTCAGTCTTGTAGCTGACACCTGGAAGAATGCTGCCAGGAAAAATGGAAGGCAAGCCGCACCCTCATCTTTCTGACAAGGGATCTGAGCTCCTGGCTAATTCGTTGCACCCTCACGGTGCAGGTCTTAGAGCCACACGAGGGCTTTGCTCTCACGTCCAGAGCTCTTGGCTTTCCCAGGGTGCAGGAGAGAGGCTTTCCCGTCACTGCTCTGCACACTGACGTGGAGAGACACTTCTCTCTAGGACACAAGTGCGACCCCACAGCAGGGAGAGATGAAAAGACAAGCTAGGCAGAAACAGCCCCTCGCACTAACATTTGCAGGGGTGATACACTCCAGTCACAAAGCTCTTCTACAGATGTGGTTACAAAGGTTATGAAACCTGGGTGGGGAGAACGGGTGGGATACTCCAGCTCACGCCAAGTGAGGTGGATTCAACAATCTGCCAACTGCACCAAGTCCCTTTAGGCTTTGAAAGCCCTCTCTGGCCAGAGGTCCGACTGAACAGGACTTGAGACAAGGCTTTCAGGGGGCACAGGTGCTGGGCGCCCTTATTCTGGTGAAGTGCCCTGGGGCAACAGCTCACACGCGAGAGTCCAGTTTATAGACAGCTGCGTTCTGAGTCAGACAGGGATCCATATTACAAGTAGACCTTGTAACCCACTCAATAATGATGGCCTCATTATTGAGCTACTATTATTAGTTATCTGTGCGCTTTTTGCACCCTGCATCACTCAGTTCCAATACACACTCCAGAGAAAATGAAAGCTTAAACCCCAAAACTTGCTCTTGCTTGGGGTTACATGGCTGGCAAACAGAGCCAGGACTCCCAAGTGGGGTCTTCTGACTGGGGAACCCACACTGGCCCCTACCAAGCTCACTTAGCTCCTGCAACCCATCTCGCCCCACCGGCAGGGGCAGCCGTCCTTGGCAGATGGGTACTAGCCCCCACAAACCAAAGCTTAGGCATCTTAGGCAACTCAGTGAGCCCCAGTAGGGCGCGTTCTTCAGGCCGGGCCTGCAGCAGGTGCTCGGAGGGACCAGGGTGAGGAAGGCCTGGCTCCTCTGGAGCTCGCTTCTCAGAAACAGATCCTTGGCGAGCCCTCTGACTTATCAGGCTTCGGGTTTGGAGAAACATGGAACATCAAACGTGGTACTTCTCAGGTGTGTATTAAAAGAAACTGAAGAATTTTACTTTACTGGATGCAACTGATGAGAACTAAAACACTCTGTGCAAATCTTTCCGAACTTCACGTAAGGTTGTGAAGACAGCTGACATTCCATGACATTTGTCATCTTGGTCCCCATAACTTCCAATACTGACGGGTATTACCAGGAGAAGAAGGGGTATTGTCTTGACTCTGGCCAAGATATGTTTTAAAAACCAAATGGTGAGTCTTCTGAGACCGTATTTACTCTAGAAACACCGGGAGAAACAAAAGAGAAAGCTCTGATCCGTCCTGGTTTGTATGATAAATACTGAATTTTCTTGAACTTCAAAAATTTACATAAGATGAAGCAACATTCAGAAAAGGTTGGCTGATCCTAAAAGGATTAAAATCTGTCTCAGTGGTCCAGGAGCCCTTTGTAATTTCAGCTGCTTGTCGTCCTTGACGGTATTTGCCAATTTTCTGATGTGAAAACAGTGGAGGTGTTCAGTGCCGCACCTCCGTTTGGGAGTCAGCATACACGGTGGTGGAAAGAGATGCTGTCTGATTTTTACACATTGATTCCCCCGGCTCCCACCCCAACGCGTTACCAAGGAAAAGGAGGCATGTTCTCTAGTTTGTGGTGTGGCAGGAACACTTGTATGAACCACCTGAGAAATACAAGTGAAGGGTGCTTTTCCTTCCACTGGATAGCCTGAGACAAAAACAGGAAAAAATGTATTACCCATGGACAACGTTTTAATATCTATGTACTCCACAGGTTAAAAAAAAATGATGTTACAAAGAAAGTTACTCTCAGGTTAACTTTTAGGTAATACCTTAAAAGAAATTGGAAAAAGAATTCTGTTACCAATAATATACTAATTGTCATACCAGCTGCCTACTTGGTAGAATGCAACCACAAGGATGGTTCCACGGTATCTCAAACAGAACATACTCAAAGCCAAACTCGTGATATTTTTCGGCCAAAATGGTGGTATCTTGTGTTCCATCCGCCAGTGATGCACATTCGTTCAGTAGCATCAGGCAGGATGCAAGGGTCATCCTTAAAACTCACTCTCCCTAGGCCCCCATGTCAATCACTACGGTTACTCATTTTATCTTCAAAATATTCTCACATGTACTTCTCCCCATGTCCACCACCCCCTCCAACGACAGTGCAGGCTCCTGTCATTGCTCACCTGGAGCATCAGGAGAGAACAGACTTGCACAGATGAACGTTGGCAGCTGCTTTAGTCCAGCCACTACACTTTTCAGAGCAGTCTGATTATGTCCCCACCAGCCCCATCCACACAGAAGACCCCTCAAGGGCTGACTGAAAGGAGTTACTAGTCCGAGTTACTGCTGCCACTCTCAAATATGTGACTTGCCATGACCGACGGATCGTGACCAGAGGTGGCGTGTGCCATGGCCGAGGAAAAGTTCCAAAGGCATTTGGGGGCTTTTTTCTTGCTCTTTGCATTCTGCCTTGAGGGAGGCGGGACTCCCTATTTTGAGCTGCTTCTTCAACGTGAGTCCTGCAATGCAGTGAGGATGTCAGAGTGCCCCAGAGAGCACAGCTGGCCCAGAGTCAAGCTGTCACACAAGCAAGAAACACATATTTGTTACTAGACGCTACTGAGACGTTAGGATCAGTGTGTTACACAGCATTACCAGGTGAAGGCTCACTGACACATGGGGCTTCTCATTACCTTTAGGTTAAAAGGCAAACTACACAACTTGGCGTCAGAGCCCTACTTTCATTTCCTTACATTAGCTTTGCTTCCCCACAGCAGGCCTATGGCCCCTGAGACTTCAGCTTAAAAGTCACTTCTTTAAGAAGATGTTAAAGAAGTGAAAGCCATTTCTTTCAGAAGATTTCAGACAAGTGACCCAATCCTTCAATCTACCACATACATCTTCATAGATTGTATCATATCTGTAATTTTATATTTACTTTCTGAGTCATTTGAATGCACTCTCTACTTCTCCTTAAAGCATTAATCACAATTGCAATTTCTTTGATTATTTATTTAATGCGTACCCCTCCTCCAACCATCACACATTCAAATACACAACTCTTGAAGTTGCCTAAGAATACTTTCTGGTTTTGCTAACCACTGAAATTAAGGGCCAGCAAACTGATGGCAGGTAATAGATGTCCAGCAAATTTTTGTGAATGAATGAAATGACTCATAGGTTACCCCACACTGGTTAAAAATATATTGTGAAACGCAAATGTGATAATTATGAAAAGCATTTGCTGAACAGAGGAAGATGATGACGCGTTATTCCATCTAAGAGCAGTAACCAGATGACAGTAGTTGAGATGCCTCTGTGCACACATAACAACTCGACCCCAGCCTGCGAAGAGCAGGTAGTAAGTGTTATCTCAGTCTTGTATCAGGTGGCCTTACAGCCGTGGTTCCCAAGCCTTACAGGTGGTTCATGCATCTGAATCACCTGATTTTTAATCACCTCATTAAAAATACAGATTACTGGGTCCTACCCCACCCCCAAGAATTTCTGGTTTAAGAACATGTATCACTAACAGGTTCCAGGCAGTGCAATGTTGAGAGCATGCACTGAGAAGTACTGCCTTGGAATTCACCAAGAATTCTCACTAAGGAGACGGGCAGAGAGGACAAGCAGCTTCTGTGACCCTGGGGTGGTGTGCCGGTCCTCTCTCAGGCTCCTGAGCCCACCGTTGCGGGTGGCTCTTCTGGGCCCACCTCCTCGCCACAGCCCACCCACCAGCAGCCAGAACCTGTGCTCCAAAATGTCCATTCTCAAACACCACGTCGTCACAAACAAGCCATAGGAACACCAGGAATCGCAGCCTAATGTCCCCATTTCTTCTTTTATATTATACTAGTAATAGGTATTGGAGAAGGCAATGGCACCCCACCCCAGTACTCTTTTTTTTTTTTTAATTTTTTTTTTTTATTGTTTTTGCCATACATTGTCATGATATCACCATGGGTTTACATATGCTTCCCCTCCGGAACCCCCCTCCCTCCTCTCTCCCCCCCGGAAAATCTCGCTGTACCAGTCCCGAGCATCAATCCTGGGCTGGCGATTGATTAGACACATGACAATTAACATGCTTCAATGCCCTTCTCCCATATCATCCCACCCTTACCCTCATCCACAAAGTCCACGAGTCTATTCTATACATCTGCGTTCCTTTTGCTGTCTCGTATGTTGGGTTCTCGTTACCGTCTTTCTAAATTCCATATATATGCGTTAATATACTGTATTGTTGTTTTTGCTTCTGGCTTACTTCACTCTGGATAATGGGCTCCAGTTTCGTCCATCTGAGTAAAATTGCCTGGAAAAATCCCATGGATGGAGGAGCCTGGTAGACTGCAGTCCATGGGGTCACAAAGAGTCAGACACGACTAAGAGACTTCACTTTCACTTTTCACTTTCATGCATTGGATAAGGAAATGGCAACCCACTCCAGTGTTCTTGCCTGGAGAATCCCAGGGACAGGGGAGCCTGGTGGGCTGCCGTCTGTGGGGTCACACAGAGTCAGACACGACTAAAGCGACTTAGCAGAAGCAGCCGCAGTAATAGGTATGTGTGCTCAGTGAAACTGGAAAATGAAACGGGACCCTCACTTCCAATCCGTAAAAGGTTAAATTCACCTGTGCTTTAAGAATGAGATATGAGCATGAAAAGTGGCTATCCTCAAAGAGACCACAAATAACAAATGCTGTAAGGATGCTGAGAAAAGGGAACCCTTGTACAGTGTTGGTGCAGCCACTGTGGAAAACAGTATGGAGGTGTCTCAAAAAGCTAAAAACAGAACTACCATAATGATCCAGGAATTCCACTCCTGGATGTATATCCAAAGAATAAGAAAACAACACTTCAAAAAGATACATGCACCCCAGTGTTCAGAGCAGCACTGTTTGCAACAGCCAAGACATGGAAGCCACCTGAGAGGCCATCAACGGATGAACGGATAAAGAGGTGGGGGTCCAGGCTGAGGACAGGCTTGGCGGGCCTGGTGGGCCCCCAGCATCACCAAAGTTGTGCTGCCTGATGGTGACAGGCCTGTCTCCTCTGTTTCCCCTTCCCTCTAGGGCCGTCTAAATGTCACGGTCACTGGCTATTTGGACACTTTTGTCCAGTTACTGTAATGGGCATAGTCATGTCCCTCAAAATTCATCTGTTGAGGTCCTAACCCTTGGTGCCTCAAAATGCAACTGGACTTGGAGATGGAGTCTTTGAAGAAAACATTAAGTTAAAATGAGGTCACGTAGGTGGCTCCCAGCCCAGTATCACTGGTGTCCTCAAGAGAAGTGAAATTGAAAGTCACTCAGTCGTGTCCACCTTTTTTGCAACCTCATGAACTATACAGTCCATGGGATTCTCCAGGCCAGAATACTGGAGTGGGTAGCCTTTCCCTTCTCCAGGGGATCTTCCCAACCCAGGGACTGAACCCAGGTCTCTTGCAGGCAGATTCTTTACCAGCTGAGCCACCAGGGAAGCACAAGAATACTGGAATGGGTAGCCTATCCCCTCTCCAAGGGATCTTCCTGAACCAGGAATTGAACTGGGGTCTCCTGCATTGTAGGCAGATTCTTCACCAACTGAGCTATGAGGGAAGCTTGTCCTCATAAGAAGAGATGAGGACAGACAAGCGCAGAGGGAAGACCCCGAGAAGATATAGCGAGAAGATGGCCGTCTGCATGTCAAGGAGGCAGGCCTCCGGAGAAATCAACCCTGGCCGCCCACACCTTGACCTCACACTTCCAAGCTCCCGAATGGTGGGAAAATTAATGTGTTGTTGAAGCTCCCCCCACACTCCCAGTATGTGATACGTGTTTGCAGCCGTCCTGGCCTCAGAAGTGAAGTTCTATAGATCCATGTAAAGTGGAGTCATTAGACGGGGCGGTAGTCGTTAGTCAGTAGCGGGGCGGTAGTGGGGGGAGACACAGCAGAGGGACAGCCCTGCCCTCCCCTGCAGGCTAAAGGATGCGGCCTTAGTATGAACATGAGAGAGGGTCTCCGCACGCCTGTGAACCCGAGGTAGACAAGAGCCACGTTTTCTGCAAAGTGGATGGAGACGGGCTGACGGTGCTGGTACCCAATTTCTGGGGAGCCTCTCTCCCACGGGAGATGCCACCCTGTCACTGAAGGCTGAAGACAGGTGATGAGGAGGGTGGCGCTCCCGGGGCCATCAATGACACATCGAGCACTGACTGGGATCCACACAGCCATCGACAGATACATGTCAGGCAGACACACAACATGTGAGGAAGCTAGCCACACAGAAGTCCTGACTGAACAAACATGATCTCCTCATGAAGCTATCTACCAGTTATTTGTCACAGAACTACAACATCAAAGGCAAAAACAAATCTCAATAACACCTTAATTAAATAAGCAAACACTTCAGCAAAGTAAGAAGGGAAGAAGTAAAACTTAGCCGCCCTCTCAGTCGGGACGGAGGCCTGAGGCCCCTCTCGAGGGTCAGCCTCACTTCCACCAGGCACTTGGCTCACCGGCCACGGGAGTCCCTTGTCCTCTGCTTCCCAGTGTGGAGCCCCTCCCTGCTCTCCTGAGCACCCAGAACCCTGCCTTTCTCTGAAACCACCACGACCCCAGCTCATGGCCAGGAGATGTGAGGCCCTCCATGGTCAGGGAGCTCCTCCTGGACCTGCCAGGATTCAGCTTCACACAGGACCACTCCCTGCCGTGGATGCACCCAGGACACCCATCAGCCACAGAGAAGCCAAAAAGCCAACCCCGCGTAACAGAACCACGGAGCCCTGCATGCCACTGCATGCAAAGCCCATGTAAAGCAAGCACAGTGGCGGCATTTAAGGACAACCTCTGGGGCCTGGAATCCTTAGTCACTTGTGAAAACATGTTGAACTAATTTCATAGATGCCATTCCCTTCTCCAGGGGATCTTCCCAACCCAGGGATTGAACCTGGGTCTCCTGCATTACAGGCAGATTCTTTACCATCTGAGCCACCAGGGAAGCCCCCTCACAGATGCTACACATACCTATCTGTGGCTATTCCTGGCCCCAATGTCCTTTCTCTGTTAATTTTTTATGCATAATCAGAAAGACCCCTTTTCTTGAGCCCCAAGCCCCACATGGTTTCCCACATGTGCAGTCTCTGTGTGGCCAGCGGCACTCCGTCCACCCACCCACCACGCCTGCCTCATCACCTCCCAGTGTTGGTGACAGAACGGCCAGACCCCCCAAGAGAAGGTGGGGACAGGGAAGGGCATCGCTAGGATTTCACCCTGATCAAAACCCATTTCGATCCCTGAAATGTGCGTTTCTCACTGAATCCCAATGATTCACACTTGTGTTAGGATATGATTTAACACGAAACGTGCAACATTCACTTTGTGACACTCGGGTTTGGTCTGTACCCTGATTCCATGGTGCGAATCCCCACGGAGGGCGGTGATGGAACCCCGGAGCTGGCAAGAAGCACCTCTGTCCCTGGAGAGCAGCAGTCCCATCTCAGAGAAACCTCCTCAGGGGAGAGGAAGCTGGGGCACAGGGCAGGAACTTGGCCGGACCCAAGCCGGGCCCCCAGGAGGCCCGTGCCGGGGGCGCAGCCCCACTCCACAGCGCAGTGAGCACCGGGCTCACCTCCTGCCTCTCTGACAGGCAAGAAAACAGCCCCCTGCGCTCTTTTCATCTTTCTTTTCTGAGGGTAACAGTGGCTGAGAATGCAGGCGTCAGAGTCCTGCATTAGCTCAAACCCTGAATCTGCCATTTGTTAGGATACTCTGAACCAATCCTTTTAATTTTCAGTAGACTTAGTTTCCTCCTCTGAATATTGGAGTGGCAGCACTTAACCCCTAAAGTCAAAGTGTTAGTGGCTCAGTCGCGTCAACACTTTGCAGCCCTGTGGACGGCAGTCCCCCAGGCCCCTCTGTCCACGGGACTCTCCAGGAGAGAACTCTGCAGCAGGTTGCCATGCCCTCCGCCAGTGGGTCTTCCTGACCCAGGAACTGAACTCGGGTCTCCTGCATTGCAGGGAGATTCTTTACTGTCTGAGGCACAAGGGAAACCCTTAACCCCTAAGAGTTTGTGAAAATTAAACAAGGTAACTTGTGTGAAGTACCCAAGATTACGATGGCAGATAAGTGACTGATCAACAGTAGCTGTTGAATCATCTTATAGTTACTACCATACAGGATTCTTACAAAGATTCAATAAGGCGATGAGTCCTGTTGTGGTCGTTACACAAGACAAGTCAGGTAACACTGCTCTCATTTGACAGCTGAAAAACAAAACAGCAGAAGTGAAGGCAGTCCAAGCCCGGCTTCCT
Source organism: Antilocapra americana (assembly GCA_007570785.1). NCBI lineage: Eukaryota > Metazoa > Chordata > Mammalia > Artiodactyla > Antilocapridae > Antilocapra > Antilocapra americana. The sequence goes on from ML663573.1 coordinate 5,423,821, forward strand.
AATCCACACACACCGGTCCCCGCTGGGGGCTGTGCTGACGCTCTGGGGGTCCCCAGGGAGAAGCCTCACAGCCACGGCGGCAGGAACGACAGCGACTCTTCTCATCAGCTCTGCTGACAGTGCACCGGGGAACACTGAGGCTGACATGTGCCTCTCTGCTGAGGTTTCTACCTTGTGACCACCAGCTTGTTCTGTACCTCGACCCCACAGCGCAGTAAAACCAAGGCAGACCAGGACAACATGTCATAGCTAGGACTAGGAATACACACTTGACACCACTGCCTCGCACTGTGCGGGGACTCCACTCAAATGCGGTCACATACAATAAACTGGGAATGATGCTCCCTGTATTTGTGCAAAGTGTGGGTTGAAGGGGTTAAAAAAAGAGAGAAATTACTTCTTTCCTCTTGAAAGAAGAGGGAGACTGAACAGAAGAGGAATAAATGAATGACCCATGGAAGCAGGGATAATCAAGGGGTTTTATGAACAAGAAGTGCTAACGCTCCATTCCTAGTTTGTCCATGATACTCAGCGGTAAGTGATGCAGTTCCACGCTGGTACCACACCCACATCCATCTTTGGGTTGATGGTACTTTGCTGCATGGAGGGATTAGGGCACAGGTGAGCTGGTAAATGCTTAACAACTTGCTCTCTGGGAAATGAAAGCCTTGGTAGGCAGTATTTCCAATTTCCGTGCCGTAAATACTTCCATCATGGTCATTTCTAAGCTACCAATATGACCTACTGAAGCAGAGCTGGGAAAGAATGCACATAATTGGGGGCCGGGACTGACAGGAATGCAGAGACAAAACGGGGGGGAGCAACAAATACAAAAGCTAAAAAGACAGGAATTCAACAAGATTCAACAAGGAATCCAAAGACAGGATGATTATGAAAAATGAAAGCAACTCTCAAGAATCTGTACATATAATTGAAAGGATGTTGTCTTCCTGCTGTGTGGGTAAGTTTACACAATCCCAGTGAGCTAAAAGAGGTAGAGATATCCAAGAGTCACCCAAACAATGCAAAGAGATGGGACCTAGAAAGCAAAACAACAGCAAAATCTCAGCCAAAAGCATTCATGAATGGATGAAGAGAAGCAGTCTAAAACGTTTTTCTGGTTTATGAATATAAGTAATACTGAGCTTCCCTGGTGACTCAGTGAAAAACAATCCACCTGCAACAGAGGAGATGTGACAGGAGCCATGGGCTCCATCCCTGGGTCAGGAAGATCCCCTGGAGGAGGAGATGACAACCCACTCCAGTATTCTCGTCTGGGAAATCCCATGGACAGAGGAGCCTGCCAACCCACAGTAGACTGGGCCACAAAGAGTCAGACGCAACTGAGTGACTGGGCACACACACAAGCAAAAGTACTATAAGAAAAATCAAAAGGTATGAGATTTTCTGAGCTTAAGAATGGAGCCTACAAACCCAAACCCTAAGATATCTTCAGCTGTCTCTTGTAAACCCAAAAGATTTGATCCTCCTGCCTGTCTCTTCCTCTGTGAGATGGGTGTGTTGCTGATGAATCTCCCACGCCACAGCAGTGCACATCTACTTGTGAAACAAACAAGCAGATGATAGAAACTTCACTGAGGGCATTCTTCCACCTAATACTGTTAAAGCTCAAGGTTCAAAAATAGCTTTTCTTTCAGAAAGATCAATTCTCAAATCCCTAAAATATTGACCCAAAAAAACCCTGAAAAACAATTTTAAAGAGGGCCATTTGAAGGTATTCCTACAATGAATAAACAGTTTTTCAGACTATATTTCCCATCAATAGCTAGAAAACGTGGAAAAATACGAGAAACATCTGTTCAAAGGTATTAAAAGGACCACCAAGGAAGCAAAGACTTAAAAGACCAAAATCCTTCAGGAGAAAGCTAGCCACTTTTTCCCTGCAGATACTTTTATTCAAAAGTAACAACTGAGAAGCTGAGCAAAGATTTCAAGGGTCAAACAGAGCTGGAGAGACAAAGATTAAAATATAGAACTCATGAAGAAGGAGTGTCCTTTCCAACTGAAGGAGGCTTTCAGTTGGGACCCTTAAAGTGTTGTTCTTTGAAAAATACATGCTTTTCCATGCAGGCGTACATGTGAATACATTGTCGTTGTTGTTGTTATTCAGTTGCTAAGTTATGTCTGACTCTTTGAGACCCCGTGGACTGCAGAATGCCAGGCTTCCTTGTCAGTCAGTATCTCCTGGATTTTGCTCAAACTCATGTCTGTTGAGCCAGTGATGCTATTCCAACCATCTCATCCCCTGCTGCCCCCTTCTCCTTTTGCTTTCAGTCTTTCCCAGCATCAGGGTCTCTTCCAATGAATTGACTCCTTACATCAGGTGGCCAAAGTATTGGAGCTTCAACTTCAGCATCAGTCCTTCTAATGTATATTCAGGACTGATTTCCTTTAGGACTGACTGGTTGGATCTCCTTGCTGTCTAAAGGACTCTCAAGAGTTTTCTCCAGCACCACAGTTCAAAAGCATCAATTCTTCAACATTTAGCCTTCTTTATGGTCCAACTATTACATCCATACATGACTACTGAAAAACTCATACTTTTGACTGTATGGACCTTTGTCAATAAAGTGATATCTCTGCCTTTAAGATGCTGTCTAGGTTTGTCATAGCAAGAACACTCCAGTGTTCTTGCCTGGAGAATCCCAGGGACAGAGGAGCCTGGTGGGCTGCCGTCTATGGGGTCGCACAGAGCTGGACACGACGGAAGCAACTTAGCCAAATTGGAACTAATTCTGCTAGAATGTTTTTCCCTGCATAGCATGGATTAATACGGGTTATAAGAGACACTTTGTGTAAGATTCCAAAGACAGAAGTAAGTTAGTAGCCCTATTCCTTTCACACCCGGAAGGTCACGGCAGGGCACAAAGCCCTGCTGCAGTTCACACACCTTCTCGTTCACCTGCTGACTCACTTGGTAGGCTGAAGCATCAGCCAGATCCTCTCAGACTTCCTTCTGCAGTCTCTTTAACTCCTGGGACGGGCACATTTGAGCTCTGTGTCAAAGGATGCCAGCTTCTTCTGCGGGGCATTTCATCATTGAAGTTGGGGTCTTGGAGGCAGTAAGAGACTGATACGGGTTCCAGTTCTTTCTTGTGGACTTCCAGTTCTTCTCTTCCTCTCTATCTATCCCATTGACTTCAGGCTACAGTGCCAGGAACAGAAGAAACTTCCTCTATTTAACCGGTTTAGGCAATTTCATAAGGCAATTTCAAATCCCAATAATAAATCCGTTTGTGTACGTGTGTGTACATGTGTCTCCTAGTGGTTCTGCCTCTTTGACTGAAACTTAATGCAGGATCAAAGAAACAGAAGAGAGTTCCAAGAAAACATCTATTTCTGCTTTATTGACTATGCCAAAGCCTTTGACTGTGAGGATCACAGTAAACTGTGGAAAATTCTGAAAAAGATGGGAGTACCTGACCTGCCTCTTGAGAAACCTGTATGTAGGTCAGGAAGCAACAGTTAGAACTGGACATGGAACAACAGACTGGTTCCAAATAGGAAAAGGAGTATGTCAAGGCTGTAAATTGTCATTCTGCTTATTTAACTTTTATGCAGAGTACATCATGAGAAACTCTGGGCTGGAAGAAGCACAACCTGGAATCAAGACTGCCAGGAGAAATATTAATAACCTCAGATATGTAGATAACACTACCCTTATGGCAGAAAGTGAAGAAGAACTAAAGAGCCTCTTGATGAAAGTAAAAGAGGAGAGTGAAAAAACTGTCTTAAAGCTCAACATTCAGAAAACTAAGATCATGGCATCCGGTCCCATCATTTCATGGCAAATAGATGGGGAAACAGTGGCTGACTTTATTTTTCTGGGCTCCAAAATCACTGCAGATGGTGATTGTAGCCATGAAATTAAAAGACACTTACTCCTTGGAAGGAAAGTTATAACCAACCTAGAGAGCATATTTAAAAGCAGAGACATTATTTTGCCAACAAAGGTCGTTCTAGTCAAGGCTATGGCTTTTCCAGTGGTCATGTATGGATGTGAGAGTCGGTCTATAAAGAAAGCTGAGCACCGGAGAATTGATGCTTTTGAACTGTGGTGTTGGAGAAGATTCTTGAGAGTCCCTTGGACTGCATGGAGATCCAACCAGTCCATCCTAAAGGAGATCAGGCCTGGGTGTTCACTGGAAGGACTGATGCTGAAGCTGAAACTCCAATACTTTGGCCACCTGATGCGAAGAGCTGACTCATTTGAAGAGACCCTGATGCTGGGATGATTGAGGGTGGGGGGAGATGAGGACAACAGAGGATGAAACGGTTGGATGGCATCACCGACTCCATGGACATGAGTTTGGGTAAACTCCGGGAATTGGTGATGGACAGGGAGGCCTGGCGTGCTGCAATCCATGGGGTCACAAAGAGTCAGACACGACTGAGTGACTGAATTGAAACTGAAACTAATGCAGGATAGAAACAATATTTGAAAAGATAATGGCTGATTCTTTCCCATAACTGATGAAAGACACCACAACACAAGTTCAAGAAGCATGACAGATTTTCTCCCCAGCATGACCATGGGATTTTCCAGGCAAGAGTACTGGCATGGGTTGCCATTTCCTTCTCCAGAGGATCTTCCCAACCCAGGGATCGAACCCAGGTCTCCCACATTGTAAGCAAGCTGCTTTACCATCTGAGCCACCAGGGAAGTCCTAAAGATGCACACATCATAGAAAATATTTCTAGAAACAAAAAACAAATAGCATATCTTAAAAAGCAGCAAAAGAACAGCAAATTCTGGCAATGATGTATAGCTACAGGAACTTTTATTCACTGCTGGTGAGAATACAAAATAGTACGGTCCATTTGGGAGAAATTTTGGCAGTTTTTTACAAAACTAAATATACTCTTGCCATACAATTCAGCAATCATGCTCCTTGGTATTTACCTGAATGAAATGAAACTTAGATCCACGCAAAAACATGCACAGAGATGTTTACAGAAGCTTTATTTATAGCAGCCAAAACTTAGCAGCAGCCAAGACAGTCTTCAGTAGGTGAATGGATAAACTATAATAAAACCAGAAAGTGGAATATCATTCACTGCTAAAAAAAAATAAACTATTAAACCACGAAAAGACATGGAAGAAATTTTAAAGGATATTAATAAGTGAAAGTCAACCTGAAAAGACTATATACTATGTGACATTACATGTTATATGGCATTCTGGAAAAGGCAAAACTATGGAGACAGTAAAAAGATCAGTGGTTGCCAAAAGACAGAATGGAAGGAGGGGTGAAAAGGCAAAGTACAGAGGATTTTTAGGGCAGTAAAGGTTATTCTGTATCACACAACAACACTGGATGCATGTCATGATGCACTTTTTGAAACCCATAGAATGGACAACACTAAGGATGAATCCTGAAGTAAGCTATGGATGTGGGTGACAATGATGTGCCAGGGTAGGTTTGTCAGCTGTAACAGGTGCACTACTCAGATGCAGAACGCTGAGAGTATCAGGGTGGCAGATAAGAGGTATATGGGTATTCTGTACATACTCAATTTTACTGTGAAGATAAAAAATAAAATCTATTACCAAAAAAAAATCTAAAAGGCATGTTACCATCAAAGGAGCGACAATAAGACTGACCACAGATGTTTCAATGAAAACAATGCAACTCAACAGACAATAAAATAATATTTCAAAAAGCTGAGAGAATATAACTGCCAACTTCTAGAATTAGAGGTTGTTATACCCAGGAAAAACAATATTTGAATAAAACAAAAAGCAAGATGCTTGGGGATGTATTAATAGAAAGTTACAAAGAGCATCACTTCCACACTAAAACGAGGAAAACATGGACAACGTGGAAGTCCATCACATTCATCAGAGAACTCAGGTTGCAAGACCACAAAATGACTCAAATTTTAAGGAGATATATATATTACATGTACACCTTCAGTGAAAGAGTTCTTGTTTGCCTGGGTAGATGCGAGTGGATACTCGTGAGCAGAGTTCAGCGACAGTAGCTGGTGACTTGCTGAAAACCAAGGTGTGTATACTAGCAAGTGCACAAAGCCCCTAGGAGTCCAGGAAATTGGAGGAATCAACACCCCATTCAGGGGTTTCGTCCATGGACCCTACCAGGACCTCACAGAACTTGCGAAGAGTTCTCCAAAAGTGCAGACCTGGAGGAGAGGCACAAACCACCCGCAGTCTTCTGCTCTAGCTCCTCTAAAATGAAAGCCCTCATCTGTGGAGGGAAGGGCAAGCTAGCGCACTAGTGGGAACACACCGCAGCTCAAGGAAGGGAGCTAGGAAAAAAATGTCCCATCCCAGTGGGGAGAGATGGGGGCAAGAATATGAGCAGGGCCCAGAACCGGAGTTAGAGGTGACAGAGGTGCAGCTCGCTCACTCTCTCTCTCTTACTCCCTGTATTAAATACTGAACATTTGTTTGATTAACACAATCCAATTAGCTTCCAGCTTTATTGAGACAGACTGAGGGCAAGAGGAGAAGGGAGCAGCAGAGGTTGAGATGGTTAGATAGCATCCCCGCCTCAGAGGACATGAGTTTGAACAAACTCCAGCAGATGGTGAAGGACAGGGAAGCCTGGGGTGCTGTAGTCTATGGAGTCACAAAGAGGTGGACACGACTTATCGACCGAAAGACAACAAAGGTGTACAGTGTGATGATTTTATACACCTATATGTTACAAAATAGGGTGCTCCTTTCTGCCTTCCTCAAGCTGGGCCCTGTCTGAGTTTGATGGGAGCACCCCCCACCCAACCTTACCTCTAAGGCAGCCCATGTGTTTCTAGGACTGCTTCAGCTCGCTGGAAAGTTCTTTGTTTCTGTAATTGCAGGTCGTGGTCATGTATAGCAATGTCAAATAAGATTTACTCACATTTTAAACGGCCATAAGCAAACATGTGTACCCGAGTCCTACCGTAGTGGCCGCTGAGTGTGGCTGCTCCTGGAACAACAGCAGCACACAGGAAATGCATTTCACAGCACAATGAATTACACACTTAAAGGGAAGCAACCGTTCCTAAGCACCGAAAGGATGCATGTCACACTAAGAAACATCCCACGCACAGCCGTGAACACTTGCATTAGGGCCAATTAATCAAAGGCAATATAAACTCAGAGTGGCCCTGCTCTCAGGGATAAAATTGGAGGTGGGGGAAGTGAGGAAGGAGAAAGAAGAAAACATGGCTTTGTCAGCTAAATGGAAACATCTTATAGGAGAGTCCAGTGGCTGACTGACTTTGTTAAGAATGAGTGACCCCACACACACTTTATTTAACTGAATATCTTTCACCATCTAAAGCACAACAAATAGAAAAGAGAACGGACGGGGGTGGTTTAAAGATAAGGTCACTTGCCCTGCAGCAAAGAGCACCACGAACAGGACTTATCAACATGCCAGCATCAGTGGGGCGTACTTGATTCCAGCCAAAGTAAAATTCAGGTAGCATCCTAACATCCCAGCACTCTCTGCTCCCCTCCACACAAATCCAGGGAGGGAAATGTACAGAGGGCAGGGCACACAGGGGAGAAGGCAGCTGAGGTGTGCTGTAAAAAAGGACTCCAGTACCTCCAGATGGTTTTGATCACAATATGCTCGACTTCTATGGGTTTCATACTCTCCTTTGACAAACCTTTCATGGCCATTGTAACCCTCTCTTCTTCAACTTCATTCTACATCCACAGTGTGATTACACGAAATCTGTGATCATGGGGGCGTCTCCATCACAGAGGATGAGAAGTCCAGGGTAAGAGAGGAGGCAGCCCACCTGAGCTCTCCCTTCCTAACACCCTCCTGGCTACTAGACATATTTGTTGTTCAACCCGACCAGTGCATCCTGAGGCCTACTGTGGCCAGACATGCTGGGATCTGAGACTACAGGGAGGAATAAGGTCTGACCATCATCCTCTGGCAGCTCTTGGCCCGAGAGGATCAACAGACACACCAACTGACTTCATGGTGGCCATGAACGTGTGACTAGTGTGGACGTACTTTGTTCAATGACTTTGAGAAGACACTGAGCACCAACCACGACCACCTCTAATAATAGCAACTCACATTTTCCCTGTGAGAACCAACTTGTCCATCCTTCCTATGCTTCTACCAGAAACCATCTCAAATAGCAACCAGAATTCCCACACTACAGGCAGGAACACAAAATAGTATGGCCACTTTGGAAACTATTTTGCAATGTCTTTAAATATATACTTACCGTATGACCCAGCAATACTAATCCCAGATTGGTACCCAATGGAAATGAAAACTTACGACCACACAAACACTTGTTCTTAAATGTTCATAGCAGCTGTACTCAAAGTAACTAAAATTAGAAACAAACATCCATCAACTATTGATAAACATTGTGGCATGTTCAGAAACAGAATACTACCCATGAACAAAAAATAACAAACTACTGATACACACAACACAGATGAAAGAAGATATACAGAGTTTTGAGGAAAAAATTATTAAAATAAATAAATGATTTTAGGTTTGAAATCTTTGAGGGTACAAAAGCTACATGAATAATTCAGAGCGTGTTCCTAAATGATGAAACCAAGAACTTTCTCCTTTTAGAACCAGAATAGCATCAGAATAATGACCATAATACAGGGAAATTCAACTCGACCACAGATCAGTCCAGGTTTACTTTATGATTGATTTTGATGGTGTTTTCCTAAAACTGATGATAAGCCCATATCTGTTGTTGTTTAGTCGCTAAGTCATGTCCAACTCTTTGCAACCCCATGAACTGCAGCAGGCCAGGTTTTCCTGTCCATCACCAACTCCTGGAGTTGCTCAAACTCATGTCCATCAAGTTGGCGATGCCATCCAATCATCTCATCCTCTGTCACCCCCTTCTCCTGCCTTCAATCCTTCCCAGCATCAGGGTCTTTTCAAATGAGTCAACTCTTTGCATCAGGTGGCCAAAGCATTGGAGCTTTAGCTTCAGCATCAGTCCTTCCAATGACTATTCAGGGTTGATTTCCTTTAGGATTGACTGGTTTGATCTCCTTGCTGTCCAAGGGACTCTCAAGCATCTTCTCCAACACCACAGTTCAAAAGCATCCATTCTTCGGCGCTCAGCCTTCTTTATGGTCCACCATATAAAACTGATGACAGGACCACATACTCAGGCTATTTTAAGGAGGCCAGACCAGTGCCTACCAAATTATTAAATCAATTCATGCTACAGTGATACAGATACAGTTAACGTGATACAGATCCTGGGTGTTTTAGAAACAACCCAAGTTAGGGCTGACATCCAATTCTGCCTCTATAAATATTATCAATGACAGCAAAGAATCAAGGCATTAGAAGACATGGACTAAAGATTTTCACTTCCCTTTTTCTCTGAACATTATAGTTTCAAGCAAAAGTCAACCCATGCTGCTGAGTTCTGTTCAGTCTTTTTCAGATGTCTAAACTGTCCTGGACATGTCGACGGTGCAGCTTAACTCAGTCTCAGGAGGAAGACAGAGGAGCTTCCCATGGACGTGGCCTGGCGAGGTTCCAGGTGGGGTGGAGGAGAAGGTTCTAGTTCCTTTTGTACTTCACTTAGGGAAGAGATAGGAGTTAAGAGGAAATTAATCCCTGTTCTTCAACTGAATCATAAAACAGTTTCTGTTAATAAATAAAGAACTTTTAAGAAGGAAGTTTGCAGACATCACTGTTCTCTCATGCTGCAAGCACAAGTGTCTTTGGAACACAGATCCAGAATTTTCTGTAAGAATGGTGACTATTTTCTTTGTTCCCAAAAGAATCCCAACCCCCAAATAATTAGACAGTCATTAAAGAGGATCTCAAGATTTCTTCATGGATTTCCAATAACACTGAATATCTGCCTACTTTAGGATACTCAGGGTAACAAGAAACTATTAACCTAACAACAGGCGTTTGGGGCATATTTGCAGCCTATGGGGCTTGGGGGTTATTTAAGAATAAGCCATTTTAAATCCCACCTATAAACTGAAAAATAAATATGTGAATTTTTCTGCCATAACCTCACCTCAAGCGACTATCCAGCTCTGAACCAGTTAGTTCTCAACCCTAGAAAAGTCACTAAGCTCTTGGGTTACAGTTATCTTCCCTGTACAGTGAAATTTAGACTGGATTAACATTTCTCAAATGTTCATGTGGATCAGGATCACCTGAGAGATTTATAAAATGAAGGTTACTGGGCTTCTACCCCAATAACTTATTATTTGACCAGGAATGGAGCCCAGGAATCTATATTTCATGCAGTTTTCTTAGGTGATTCTATGCAGGTGGCCCATGGATCTGAAACACTCAACTAAGATATTTGATGCTTCTTTCCAGCTCTATTATCTTATGAAAATGCAAAGCTACAGATGGAATTGGTATCAGTAAAGCCAATTTCGCTATCAAAACCTGAGCCAGAACAAAACATCTATAAATAATGACAATTTTAGAGAAAGGACATTGAGTCCATAGCCAAAAACAGACTAATTTTTCAGCACTTTACATTTAAACAATTAGACGACTTAAAAACATATTATTTTAAGTGTCATCATATTCAATCTTTATAAGTGAAAGATTCGAATAGAAAATATGCATTTAACCATAAGGATGAAAAATGACATCCTTTGCACAGTTTTCCTCAGAAAGATGTACATTTTTATATTAGATATTTAACAGAGAATAAAAATCAGAATCAACCTTTATGGGATGGGGTAGGAGGTGGGAGGGAGGTTCAAAAGGGAGAGGCATATGTATCCCTATGACTGACTCATGTTGATGTATGGCAGAAACCAACAACATCATAAAGCAATTATCCTCCCGTTAAAAATTTTAAAAATAGAAAAATCAACCTTAATGGACCTGGAGAGACAGTGTGGCTTAAGACCACCTCCATGCCCAAATACTCCAATTCCGATGGCCAACTATGCCATCTCCGAAGCCCAACTACTACCCTTGCCCCCTCATAAAAATGACCTTCCTAGCTGGAACCTGATATTCTACAATGGAAGTTTTATTCTTTTGATTTTAACCCATGCTCATGATTCCAAACTGGCTGCAAATGTCCATGAGGAACTGAATCTGGGGTGGCAAGAAGTGGCTCCCAAACTACCATGCCCCAGCCCTCTCCCATATAGATGCTGGTCACTGATCCTGGCAGTCTTCCCTCTGAGCTTAGAAGAGGCTACAAAAGCTTCTTCAGCTCAGTGCTCAGCAGTTGCATCCATTTGACTAGAGATGCCCGCAATCTTCCACGTCACCTAAAATCTTCGTTCAATAAGCATTTATTATACATCACTATTTGACAGACAAGAGGCCTAGATGATCTTCTGAGAAGAGGATAAAGAAGGGTAGAAAAAATATACTTATCCATTTGTCAGTTGATGGGCATCTAGGTTGCTTCCATGTCCTGGCTATTGTAAACAATGCAGCGATGAACATTGGGGTACATGTGGCTCTTTCAATTCTGGTTTCCTCGGTGTGTGTGCCCAGCAGTGGGATTGCTGGATCAAATGGCAAGTCTATTTGCAGTTTTTTAAGGAATCTCCACACTGTTTTCCATAGTGGCTGTACTAGTTTGCATTCCCACCAACAGTGTAAGAGGGTTCCCTTTTCTCCACATCCTCTCCAGCATTTATTGCTCGTAGATTTTTGGATTGCAGCCATTCTGACTGGTGTAAAGTGGTACCTCATTGTGGTTTTGATTTGCATTTCTCTGATAATGAGTGATGTTGAGCATCTTTTCAAGTGTTTGTTAGCCACTTTTATGTCTTCTTTGGAGAAATGTCTGTTGAGAAGCAACCTAGATGCCCATCAACTGATGAATGGATAAGAAAGCTGTGGTACATATACACAATGGAATATTGCTCAGCATTAAAAAAAAATTCATTTGAAGCAGTTCTACTCAGGTGGACGGAACTGGAGCCTATTATCCAGAATGAAGTAAGCCAGAAGGAAAAACAACAATACAGTATACTAACGCATATATATGGAATTTAGAAAGATGGTAAGGAGAACCCAGCATGCGAGACAGCAAAAGGAACGCAGACGTATAGAACAGACTAATGGACTCCGTGGATGAGGGCAGGGGTGGGATGATTTGGGAGAATGGCATTGAAACATGTTAAATATCATATGTGAAATCAATCGCCAGCCCAGGATTGTTGCTTGGGGCTGGTGCATCGAGATTTCGCGGGGGGAGGGAGTCGGGAGGGAGGAGGGAGGGGGGTTCTGGAGGGGGAACATCATATGTACACCCATGGCGATATCATGTCATTGTATGGCAAAACCAATTTAAAAAAAAAAAGAAAATTTAAGAGACTTCACATAAGTGGAATCATGAAAAAAAAAAAAAATATATATATATATATATATATACTAAAGGCATCAAAGACAAACTCCTTCCTATTTCACAATTTTTCCAAGAGTTGGGCATGGTAAAGTTATAGATTGTGCCCACTGATGGGAAAACAGTTACATAAACTATACTATATCTAGAGTAGAATAATTCCCAGCAGTGAAAATTTAACTATAGTTATAAGCCAAAACAAAGATGAATCTTGGAACATGAGTGATTTAAAAAGAAGGAGGAGGAGAAGAAAAAAGGCTATTCCCTTTTTCTGAGAACTATGTGGAATGTAGGGGGAAGGACAGGAAGAAATCACCTAAAGAGACCAAAGATATTACCAGTGTTCCATACGTGGGGTTGGGTGGTGGACCTTTAGGTATCCATTATATCCCAGTAATTAAGAACATCCTGACATGGATTAGTAATCAGACTATGGCATGAGGCGAGGATTATGGTTAACCCAATTCCATGCACTTAAGTCCATTTAGAAAGGACACACTGCAGTAAGTTTGTCAAGAAAGTGCACTAAGGTTCATAAAAGCTACTGTTTACAGACTCCTCGGACCAACGTCAGGAATCCACCTCACCCCAGAAATTCTGTCAGGGCAGAAAGTGATGTGGACAGGATGCACTGCAGAATGGGCAGTGCATGAAGTTCAACCAACTGGCTTGGGAAAAAAGTCTAGAAGCCAAAAAGTCTTTAACCATTTTGGTGAACTGAATTCATGCTACTCATATTTTCTTTTGTTTTGAAAGGAATTCTGGAATACCCTTAGGAGCACTTTAGTTCTGAAATTGCTGGAGTCAATAAAAGAAATGTAACATAACTCATCCTAAAAGAACAAGAGAACTATATTAACAGATTGACAGTATTCATAGGTTAATTAGGAAATCTGTTGGTGCCGTTAAGAAACTTGGCACATTTAATTCAGATTGACGTTCTCAAGATATAGGTATAAGCGATGTTCATTCACTAATAGTGAGATGTCACTGAGCCTGTGAGAGACCAACGTTTGAAGAGTGCCTGTAGTCAGGCAGTGTGGGAGACATGTTCTGGACCACTATGGATGTTTTCCAATCAAACCTACGTCTTTGACATTATTCAGGGTGCAAAACTGATGCACACTTTGAGTACAGATGAAAGAAAGGAGTTAAAAGAAAAGGGCTATTAAGCTAATTTGAAAATGGTTAAAAAGGAATCATCTAAGAAGCTCTGTCCCATGGCTAACATTTTAAATATGGTCACCACAGCTGTAAGGGGAGGTTAGAAAAAGCCTCCTTAATTATTTAGTATGTTATCTATTGAACTGAATTTTAAAGAGTCAGATAGAAGAATAGATAACTGGCATGAGTACTGAAACCACTTCCATACTGTGACTTAAAAATTGAGAGCTAGCTTTCAGAATGGTTGCATCTTCTTTTTTTCTTTTAGTTTTATTGAGATATAATGATGCTAGTGAAGACATAAGAGACGCAGGTTTGATCCCTGGGTTGGGAAGATCCCCTCGAGGAAGGCATGGCAGCCCACTCCAGTATTCTTGCTTGGAGAATCCCATGGGCAGAGGAGCCTGGAGGCTACAGTCCATGAGGTCGCACAGACTCGGACATGACTGAAGTGACTTAGCATGCACGTACTATGTAAGTTGAAGGTGTACAGCATAATGATCTGGCCTATACAGATCATGAAATGATCACCACAGTAAGTTTCGAAAACATCCATCATATCATAGATTGAGACAGACACACAGCTAAGATGAGAGCTGATCCCAAAGCCTGGGCCACCCATTATCAGGGCAACGGGCATCAGAGGCAGAGCACCCCCCAGAAACTTCTAACTGGACGGTGCTGACACACCGGGGGAGAGGAGCCTGCAGGGCGGTCAGCATGCTGACTTGTGCTGGCTTCCTCGTTTGCACTGTGGCCTCCGCCTTCAGCTGAGCTGGTGCCCCACTCAAGAGCATGTCTAAGATCTCCACTTCGCCTCTTGAGACCAGAGAACTCTCACCTCCTGCTCAGGATTCCCCATGGAAGAAGAGAAGGGGCTGTGATAGGAGGCTTCAAACTGCTTCAGAGAAAGGCTTTCAACCAATCCTGGATTTGTCCCCACCTGTCCCTCCAGAAAGTTGCTAGAAACTCCAATTTCTGAGACTTCCTCAGTTCTGTGGCTCAACTCAGCCTGTATTTGGGTCTCTTCCTTGGCCAGCTCATGTCCGCAAAAATCAATGACCATGAGATATCTGACTTAGAGCCTCCAACACGTGGTTGCTTGTAGCTCGTGTCCTCGCTGGTTCTTTCTGCCTTGTGAATTTAAGCCTTTCTCTGCCTTTATTATCATTTTAATGCAATTTTCAGAGGAAGTGGCTACAAAACACATTTGTTCCATCTGCCATGCTTAACTGGCTCTTCTGAAACAAAAATACGTTCACAGAAAACATGTGAAAGAAAAACATGTGTCTAAGCCCGTATGTGATCTATGAGTTTTACACAGGATATACTTGCAACCTGCAAAAGCTCGGGACCCACCAGCCCTGACTAAACAGGTGAGCTGTGCCCCCAGCGCAGAACATTCCTGTCAAGTCTAACCCCTTCAATTAGGCAGTCTCCTTTCGTGCTCAGAAACGAGTGAGAAAAGCCAGCCAGCCAGCCTCAACTGTTCGTGTATCCAGTAACAAGGCCATCATCAGAGCGGGAGTTAGACCATTTGTCGCAAGGCTTCGCCACTGTTATTTTAGGGCAAGACTATGAAATGGTGCAGCCTACTAAATTGTACCATCGCCAGAGCTCTGGATACTCTGTAACTTCTAAATTTTGAAACTGTAAAATAGAGGAAGAATATCTCACTTGTAAAGGAAACGGATGTGATTTCTTGCCCTAGTCTTTAACTAGGGCAAGTTAACCAGTTAACCAAGCCAGTAGTCCGGGCTGTTTCTGCAGCCCAGAGGGAGAGCTGAGCTGATTTCTGACCCTAACTGGATGAGCCGTTACCTCATTTGACCCAGCTCTCTGGCGTGGGCACTAAGATGATGGGCAAGAAGAGACAGGGTGGGCAGATAAACACAAAGCCTGAAGTCCTGTCTGTTCCCTCACACCCCCCAGAAAAGAAAACCTGTAACAAAAGCAGTTTCCTAAGATGTCACCTAAGTCATCCCTGTGTGGGAGACCCTCAGAGCGTCTTTGTCCTGGGAGCTTCTTTGTCCATTCCCCAGTCCCTCCTACATTTGTAGTCGTGAGACCTAGAGCATCTGATTTCCCAAAGAAAATTTCTATAAAATAAAGAACAGGAATAAAATATGTCGACAGTCCACACATTTTTAACATGCTTTCTTGTAACAGATCTTATGCATGCTGCCTACTTGGCAGTATTTTCACTACAGAACAGAGAAAGCTTGCCTCTCAGAGCCCCCACAGGTGAAAGGAAAAGTAATACATGGCTTTCATCACTGCCAGCCATCTCAAATATAGAGAAAGAAGTAGGTAAAGATGCTCCACATCATGGCTTCAGGGAAACAAAAATTAAATCAACAGCAAGTACCACTATCAAGAGGAGTTTAGCAGTTTCTGAACAAAGCTAGACATACTCTAATCACAGGATCCAGCAACATCACCCCTTGGTATATGCCTAAATGCTGCTAAAACGTATGTCTACACCAAAACCTGCACGTGGATATTTATAACAGCTTTATTCAACCCCAAAGTGTGTCTGTTTTACCTGTTTTGTTTTGTTTTTGGTCACACCACGCAGCATAAGAGGATCTTAGCTCCCCAGCTAGAAATCAAAGCCGTGCTCCCTGCAGTGAAGCACAGTCTTAACCACTGGACCACCAGAGAAGTCCCAACAGCTTTATTTGTAACTGCCAAAATTTGAAAGTAACTGAAATGTCTCTTGGGAAATGAATGGATAAATAAACTGTGGTACATCCAGAAAATGGAATATCGTTCACCACTAAAAAAAAAAATGAACTCTAAAGCCATAAAAAGACACAGAGGAAACTTAAACGTATATACTAAGTGAAAGAAACCAATCTGAAAAGACTATGTACTGTATGATTTCAACTACATGACATTCTGGAAAAGGCAAAACTATAGGAAAAGTAAATAAATAAACAAGATTTGCAGTTTCCAGGGTTTGGCTGGAGGGAGGAATGAACAGGAGGAGTACAGAGGATTTTTAGGGCAGTGAGATACCCTGCATGATACTACACTGGTAGATACATGTCATTTTACGGTTGTCAAGACCTACAAAAACCACAGAATGAATAACACCAAGACTGAACCCTAATGTAAGCCATGGACTTGGAGTGATCATGACATGTCGCTGTAAGTTCATCAGCTGTAACAAATGCACCACTCAAGTAGGGGATATTGATAGTGGGGGAGGCTCTGCACGTGGGGAGGCAGGGCGTGTATGAGAAATCTGTACTTTCTGTTCAGTTTTGCTGTGACCCTCAAACTACTCTAAAAAATAAAGTCTGTGTTTTCTTTAAGTGAATTCATCTCACCACAGTGATCAGGTTCCATCTCCAGAACTTGGCCAAGCTTGGTCTCCTCTTCCTCATCCTAGGGAGGGAAATCGACACTGTCCAAACTTTTGAAAAGGGAGAATAGTTGGAAGGGATAAAAAAGGAAGGAAGTGAGTGAGAAGAGGGAAGAACCTCACTAACAGGGGACTGAGAAACCAGGATGGGCTGCAACTCGTTATTACTGCACTGGTTTTCCATTGCTGTCTAACAAATAAGCACAAATGCAGTGGCTTCAAACAACACACAGGTATTACATCACAATTTCTCTACGTCAGGAGTACACCAAAGTGTAGCTGGTTCCTCTGCTCAGGGTCTAACAAGAGGGCAGTCAAAGTGTCAACTGAGCTACATTTCATCAGAGGCTCAACTAGCAAAAGATTTACTTACAAGTGCCCCCAGGTTGCTGTCAGAACTAGTCTCCTTGAGGCTGTGGAACTCATAGGCACTTGCTTCTTCAAAGTGAGAAGGAGAAAGAGTCTCTGACCTCAGGAAGGGTCCTAGACCCTTCTTTCAGGACTTTTGCCTGATTAGGTCAAGCCCACCCAGGATAATCTTTTTTATTAATTCAAAATCAACTGATTTGAGACTTTAATTAAAAACTTGTCCATCTTTGCTATATAACAAAACCACAGGAGTGACAGCTCATCTCAGTTGCCACATGTTGTAGACGAGAAGAAAGTCAAGGTTTCAACAAACACTTGAGGGCAGGCGATTATGCAAAGACGTGACTCACTAGGAATCACCTTATGGTATGTTCACCACAATTACTCGACATTTTCCTAAGCAGAAAGTAAAGGGAACTATTGGAAAGGATTTTTCACTTATGTCAGCCTGTGGGGTTTATGAATCATTTCCTTATTAAACTATAAAAAGAACAGATTAATTAATTTAGGGACTGGCTAGGAAAGGGGAGTGTCTCCTAATCTTTGGCCAAGAATTACATTCAAATATGTTCATTTGAGAGTGTCCCTTGTGGTTCAGCTGGTAAAGAATTCACCTGCAATGCAGGAGACCTGGGTTCAATCCCTGGGTTGGGAAGATCCCCTGGAGAAGGGAAAGGCTACCCACTCCAGTATTCTGGCCTAGAGAATTCCATGGACTGTATAGTCCATGGGGTAGCAAGAGTCAGACATGACTGAGCAACTTTCACTTCACATGTTCATTTCAAAAGAGTGCAGAACACAGTAAATACTCTGGCTGCATTTTCACTGTCAGTCACATGACCCAATGACAAACAGCTAGACAACATATTTCTGAGACAAACAGGGGCAATATTTTAAAATGAGTCATCCACTTTTCTTTCCACCTTTCTAAGCACATATCTCCCCCTAGCCTATTCCACCTGAAGCATCTGTCTTCCTGGAAGACGGTTAGGATTTGGTACCAAAAGAATGCCAAGGGAAAAGACCCTGGCTTTTAACATGCAGTAGGGATTCTTCTTCAAGAAACTACCTTAAAGAATAGGGTACTGTCTTAGCAAAGGTTGTCTGGATTCCTTGATTTCCCCTGTTAGGCATCAAGGGAAATTTGGAGTTTTGGTAGAGAAGCTCTGAGCTGAGAGAGGATGGTCCATGTGTGGAGCATGAGAAGTGGGAGGAGGTGGCCCACAGCAGGCCAGACGGAGGATGCAGCCCCATCAGGTGAAGCTGCCCCCACCACAGACATCACTGTGCAACTGAGGGCAAGCTGCTGCCATCTGCCACAGGGCCACTGCCCTGGTGCCAGAAGAAGCAAAGATACTGGTCCCAAAGACCCCAGATCTTCCCAGCTGCTCTAACACAGAGTAAGACATGTGTCCACTCATACACCTGGACATTACCTTAAAAAGAGAACAAGGAAAAGCAGAGGCTGAGAATCAACCATGTGCAAAGAACGATCCCATTTATATAAAGCAATTAGCTCATAAAACAATACTATAACTCTATACATGTGAAGTTATAGCAATGTGTGTGTGTGTGTGTGTGTGTGTGTGTGTATTACATGTTTGTGTAGCTCAGGAGGGAAGAGGCTGGGCCTGAGAACAGGACGAGGGTACAACTTTATCGAATGTAGATTTCAGAATTATGCATGTAATCAAAGCTTAGTGTAAAACAGAGTTATTTGGGAGATTTCTAAATACACATTCTCTGGTCCTACCTTAGACCTTCTGAATCAGGCTCTGTGAATGGGGGCCAGGTTTCTACATTGTTAAAAGGCATCTCAGATGACTTTGCTGCAGAGAGAGACCAACAGCCACCTGCAGACCTGCATTTCGGAATTGCTGCACAAGATTCTGTTTGCTCGAGTGCTGATTAAACTTTGTCAATAGCAGACATGAGGTTTGAGAAGTATTTGAAAGATCTCAAGATCTACCAAAGCAGAAAAAACACTTGCCTCCAACTCCCACACTGAAAACCTTCACTAGAACGTGAGCTCTGTGAGATCTGGGGTTTCATCTCTTCTACTCCACTCTGTACAGCCAGTACCCAGAACAGGAGCTATCTCACCGAAGGCCCTGGATAAATACACAGTGAGTGAAGGAATGAATGATGATGGGCCTGCAAACACATCCACATCCCTAACAACAAACAAAACAGCCAAGTGGAATGGGAGACCCATCATGTCATCAAAACTCTAAGGACTTCATTTCATTCCCTTTTTCTCAGCTCAAATGCAAATAAAATAGCTTCTCCTTCTAATGCAGCCAGGTCTCAAGAGCAGCCTCCCTTCTCTCCATGGCTAACCTGGCATTCTGCCACATGCACCACAAAGAAACATTAAACTGGACTCCTAAAATCCTTGCAAAGCCATGCTTCTACTGATGACTCTAAAGGAGTCCCCAAAGGGAGCCTCACATGACATACAAGGAGCAAAGGTCCCCCAAATCACATCTCCCGGTTTCCCCCTACCCCCCCCCAGAAGTCTTCATCCTGCACAGCTGCTCCTCCAACCCCGCATCACTCCCCCAGCACCCCCAGCCTGCACTGCCTCCTTCCTCCGTCTCCTCTCCCTTCACTCCTGCCTCCTCGGGCCTTCCTGGTCCTTTTTACTCCTCTTTGGGTTTAGATGCTCAGTTGTGTCCGACTCTTTGTGACCCCCATACCCCGACAGGCTCCTCTGTCCACGAGGATTCTCCAGACAAGAATACCAGAGTGGGTTGTCCTTCCCTTCTCCAGGGGGATCTTCCCAATCCAGGGGTCGAACCCAGGTCTCCTGCATTGCAGGTGGATTCTTTAGCTTCTGAGCCACCAGAGAAGCCCAATTAACTTCACACTCCTCATACAGTAACCTCACAATGGAAGTTACAGTAACTTCACACTCCTCGTACAACTAATGCCCTCAGTGCCCTGACATTCTCCCTCAACCCACTTCCCAGAACAGCTGGAGAAAAGTCTGTGATAGTTCAATAGGAGACGAAGAACTGACTCGTCTTCAAGAGGCCAATCTTCAACTTCCCTCCAGGAAGTTTTCTCCACTTTCCCTGGTCACCACACCTGCTTGGCAGCCCAACAGGACTTGATTTCAACGCCAGTGTCATCATCCGACACTTATTATTACGTCGCCTGCAGTTGCTCCCAGTTTGTTTCATTTGTGTATGTGTGTGTATGTGGGTGTGCACTTCTCCCCCACAAGAAGATTATAAGATTCATGAGGACAGACACTTTGCCTTTTTATGTCTCTTAGATTCCTTCCACAACTGATCTCCACATATTTGCTGGATAAATATTTGCTAATTTCCTAAAGGGCTTCAGGTAACACTTTTGCCTTTCTCTTGGCTTCAGGTAACACTTTTTGCCTTTCTCTTCCACAAAGAATATGCCTGCAGAGTAAAAAGCCAACCACGTAATCTCTGAATACAAAGGACAACTGTGTATGTAAATATATGATAGGAATAGTCATTCAAACATGAAATTGATCCTGGAGGACTCATAAAATAAACTGTAGGCGACCTGAACGTCTCCTGTGGATTACCAGCCAATTAATTCTACTGACACTATACAAGGAATGGTTTACATTAAAGTAGTTTTTGAAAGTAGGCGATGGTAAGTCATCGCCCATTATCTTCTTCCCGCTAATGTGAGAAGTGTGTCTGGCTACTGGGCCAGATTTGTCTCCATGGCTATGCCCTGCTGTAGACAGAGAAACTCCAGCCAGGAGAGATTACGCCTGAAGAGTCTAGATTCAGGGAATTTGTCTTTTCCCTCCAGCCCCCAAAAATACCTGAGAAAGAGCTACCAGAGGGGGAGGAGGCGATCAGTATGGCATAAAGGGAGATCTTAGCGGGGGTTTTAGGCTCATTAGGACCGAATGGTGCAAAATAGTCAAATGCTGGAAAGTAGGTCAGTGGAAAAGACAAGACAGACTCTCAGTGAAAATCATACGCGCTTTTCCACCCTGATGCAAAGCTACCCTGAGTCACAGCAAATGTTGTTGTTGTGGTCTCACACACTGTCTCAAAGGCAAATGGACAGCGAGCAGCTGCGCAGGCCAGCGAGAGTGGCCAGGACTCTCGCGCCCTCAGAACGGCGTCAAGTGCAGTTCACACAGAGCAAAATTAATGCTGAAAAGGAGAGGCAAAGTTCACTTGCAAGCAACTCTCTAATGGGCAATTACCTCTTCTCTTTTCCTTCATTTCTCTTTCCTTTTTCCCCCCTTAACGTTAAGGTACAGTAGGCAGTAGAGGATATGAAGGAGACTGTAGTTTTATTTAAGCTGGCAAAGAAGGCAGCTGTTATGCATTTTCTGAGGTGTGTATAATTACAGGTGCAGTTAATGTGCTTAAGAGCTTAGGGGAAGCAATTGCATATGAAAGATAACTTCCTAACAGACAGCTTTATTACAGCCGGGCCAGCCGCCTCTCAGCTCCGGAATTACGCACACATCTCCCTGTTTCCCATCCCTCTTGTCCTTGAGGTCAGCTCTGTTAAAGATGCGGGCACCTGTGGAAATATTTGACAGGGACTGAAGCTGGGCCCTGAGACTTACACACGTGCTTAATACAGGTCCTCAAATCCCATGGAACTCAGTGATGAAGGGAAGCCCTTGGGGGAGGCTATGCCCAAGACTCTCCCAACTAATACCTCACTGATACCTACCGGAATCACACTGAGCAACTGCACAGCATTTCGAGAACACAGATGAGGAGCTCCACTGGAGCTATTTTTAAATGCAGATGAGGTTTTAGTAGCATTAATCAGATAAGCCCACTGAACCGGGTGCTGGTCAGAGCCCTGCTGAAGGCCCACGGATGCCCTCTCATTCTCCTCCATCAGGCCAGATGACAAAGTGAGCAACATCTTGTCTACCAAGGGCCCAGGATCTGGGAGGAGGAATCAAAAATATATGGGAAACACAATGTGGTTCAGTTCTTTCACAGGGCAGATATGGAGATCAAGTCAAAGGAAAGAAAGAACAAGAAGGAAATGAAAAGCCAGAAAGAGAGGGAGAAAAACGAAGTTCAAACTCAGCCGGTGATGCAGTCTCCTCTTGCTCCCTCTCTCTCTCTCTCTCCATCTTTCCCCATTTCTGTGTGTCCCTCTCCCTCTCTTTCACTCACACACATACACACACACACTCAGAGAGATGTGCCAAAACAGTCATACATGACTGGTACAAAACACAAGGATACAGAGGAGACACTGAGAGACACAGACATAAAGACAGAGAAAAGCTACAACTTGAACTTCTTCCCTTCAAAGGCTGAGTCAGATAAATGTTCATTAAAAAAAAAAAAAGGTTGTATTTTTGTGAATGTAAGCACCGTTAGTGATATCATCTCTTGGTACTTACTACATGTTCTGGCTGAACTGGAACTAAGAACACTCATCCCTTCCACACAGGTCATTAATGGTCTGGGAGAAGCAATGGCCCAAGGCCTAGATTACATGTGACACTTTACAGCCTATATTTTCTAGTCTCTCTTATGATTATTCTCTTTAACTTTCTGGAGAGGCAGAAAGTCGAATTCATAATGCAATTTTTTAGTCTTTTGTCTTGCTCTTCAATTAACCGAGGGCAGCTGACATGACTGTGTACCATATGCCTCCCCTCAAAAACATACTGGTCCTTAAAGTCAGCAATACTGTGTCATAAGCTTCAAAATTAAAGGAACTAGATTGTAATTGTTCCCACTGCAAAGGAGAAATGAAAATTATGTGATGAAGCTGTTAGTTAACCTTATGTGGCAATCATATTGTACTGTATAAATGTATTAAATCAATATGGTGCACACCTTAAACTTACTCAATGTTATGTTAATAGTATTTCAATTTTTAAAATATTGTTTTCACAAAGAATTCTTCAACACTCCCTCCTTTCACACCAGCACCCCCATGTCACAGTTGTTCCACTCTCTTATTGGGATAAGCATTGTGAACAAAATGGCCAGGACGATGCCAGTCATACTGCTGAAGCCAGGGGCACAGAAGAACCAACAAATACTGCTCTACCTTTCCACTCAGTGTTATCTCATGATCCAAAGTGGCTGCTGGACCTCCAGGCCTCACGTCCATGTGTAAGAGCTAAGAGAGACCTTCTCCAGCTGAGTCAGCTCTCCTTAAGTAGCCTTCTTGGAAGTGTCCTTGTAACTTTCTATATGATAAATATGTGCTGTGCTGTGCTTGGTTGGGTCCGACTCTGTAACCCCACAGACTGTAGCCTGCTAGACTCCTCCGTCCATGGGGATTCTCCAGGCCAGAATACTGAAGTGGGTTGCCATGCCCTCCTCCAGGAGATCTTCCCAACCCAGGGATTGAACCCAAGTCTCCTGCATCGCAGGCAGATTCTTAACCATCTGAGCCACCAAGGAAGCTCAGATGATAGATATATATAGGGTCAACATTTAGCCATATGATCATACCTGACTACAAAGGAAAGCAATCTGGCCTTTCTACTGAGTAAATCACCATTACAAGTAAAATTAGGATTCTGCTTTTAAGGAAGAAGGAAAATTTGGATATTGGGAAAATAACTGAGTAAAGCATGTATTACGCATATGTAAATGAAATAGCATCATTCACTCACCAACATTTATTGACTGTCACTCTGAGCCAGCTCTCTTCTGTCCCTCAGGGCACTCTCATGCCCTGACCCTAGCAGACTATTCCGAGCAGCCCCATGCCTGTGACGGGCAACCACACATTGCGCCTCAATCTTCCCTTGGCAGACATTCAGTTCCTTCATCCCC
This sequence comes from Antilocapra americana, assembly GCA_007570785.1. Taxonomy (NCBI): domain Eukaryota; kingdom Metazoa; phylum Chordata; class Mammalia; order Artiodactyla; family Antilocapridae; genus Antilocapra; species Antilocapra americana. The sequence continues at coordinate 5,447,842 of ML663573.1, forward strand.
AAGCTCCAGGCAACACTCGTCAAGCCCTGTGACTCTCCTGAAGTACCCCCGACCCCAACATGGCTACCGGTGTGGGGAAGCGCCCGTGTGGCAGGCTGGGGACACAGCACACTGACCTTCTCCCCAAACAATTCCTCACTGTCAGCCTAGGGCTTCTTGAGCTGTCTTTTCCAGAATTCCCCTCCCTCTGTGGTTCTGGGCTAGAGTTGACCACAAGACAAAACTGGTACGAGACACAGAAGGTGGAAGTGAAGTGGAAGCCATCATTTTGGGTCCTGAAGACACCCTGGCTGCTCATGTAGGCAGCTCACTGGTCTGTGGTCTCCCTAACTGCCGAGGGGTGACACCCACATGTGCAGCTCCCCTGGTCCCCAGGGAATCCCAGGTGGCTTCTCTGAGTCCCGGGCCCAGCAGGCATGCTGCTCCAAGGCAGAGGGAACCCCCTTTTCCTGCTCTGAGCTGGTGCTGGGGAGCCAGGCACAGGAACTGGTTTGGCAGGATTGAGTTTTCCTTGCGTGGGGGGGCGGGGGGCCCAATTCATCCTGGGGGTTTCATTGCCTCTTCATTCTCATCCACATCCACACTCCAATAACTGCCAGTCCAGCAGATCCACCATAACTTCAGGCCCACGGGCAGATAAGGAGCAAGCCAGCAGAGGCTGCCCCGGGGTCTCCCTCCCACAGCTACATGACACCAGTCCGTAAAAAACCCCTAGGGCCCTCACAGGAGTTCTGCTCCTCTGAATGAACCCTGACCAAGACCACTCCCCATTAATTCCCACTCCCCTCATGCAGCTGAAGCAAGTGTGCAGGGGGCCAGGGCTGGCAGGACCTGTATGTACACACTCCCTTTGCAAATCCCACCTAGGCCATCTAGCACCTCCTTTTAGAACGTGGGTGCACATGAAAACTAACATTTGTTCTCAGCCTTTGGGGCTTCGCCTGAAACTCAAGAGATGACAGAATGCTAAGCACAATTCTTCCCATGTGCTAACTGATAGATGATAGTAGGGCTTCCCTGCTGGCTCAGCCGTAAAGAACCTGCCTGCCAATGCAGGAGACACAGGTTCAATCCCTGGGTTGGAAAGATCCCCTGGAAAAGGAAATGGCAACCCACTCCAGTATTCTTGCCTGGGAAATCCCATGGACAGAGGAGCCTGGAGAGCTAGAGTCCATGGGGGTCACAAAGAGTCGGACACGACTTAGTGACTAAACAACAACAACATTAGATCTAGATTGACAAAAACCTAGGTACATCCCTAGAGCTTTCCTATCATGCTTTCCAGAGGACTCAGGCCACGGGGCTATGTAAAAGTCACACAGAAGAATGAGGTCCCAGCCATTAGAAGCTCTCTTGGTTCAGATGTTATTATTGGAAATACGAGCCAAACCCACTTTATGCTAATCTCCCCCTACACTGAGTAATATAATACTATAATGCTCAGTATAAAAATATTCTAAACACAATCCTATTAAACCTCAAACATTATTTTTAATTTTAAAAGATGGAACTCATTCTTGAAATGTTTTTTCCTACCCATATGTGAACATTTAGATATTCACTTTACTTTAAAAATTATTTACTTAATAAATCTGAGTACTTTTATAGATTTTTTTAAATTGCATTTTCTTTTGAGAGATTTTTCCATTTAATTTTACATATTAATTTAGTTTTAAGTATATGTTTGTAGCATAACAATACATGAAATGTTCCTTGTTTTGGAAATTAAGGTAAATATTTAAATATTATCTTTACAAAAGCATGTGCCCAATAGGACAGCATTTCCCAAATGGAATACTAAAAAAGTGTTAATTAAACCAATAAAGGCTTTTTTTTTTGGTTGAGCAGATTTGAAATACATTGGGTTAAAAAATTTCAAATTGGTTTCTCTACCTCAAGACTCACTGGTGAGTTTCATATGCTGGCATGCTTAACCTCACCAAAAGGAGGTATATAATGTAGGATTTTCCAAATATATTTACCAATAGAAACTTTTTTGGTAAAATATCTTGAGGAACCAGAATACTAAGGAATACACTTCAGGAAAGTATCCCTGGAAAGTTACACAATATCTCAAAATAACCAGTAACATTTAAATACATTTGTATCATGTTGTATACAGACAAGATTTATGCCATACACTGGCTACATATCTTGACTATGATTTACTGAAATCACTGTTTTATCATGACATCTCCATATCTCCAGTCAAAAAGAGTAGTAAGAATACCAAAGCACACTCTTAAGATTGTGTTTCACTCCTCACAGTTACTTCTACAGAACTGACTGGTAATAACATGACTTTGGACTTTATTTACCAAACCTCTCTCTCCACCTAAATGACACTATAAGACAGTCTCGACACTGACATCAGAGAAGCAATGGCAATAAGTCTATTTCTAGCTGTAAGATGGGATAAACCACCTGAAGACCTTCCACTCTGAAAGATCTTCTGAAATACAGATGAAGCATAGCAAATAATCTATTAACAGGATAGCTGAATTTACAGTGGCGTAAAGCAACTCCCCAAGGGCTAGTAAAGAATTAGGAATTAGAAATCAGAAAGTAAAGGTCAGCTATGTTGAAGTAGGAGAGGCTCCAACCAAACCAAGAGACTGGGGTTAGAACGTCTCACGGGAATAGATGACAAGACCTCAGCCCCAACAAGACTGAAAGTTAAAACTGAGACCCATAAATGAAGCCAAGACTTTCAAACGACTACATTCCCAATGAAAGGATTAATCAGCGGGCAGGGGGGAATTCATCCACTGGCCCAGAGAAATATCAAGGAAGTTTTTAATTATTGGCCTAAGCTTTGGCTAGAAAGACTATGCTGAGAATTGGGGGGGAGGGGGTGGAAATGAACCTACTTCTCACTCTAGTTTTTGGCTTAGATTTATAGGTTCACATGGTCCAGAAACCTTCAGGCCAAAAAATTAAGATGAAAATGTTTCCAAAATGCTAATATATTTAAGGTGTCTGGCAGAAGAAGACTCAAAACTACTCTGAAGGAGTGCATCCCAAACTCAGGCCACAGAGAAATGCACAGACAACCCCACCAAAGGCATGCGTGTAACCTAGAATTTAGAGACATGTGCCTGATGAGCCCATCTGCAGGGCAGCACTGGAAACATAGACAAAGGGAACAGACTTACGGACACAGGAGGGGATGGAGGGGGTGGGGTGGATTGACAGAGCAGCACTGAAACATTTATGTCACCACATGCAAAATAGGTAGCTGGTGGGAATTCGCTGTTATGACTCAGGGAGCTCAAACCCATGTTCCGTGACAACCTAGAGGGGTGGGAGGTGGGAGGGAGGCTCACGAGGGAGGGGACATATGTATACTCATACTGACGTGTGGCAGAAACCAATACAATACTGTAAAGCAATTATCCCCCAATTAAAAATAAATACGTTTTTAAAAAAAGACAGTGAGACTCAGAGAAATAAAGTAACTGCCCAAGAAAAAAATACATCAAAATCTGGCTATATATATTTTTATACTAGCTATGCTTAGAACATAATATTACAGAAAGGTTAGAAATATAAGAATAGAGAAATGATACACCAGAAAAATACAAACCAAATGAAAACTCATATGTGTGTGCGCTAATTTGCTTCAGTCACGTCTGACTCTTTGTGACCCCATGGACTGTGGCCCGCCAGGCTCCTCTGTCCATGGGATTCTCCAGGCAAGAATACTGGAGTGGATTGCCATTTCCTCCTCCAGGGGATTTTTCCGACCCAGGGATCGAACCCAAGTCTTTTATGTCTCCTGCACTGGCAAGTGGGTTCTTTACCACTAGCATCACCTAGGTGGTATGTTCTGTTCAGGATACCCAATTAGAGACAAGGAATAAGAACGCTGGAGAGCTACAGTAAAGGAAAAAAGCACACATGAAACTTTTAGAAAATGCCTACTTAAATTCAAAACAGTGGTCGTGAGCTTACATGGTTTACAATTAAAGAGGCTAAGATGAGTATTTCTCTACAATTTAGAAAGAGAAACAGCATAGGGTAAGAGCCTTCTCACCAAAGAGTGATTTTCACTGAAGCAAACCAAGGACAAGGGAGAGAATTTAAAGTAAGGTTACAGAAATGTCTCTCAGAAGCCAAGAGACCAACGTACAGTTGGACTCATCGTATCCCTGGGAACAAGGCCACTCTCTCCACCACGTGGGGCCCCCATGGCTCGCATCCCCTTCCAGTCTCATGCCTGTCCCCTCTCCTCTCCCTGAAGACCACTTTCTAGGTACATCCATCAGCTTGCCAGGGCCCCAAGACAGCCACTGCAGATGCTAAGTCTCCCTGGGCTACACACTGGCCACAGTCTCTCTCATTTTCATAATTTCAAGCTACAGAAAAGAACCAAGCCATAAAAGACCTAACTCCCCAGACAGCACGGAGCCAGGAGCCTTCTACCCCTGCTGGAGCATCCCAGGCAGAGAGGAGTGAATGATCTGCTGGGACACGGCCTTTTAGAGCAAGAAAGCCTGCACGCAGAGAAGCGATAACAGAACTACCCTCTACACTGAGAACCACTCTACTCAATATCCAATTGAATAGAAGAAAACAAGGATGTCATTTGTGAGAGGAGACATTAAGGTTAATAAATAAAGTGAAGTGGCTCAGTCGTGTCCGACTCTTTGCGACCCCATGGACTGCAGCCTTTCAGGCTCCTCCATCCATGGGATTTTCCAGGCAAGAGTACTGGAGTGGGTTGTTATTTCCTTCTCCAGAGGATCTTCAGCTTATCTAGTGAAGGGAAGGGCTTCCCTGGCGGCTCAGATGGTAAAGAATCTGCCTGCAATGTAGGAGACCCAGGTTCACTCCCTGGGTCAGGAAGTTCCCCTGGAGAAGGGAAAGGCAACGCACTCCAGTGTTCTTGCCTGAAGAATCCCGTGGACAGAGGAGACTAGCGGGCTACAGTCCAAGAAGTTGCAACGAGTCGGACACGACTTAGCGACTAACATGATTTTCACTTATCTAAGGGAAGAACTGTGATCACTTGCATATTCATTCAGTGGGCATTTATTAAACACTACAGACCAGGAACTGAACCGGACCCAGGTGATACAAAGGTAAGAAGTGCCACCTGCAAAGAACTCAAAGGTAACAGAGTGCATTATTAGGAAAAGCTGTGCTGTTTGCTTCTCAGGAAAATTAAAAGAACGGTCCTTCTGGAGAACCCTGAATACAGTAGAGCCGAAGGCACTCAGGCTATTCTTGAATGTCCTCTAAGTGACACCCAGCCCTTGCTTGCACGAAGCTCTACACGTGAGCCTTAGGTTTCGTGTTACTTCTGGGAACATCCGCTTCATCTTTGGAAATCACTTGTCAAAGGCAGCTAGAAATGAGCCAGTCACCTTTGTGGTTTGTGGTGTTTCTTCTAACCAAGTTCACTTACTATCCAGTCGGTTTTCTCTTCCAGCACAGAGATCCAGGATCTACCAGTATGTGGAATCAGAAGCAGACAGGTGTCTCCAGTGTGAGGCTGCTTTGTTACCACTGGAGCCATGTGTTCTGCAGACACAGGGCTCCTGGGTTTACACAGTAGCCTCTTGCTCTGGGCTGCTCAGCAAACATCACAAACATATTAGCCCTGATGCACTAGTACATTTCTACAAGGAAATAAAATACTATTCCCTGGTGGGAAAGTTAAAGCTCGATAAGAGGACTTAACCCGCTGCATGGAATTAGCGATGAGCAAATCCTGAGCTCCTGATCTGAGCTCCCAGTCTCCTGTGGGAAACAGAAAACCCACAGCCCAGCAGTTGGAACTCTCCAGGCTCTATCCCAGTATCAGCTGTTTCTAATTATCCCTGTTTGTGTGATGAGTTCCTGATTAGGGTCAGAGTCAGGAGAACAGAACCAGGAGAAAGCAGAGGTCATAAATTTCCTTTTCTATCAAGTGCCTGCAGGGAGCTCAGGGCCAGTCCTGCTCAATGGTTTGGGCCATCCCCCAGCAGTGACAGTCCCTTCTCCACAGCTGAGCAAGCCTGCCTCAGAGGCAGCCACGGACAATATTAGTCGGAACTGGGCTCACTTGGGCCTTGGGTTCTTGGCCATGGAAATCCAGCCAAGTGGCTCGTTTTGCTTGTCGTGTCTCTTTGGCTGAGAGCAGTTAAAGGAGCTCAGTGGGGAAAGACAATCAGGGGCTTAACACAAATTCACTGGGGCTTTGGGGCATCACCTCGCTGGAGTGGGAAACCCAATCTAACCCCAGCCCACGCTGGCACCCTTCCAGGGAGGTTTCATTACCAAAAGCAGCAGAGAGGCCACTTTCGAACAGGTCTCCTCTATCACACAGCCCTGCTTGGAACCTAAGGTCAAAGGTACAAGGATCCCTGGGCAGAGCCTTAGATGAAGCACTGAGTGCTTTTCCATGAGAAAGACCCTCCTCAGAGTCAGCAGTTTTGAGAACGACTTTAGCTCCACTGCTCTGTTCCTAGGATGTGTCATTGTGAGAGGTTTTTTCCCCCAAAAAATAAATGGATCAAACTTGATGTAGCATTACATCAAATGAAACCCATCGACCTTTTTTAGTTTTTTTCTATCTCTAAGAATACCTAACATGTATCTTGCCAACCACCTTTCTACCCAGGAAGGTGTGTAAAAGTGCCCTGCGACTCCAGGTTGCAGTCCCACCATGCATTTTACATTTGTTAGCTGTGGGACCTTGGGAAAGCTAGTTTATAGAAGCCTGTTTCTCCACAGCTAATGTAAAGGATGGCAGCATTCCCCAGGTCATGGCTGTAAATACTGAATGAGACAATGTAACCACGTGGCAACCATCACAGTAGTAACTGTTTCAAGTGAAGAATCATCAACCAAGATGCTAAAATTAGTGACTAAAAGGATGATAAGAAACAGGATATTTACATAGTCTCAAAGAATCTGCCCAGGAGATACTTATTAAGCACACAGGGAAAACAGGGGCTTCACAGAGACTAAACACAAAGACACCACCCTAGTGAAGACACCAACAGCTCCAGCATCACCAGTAATGGGGCAGACCTGCATTAGTGAACAGGACCGAGAAGAACACAGAAGCACAATGGCCCAGCAAAATCTCATGATCTCTGTCTAGTCTCAGGCAAACACCGGACAAACCCAAACAAGAGACAGACTGCAAACATCTGGCCTGTATTCTTCAACCCAAACCTTCCCCCTGCCACCCGCCCAAAAAAATACCTGGCCAAAGGGTTTCTCTAGGTATGGTGATTTTCCCGGATGAACAGGTGGTCCCAATGTAATCACGTGGGGCCTGAAAGCAGAGACTGCCTCCCCCAGGTGTGCTCAGGTGTGATGACGAACGACACATCAGAGAGATGCAGCCATTCAGGAGGGCCTCACCCCAAATGGCCATTGCTGGCTTCGCAGACAGAGGAAGGAACCACATTCCAGGGAATGCAGGAGGTGTCCAGAACCTGGAAAAGGCAAGAAAACAAGTCATGCCTTAGAGCCTCGAGGAAGGAGCACAGCCCTGCTGACACCTTAATGTCAGCCCAGTGAGACCATGTCAGACTTCTGACCCACACAGTTATAAGACCACACACTTGGTTGTTAAAGTCACTAATTCTGTGGTAAAATGTTACAGCAGAGTGGGAAAGAAAACAAAGAAGGATGATCTGTTGCAGCTTAAAGGAAACTAAAAAGTTTCCTTTTGTCATACATGACGCATACATGTATGTATGATCCTGGACTGAATTTGGACCAAAAATAGAAAGTTAGTTGTACAGCTGAAAACTCTGAGATCAGTAGTGCAGATAGTATAACTGTATCAGTGTTAATTTTCTGATAGGAGTCATTACGCTAGTCATGGAAGAGAAATGGTTTTGTTTTAGGAAATATACACTGAAGAATTTAAAGAGGCATCATATTTGCAAGTTATTATCAAGTGTTTCAGAAAAAAATGATAGATGATAGATAGATAATAGGCAGACAGATGATAAACAGCAGGTAGGTTGGTACACAAAGATATGGAGAGAGGTGACAGATAGATACATAGATAGACAGATATGTTCAGAGAGAGAAAAAGAAGTCTGATAAAATGTTAGTATTTGGTGAATTTGTGTTGTGAAGAGTATTCAGGAATTCTTTGTCCCATTACTGGTAACTTCTTCATATGTCTAAAATTTTTCAAAGAAAGAAATCTGAAATACTGAAAAGTGAAATACACATATAATTTACTCAGAACCAGCTGGCACCCAGAACATTTCCAGTGAATCTAGACTTCTCTTATTCTTCTGAGTTAGGCATCAGTGCGCTCCTTGTCCATGGCAGGAGAGAACGAACGGGGTGCAGTGGTTAGGAGTATTCACCTCGGAGCCAGGTTGGTTTGAATCCTGGCTTTGTCCTGGACTAGATGTGTGACTTTGGACAAGTCACTTAACCACTCTGGACTGAACTTTTCCCATCTATAATAAGGGGGGACCACCTACAGCATATTAAAAAGCAAAGACATTACTTTGTCAACAAAGGTCCATCTAGTCAAGGCTATGGTTTTTCCAGTGGTCATGTATGGATGTGAGAGTTGGACTATAAAGAAAGCTGAGTGCCAAGGAATTAAAGCTTTTGAACTGTGGTGTTGGAGAAGACTCTTGAGAGTCCCTTGGACTGCAAGGAGATCCAACCAGTCCATCGTAAAGGAGATCAGTCCCGGGTGTTCATTGGAAGGACCGATGTTGAAGCTGAAACTCCAGTACTTTGGCCACCTGATGCGAAGAGCTGACTCATTGGGAAAGACCCCAATGCTGGAAAAGATTGAGGGCAGGAGAAGGGGACGACAGAGGATAAGATGGTTGGATGGCATCACCGACTCGATGGACATGGGTTTGGGTTGACTCCGGGAGTTGGTGATGGACAGGGAAGCCTGGCGCGCTTCGGTTCATGGGGTCACAAAGAGTGGGACACAACTGAGTGACTGAACTGAACAGAACCTACACCAAGGTTGGAAAACTTTAAAAAATGATGTATACAAAGTACAGAGAACAGTCTTAGGAACATAGTAAGCTCTACATAAGTAGGGCTGCTATATAGTGGAGTCTGAGAGGGTATCAGAGGAACGCTTGTCTAAAGAGTCATCTGCATACTTCTCCAGCCTGCAGCTGGGGCTCTAATCCCACTCAGAATTTATTTACTGCCTAAATTCAGAGTCTTTTCCATTTTTTAGAGATAGGTATATAAACTTATCTGTTAGAGCTTTTACTAAGAACAGATCCCTATGATAACAGAACAAGAGCACCCAACAAATAACGTGTCAGTAAGAACATAGAGAAAAGGGAATGCATGAGCATTGTTGGTGGGAATGTAAATTGGTGCAGCCACCATGGAAAAAGGTATGGAAATTTTTCAAAAAATTAAAAATAGAACTACCATATGATCCAGAAGTTCTATTCCTGGGTATTTATCTGAATAAAATGAAAGAAAGATACATGTACCCCTATGTTCACTGCAGCACTGTTTACAACTGTCAAGATATAGAAGCAAACTAAGTGTCCATCAATAGCTGAATGGAAGAAGAAGGTTTGGTATACACACACACACACACACACACAAACATCATATAATAGAATATTATGCAGTCATAAAAAGTATGCAGTCCTGCCATTTGCAACAACATGGGTGAACTTAGAGGGTACTGTGCTTAATGAAATAAGTCAGAGAAAAACAAATACTATAAATACCATATGATTTTATCTATATGTGATATTAAAAAAAAACAAATGAACAAACATAACAAAACAGAAACAGAGCCATAGAGAACAAACAGGCAGACATCTGATAGGAGTAGGGTGGGGGAGTTAGACAAACAGGCGAGGGAGATTAAGAGTTATGAATGCCCAGTTGCAAAATAAATAAGGCAAGGATATGAAACGGTACAGTGTGAGGGACAGTCAATAATTATGTAATATCTTTGTATGATGACAATAACTAGATTTATTGTGGTGATCATTTTGAAATGCAGAGAAATATCAAATCACTATATCATACAATAGGCAGTAACATAATTTCATAGGTAAATTATACTTCAAAAAAAGCAAACAAACCCATAGAAAAAAGAGATCATATTTATAGTTACCAGAGGTAAGGGATGGGAGGAGGGGGACTTGGATGAAGACCATCAAAAGGTAGAAATTTCCAGTTATAACATAAGTAAATACTAATGTGTGTGCTAAGCCTCTTCAGTCGTGTCTGACTCTTTGCGACCCCATGGACTATAGCCCACCTGGCTTCTCTGTCCATGAGATTCTCCAGGCAAGAATGCTGGAGTAAGTTGCCATGCCCTCCTCCAAGGGATCTTCCCGATCCAGGGATCAAACCCTGGTCTCTTAGGTCTCCTGCACTGACAGGCAGGTTCTTTACCACTAGTGCCACCTGGGAAGCCCAGGAATATAATGTACCACATGACAAATAAAATGAACACTGAAATATACTATATACAAGAGTTAAGAGAATAAATCATGCATTGCTGGTGGGAATGCAAAATGGTTCAGCCACTATGGGAAACAGTTTGATGCTTCCTCAAAAAGTTAAATATAGAATTACCATATGATTCGGCAATTCCATTCCTACATACAAACCCAGAAGAATTGAAAACAGGACTCAAACAGATAATTGTACACCATGTTCACAGCAGCATTATTTGCAATAACCAACAAGTAGAAACATTTCAGGGCTCCCCTGGTGACTCAGATGGTAAAGCATCTACCTGCAGTGTGGGAGTCCCGGGTTCAATCCCTTGGTCGGGAAGATCCCTTGGAGAAGGAAATGGCAACACACTCCAGTACTCTTGCCTAGAAAATCCCAAGGATGGAGGAGCCTGGCAGGCTACAGTCCATGGGGTCCTAAAGAGTCGGACACAACTGAGCAACTTCACTTCACTTCAGAAACATTTCAAATGTTCATCAAGAGATGAATGAATGGGTAAACATAGTACATACATACACTGGAACATCATCCAGTCACAAAAAAAGAAGAAAATTATGATACATCCTGCAATATAGATGAACCTTAAAAATGTTACACTGGGACTTCCCTGATAGTTCAGTGGCTAAGATTCTACACACCCAACGCAGGGGGCCCAGGTTCAACCCCTGGTTGGGGAACTAGATCCCACATGCCCCAACCAAGGGTTCACATGCCCTAAAAATCCCACAAGCTGCACTTAAAAAAACAAACAAAAAAGACCCCACATGCTGCAACTAAGACATGGTGCAGCCAAATAAATATTTTTAAATGTTATGCTAAGTTAAATAAGCTAGACAATAAAAGGCAAATACTGTACGATTTCATTCATCTGAGGTACCTAGAACAGGGTTCACAGGGACAGAAAGTAGAATGAAGATTACCAGGGGCTGGGAGGAAGGGAAAGTGAGAGTAAATAATGCTTAGTGCATACCCAGTTTCTTTTTGGGATGAGAAAAAGTTCTGGAAACAGACATTAGTGATGATTGCACAACACTGTAAGTGCACTGAATGCCACTGAATTGTACACCTAAAAAGGGCTAAAATAAATCAATTATACTCTAATAAAAATTTTATAAACCAAAAATAGCTAAAATGCTCAATTTTACATTATAGTTTACCACAATAAAAATTAATAAATAAAATCATGACAGAGACCAAAATGCTCAGTAGAAGGCTGACAGACGAAATCAAGGAAATCTGCAACAAAACAGAGTGAAAGAAGAAAGAGAAAACAGGGGCGGGGGAGGGGGGTGATGGGAATCCAATATCCAGGTTAATATCCAAACAATAGGAAGTGCAAAAAAAGAGAACAGGAAAAATAGTGTAAAGAGAGGGTGAATTCCAATGAAATCGTTCAAGGAATCTCCCTAAATCGACAGGCATGAATTTTATATTGAAAGCACCCACTGAATACCCAGCAAGCTGACTATAAACAGACCACATCAAGGATTATCACAGGGAAAGTTCAGACCCAGGAGGCAAGGGATCACGAAACCGAGCAACGCAGGGTCTCCGTCCCCTTGTAATCTCTAGAATGGTCTGCAGACCATTGGTGAGGGGGCTGCTCTGTGGGGCCCCAGGCTCAGCCCCAGGGCCTCAGGAGTGCCTGGTACAGGGCAGGCAGTCAGTAGGTATCTATCTGCTGAATGCATGAATGGCCAAGTGCATATGCACCACGAGGCACGTCAGAGTTCATAAGCATTCACAGAAAGTCGAGATTACAAACTTGGGGGGACGGGTTGGCTCAATAAGCATGCTGAATAGCATTCAAAGTGAATCTTACATGATGAAGAGCATTTCAACAAGCACAGAATGGGTAGCAATATGAAGAGAGGCATCTATTGGGGCAAAATAGAAAGCAGCAAGCCTGGAGTCCCTAATCAGCCCAGGATGACTAAAGTGAAGGGAGGACAAAGATGGGAGACGTGGATGGACAGGTGACCAGGAGGTGATGGTAACGACAGAGTCTAGCACCCCAGGCTGGCCTCTGAGCAGGAAAGCAGGGCATGCTAAGCAAGGAAGGCTCCCCAGATTCTATCCAGTTCACTCAGGTTCCAGATTTCAACACCCCGCCTTTCTTGATCATGTGCGTGTCTGCACACACATGGGTATTTAATGACGATGAATTCAGTGCCAACTTGCATATTGCTGAATTGAGCACCATGCATGCTTACCTGTGAGTAATAAATGACCCTTGCCCTCAAGATACTCAAATTCCAGTGGAGAAGACAGGCATCCTTTTCAGCAATAACAGAATAAACTGGAGCAGGCCGGAGGGTGGGGAGGAGGAGAGCCGAAACAAAGTTAGCAGTCTCACATTCTCAAAACAAAACACATGATTAACAGCTCATCATCCTTGGCACAGAGGATGTTGGACTCACTGATTCTTAGAAGCAGAAAACAGACTGGCTGCACTAAAAAGGAAGCATAAGTTGTAAATCCCTTACCAGTATCAGGGCTGTGCTAGGAATCATTCCTGGTTTCTGTTTCAAGATATTTATTCCATAAACTGGAAAATAGGGGGGTCCTCCCCTCACCTTCCAGGCAAGGAACTAAATATTTCACCTTTTATATCCCTCTTTACAGTGCTAGGCACTCCACACATACTCGTTATCTGATAACTCAGAGTTTCTGGAAAGATGGGCAGACGGTAAACAACTCAGGCAGTAGGTTGAGCTAAAGATACCGCAGTCTCTTCACTGTGAGAGATCAGTTATAATCTATTAGTTCAACAATTTTCACCCCATCAAAATTAAAAAATAAAAATTCTATAGCACTAATGAGCTACTCTGCTCCACTGGGTCACAATCTGCATTTTAAAGTATCTATATTCACAAGTGCAGGGTACACTGAACTTCCCTGGTGTTATTGTTACTGACTTTCTGATAATTAATGGGAATTTTTCAAATTGTCTAAATCTCTATTTAAATGATTTATATAATGGACCTTCAGAGTTGCTGTTACAATCTATCACATTGTAATGAAGTAACTTAGGTGTGTTTATTACCAATTTATAGTGAATAAGGCAGACTGGAGGTGATAAAACTTTTTTTTTTTCTGCCGCTTTCCTTACAGTTCCAACATTCTGTGTTAGAACGCAGCATATGACACATCTTAACACGTGAGACATCTGTAGTTTGAAACCATAGATATTTGATTTGGGGTGCCGGCCAGTCCCCTGGTGATTTATGACATTATTTCCTTACGGATTGCTGTAAGGACAACCATTGCTCACCATGAGGTGGTGTGCGTTTACTCATAAATTTTCTGGAATGAGACAGTGTGTGTGCCAGGAATGATAGAATACTATTTACTTTTCCCTCCTCCAATTCTCTTAAAACAAAAGGATGTTTTAGGAAACGGAGCTTAGGAGTCCCGCCTGAGTCCAAGTTAGCATGTGCGTATCTTAGGTGTAGGCCAAAGCAGAGACATCACGACCTCTGTTTAACTTTAAGGAAAACAGGAACAATATTCATTTCATTTCTCTATCAATGTGGCAGTACATCTACAGTAATGAAGCAGAGTTCTCACAGAAATATGAGCTCCTTTAGGGCCAATAAAGCCTTATTCAAATTTGTTACTCCCCCTAACTCTATTGAGTTCAATGCCTGGCAAATGGCAGTTGCTCAGTAAACACAGAATTTGAGTTAATCTACATGAGTCTTTAAGTTGTGAAGTACATATTTGAAAAATCAGTGACCAGGACATCTTTATTTGAAGGGTGCATGCCACAGGGAGGTCTTTCACAATTATAAGATAATTGTAATACTATCTGAGGTTTTGAACATAATACCACTTTGTATTCTTTATCTTTTATCTTTCATATTTCTTAATTATTGTAAATACGCAAAATGATTATCTTTTTCATCTGACTCATTTTGAGAGAACATAAAGGAAATAACCTTTTAAAACAAACAATGTTTTGTAAACATTAACAAACACAGGTATTTCCTAATTCAGCAAGTTCAAATGTATGAAAGTGAAACTTTTCCAGTTATATGGGAGTTCTCTCTACCAATATTCGCATTCTTATGAATTGAAATTTTTATAATAAAAATGTTTTAAGTTAGAACTATTGAGTTTTACTAGCTGGTCGTGTTATACAAAGATTCACCTAGAATTATGAGACTCTCAAAGTATTTTTCCACTGAACCTTTAAATTTCTTTATGTGTTCTCCCCTTTTATGTTCATTTGTTTTCTTTCATCCAAAGTATTTTCCAAGTGTTTTTTATCAAGATTTCAAATTTAAACTCTCTTTGTGTGTCTGAAAATGGGTTTTTGTCCTTACTAGATTTCTTTAGGGATAATTTATATATTAATACAACAAACTGCATTCATTTAGATGACTTTCATTATATGTAAATACTCATAACACTCCCATTACAATCAACATACAGACATTACCGTCACTCCTAACAGATTATTTGTGCACCTTTGCAGTCCACCCCTCCTTCTGCCCCAGAAAATCACAGATCTGCTTTATGTCATTACTGATTATTTTACAGCTTACATAAATGGAAAAATGTAGTTCATACTCTTTGTATCTCATTTCCTTCATTTGGCATGATTTAAAGATGCATGTGGCTGCATGTTTCCAAAGGTTGTTCCTTTGCACTGCTGAGCAATACTCCATACACTAGATTCACCAAGTATTGGTTATCTACTTACCAGTTGATGGATATTTTGGATTATTTCCAGGTTTTTGTCTATTGTTATTAAAGCTACTATGAACATTTCTGCATAAATATTGGTATATAATATATATATGTGTGTTTGTGTGTGTGTTTTCAATTTGGGGTGGTAAATACCTAAAGGTGGAATACCTAGATCACATGGTGAGTATATGTATAACTTTGTTAAGACACTAATACACAGGTTCCCAAAGTGACTGTATCACTATATACATTCTCAAAAGCAGTGCATTGGAGTTCTACTTGCTCGACATCCTTGGTATTGTCAGTCTCTTAATTTTAGCACTTCTGTAGTATATAGTGGTTTCTCATTATAGTTCTCATTACAGTTTTTGTTTATTTTTGGATTTCCCTGATGACTAACCATATTAAGCATTTTTTCAAGTGTTCATTGACCATTCTTTATTTTCCTTGGAAAAGTGTTTGGTTCAAATGTTTGTTATTTTTGTATTATATTAAGAGTGCTTAATATCAATATTATATTTGTATTTTATTAAGAGTGCTTCATGATTTTGGAAACAAGTCTTTTGTCAGATAAAGTGAAAGTGAAAGTTGCTCAGTCATGTCTGACTCTTTGCAACCCTGTGGACTATATACAGTCCATGGAATTTTTCAGGCGGGAATACTGGAGAGGAAAGCCTTTCCCTTCTCCAGGAGATCTTCCCAACCCAGATCTCCCACAATGCAGGTGGATTCTTTGCTAGCTGAACCACCAGGGAAGCTTTGTCAGATATATGTGTAGCAAATATTCCAATCCCTAGCTTTTCTTTTTCTTAACAGTATCTTTTGGAGGGCAAAATTTTTAACTTTGATAAAGTTCAATTTATCGATTTTTTTTCTTTCATGTTCATGTTTATTTGTGTCCTATTAGAGCAATTTTGTCTCTCCTACCAACTCAATGGACATGAGTTTGGGTAAACTCCGGGAGTTGGTGATGGACAGGGAGGCCTGGTGTGCTGCAGTCCACAGGGTCGCAAAGAGTCGGACATGACTGAGCGACTGAACTGAACTGAACTGAAGGTCAAAAATATTTTCTCCTGTATTTTCTTCTAGTTTCATATGCTTTCCTATTTTGTTTGTGTTTGTTTGGGGTTTTGTTTTTTACACTTATTCTGAAAAGATGATTCAAACGGGTATAGAAATCCAGCATGGCAGCTGTTTTCTCTCAGCACTTCTAAGGTTATTATTCCATCACCCTGTATCTCATCTTGTTGAAGAAAAAAATCTGCTATTTGTCTGATGTTGTTCCTTTTAAGTAATCTGTATTTCTCTCAGATACCTTTATTTCTTTATTCTTGCTAGTCTGTAGTGTCTTTAAGTTTATCTAGGCTTTTATGCTATGCTTAACAATTAAGATGCCTTTTTCATCCCAGGATTCATGTCTACCTTTAATTCTAAAAAAGCCTTAGCTATTACCTTTTCAAATATTGCTTCTCTCCCATTCTTGCTATACACTCTTAAGAATACGTATTAGTCAGTTCATTTGCTCAGTTATGTCCAACTCTTTGCACCCCCATGGACTGCAGCATGCCAGGCCTCCCTGTCCATCACCAACTCCCGGAGCTTGCTCAAACTCATGTCCATCAAGTCAGTGATGCCATCCAATCATCTCATCCTGTCATCCCTTTCTCTTCCCTCCTTCAATCTTTCCCAGCATCAGGGTCTTTTCCAATAAGGCAGCTCTTTGCATTAGGTGGCCAAAGTATTGGAGTTTCAACTTCAGCATCAATCCTTCCAATGAGCACTCAGGATTGATCTTCTTTAGGATTGACTGGTTTGACCTCCATGCAGTCCAAGGGACTCTCAGAGTATTCTTCAACACCACAGTTCAAAAACATCAATTCTTTGGTGCTCAGCTTTCTTCATGGTCCAACTCTCACATATATACATGACTACTGGAAAAAACCATAGCTTTGACTATACGATCTTGTCAGCAAAGTAATATCTCTGCTTTTTAATATGCTGTCTAGGTTTGTCATAGTTTTCCTTCCAAGGAGCAAGTGTCTTTTAATTTCATGGCTGCTGCTGCTGCTAAGTCGCTTCAGTCGTGTCCAACTCTGTGTGACCCCACAGACGGACCCCATAGGCTCCCCCATCCCTGGGATTCTCCAGGCAAGAACACTGGAGTGGGTTGCCATTTCTTTCTCCAGTGCATGAAAGTGAAAAGCAAAAGTGAAGTTGCTCAGTCTTGTCCGACTCTTAGCAACCCCATGGACTGCAGCCTACCAGGCTCCTCCGTCCATGGGATTTTTCAGGCAAGAGTACTGGAGTGGGGTGCCATTGCCCTCTCCGATTTCACGGCTAACAGCTTACAATTTCCCAACTTGCCCCCCATGGCCCTCTTAAATCTCCTTTCATGTTTTACCTTTTTTTAACCTCTTAATGCTGCATCCTAGGTGACTTGCAAAATTCTACCTCCCATCTCACTTCCTCCTACTATAGCCAGTTCAATATTTCATTTATGGGGGTTGCTTTTATTTCAATGATGGTATTTTCCATTTCCAAAATTTCTGATGCATTTTTATTTACATTCATCTATTCTTAATATAATTGCCTACTTAAGTCATGTTTTGTAGTTGTTATTTCACACTACTAAAAAACTGTGAAAGAAAAGTGAAATCACTCAGTCATGTCTGACTCTTTGTGACCCCATGGACTGTAGCCTACCAGGCTCCTCTCTCCATGGGATTTTCCAGGCAAGAATACTGGAGTGGGTTGCCATTTCCTTCTCCAAAAAACCCATAGCTCTGCTTATTTTAGAGTAATTTTCAGATTCCTCTATTATATTTAGCTTCTCGGGCATGAGTTTCTCCAATTTTGTTTTAAAATTCATACGGCATGGGCGTTGCCTACCTAACAATCACTCCCTCCCCGATTCTCTGCTACTAAAATGCAGTTTTAGCTGGAGTGGCCATGTGCCTGGGCAATAGGGTTGATTGGTCTAAGTCAACTGTGAATGTTTCTTTCCCTTTACCATACATTCCATGCCCCAGTCTCCCCTGGAGCCAAGGGAAGCCATGTGACCCAGTTCTGCCTAAGAAGACATAACATAACTTCTGCTTGGGTGCTTCTGGGAAGGCAGGAATTGTGATATTTGGAGCTGCAGCGGCCATCTAACAACCATAAAGCAAAAAACAACGGACTCAGCAGAAAGGGGACAGACCTTGGATCCTTGATGGAGATGGATCCCTGGATCCCTGCTGGGCTGCTAGATCATTCTAAGACAACACGCCTTCAGTTCTCACTATTGAGAAAGATAATAAATGCCTGTATGATTTAGGGCAAAATTACTTGCTGCTAAAATTATCCCAAACTGGTAGAGGAGGCTTTCCCCCTCCCTGCGGCGACAGGATGCCTCAGCCTAACCCCTAGGGGTACTACAGCTCAGAAGTACAGTCTCGCCTTGCTGGGTGTTCCTTGTTCCTGACGCCAAGCCAGAGCAGGACTTGGTCCACGTCCCAGTCATGCAGGTATCTTGCTTCCGCCCTCTGCCAAAGGTGAGCAGCTTGTTACCTGCTGAAACTCCAGATGGGCTGGTTGGAATGTTCTCAGCTTCCAGTCACAGGCACAAAAGCACAATGCCAGCACTGGCTTCACAACAGGAGGCTCAAGCACGACTCACCACTCACCTACCTCTGTCCCCCTCCTACTTTGAAATCCTTGATCCCAAATTTGCTTCCTTTATCCCCACCTCTCACAGACTCCTAGGTTCAGCCAACCTCGCTGCTTCCAGACCCTGCTTCCCCTGGTCCTGGGAGGTTTTCCTCTTTTGCTTCAGCACAGTTAAACAGTTCTAACTTTTCTTTATAAGTCATCCATAACTTCCCTATGTGTAGAAAAGAAGAGAATTTTCCACATCTACTCACTTTGACATCTCGCCTAAAGTCCATCCCAGTGCATGTTTCAATTGCTGTACTCTTATATTTGAGATTCTTACAACAAGCTTACTCTTGTAAGTATTTGGAAATGCAAAAAATATAAAAGCAAAATCAACATTAATCTGTCATCATTGTTAACATTTTGATACATTTCTTTCCAGTATTTTTTCTGTGCATACATACTATTTCTTAAGATTGTGGGACTAATGTAATACACAGGGTTATAGCTGGCCTTTATCTGTTTAATATATTATAGGCATTTCCATATATACATAATGTTTCTAATATATATATTGAAAACAAAACAAAGATCATACAATAAAAAGAATGGTGGTTGCCAGAGAGGTGGGTGGGCAAAAGGGATGAAGCGTGTTGAGGTACAAACTTCCAGTTATAAAATAAATAAGTCATGGGGATGTAACGTATAGCATGGTGACTAGGGTCAATAATACTGAAGTGCATACTTGAAAGTTGTCAAAAGAGTAAATCTTAAGTTTTCATAACAGGAAAAAAATAATTTTTTGACACTTTGTAGGGTGATAGATGGTAACTAGCCTGACTATGATAATAATTTTGTAGTGTATACAAATATTGAATTACTATGTTGTATACCTGAAACTAATATAATGCCATATGTCAATCATACCCCAATAAAAATAATTAAATATATGTAATACATATAATACATAAAATATGCAAATACATAAAATATGTAAATAGTATTGGTATAGATGTCTATATATCATATATACCATAGAGATCTATCATAATTTCCCTACTCCCCATTTTGTATATTTTGTTGTTTTTAATTTAAACCTGCTGTACATAATGTTGCATCATAAATATTTCAATATTTCCTTAGGATAGAGTCCTAGAAATAGGATTACTGAGACAAAAGACATGAGCATGTAAAAAATATATATACATATTGCCAAAGCGCTTTCCCACCACATGTTCATCCTCTCAGACTCTGAGTGTAATACTATTTTAAACTTGCCAATTTGAAAGATAAAAAATGTCTCACTGTTCTTTTAATTTACATTTCTTTGATACTCATAAGTTTGAACATTTTTCATATGTTAATTAGCCATTTGTCTTTCCTTCCAGTGCATTTTAAGTAAGATTGTATTTACTTACAACTTTGCAAAAACAGTTATTTCACAAATCAAATCAAAATACCTGATTTTAGTGTATAAACCAGCCTCAAAAAAGATAATGGAGGACTGGGAGTTTGGGATTAGCAGATGCAAACTATTCTATTTAGAATGGATAAACAACAAGGTCCTACTGTATAGAACAGGGAACTATACTCAGTATCCTGTGATAAAGCATGATGGGAAAGAATATGAAAAACAATGTATATATACACACATATACACAGATATATGTAAAATGAAACCACTTTGCTATAGAGCAGAAATTAACATAATACTGTAGATAATTATATTTTAATAAAATAAATTTTTAAAAATATATTTTAAAAGAGATCATGGACATTCCTCTTGCATAAGGTGAGATGCTGTTTTCATTGTATTTCTGGTCCAAATTATAATTAGGCTTAGTCTTTAGGTAATTTACAATCAAGGATATAGGAGTGGATAGAAAACTTGTATATAAAAACAAGTGATCAAATTTTACATGTTATATGGAGATATCTATACCTACATGTCTTTTATACAGATGAACACATATATTAAGTGTATATTTATATACCAATAATTTGTGTATATTATTCACCACAGGTGGAGATGAGTTTTGATCTGTAAACCTTAATATATTTC
The DNA here is from genome assembly GCA_007570785.1 of Antilocapra americana. Lineage (NCBI taxonomy): Eukaryota > Metazoa > Chordata > Mammalia > Artiodactyla > Antilocapridae > Antilocapra > Antilocapra americana. The sequence continues at coordinate 5,468,669 of ML663573.1, forward strand.
TATAACCTCTGGTCATGTGCAAACTTGGTTTGAAATCCATTAAAAACTTCAGCTGATGTGCCCATCTGAAAATTTTACCAGCCACCATTTGTCTCTTAAACTACAAATCAGGCCTAACAAGTATCTTATAATGAGCCAGAGACAAATGCTGTGGTTGATTTAAAAGACTCACCACTGCACAGTCTCATTGAGAAAGCAATAGGCGTTAAATAGTGTTTATAGAAACTGAAATGCTGAAGTGTTCAGGGAACTTAAGGGGGAAATAAGTCTGACCGTAGATGTCAAGCAGCAATGAGGAGACGTGACACTCTTCTGAGGAGAGGAGCAAGAAAGGCCTGATGTTTGAAAAGACAGTCATAGGGGAATGTAAGTTATATGTGGGGCTTGAGAGACCCCTGGGTCCATCCTGGCTCTGCCACACACTGGGACGTCCTTGCACAGAGCACTAGACGCTCTGCCCTCATGACCTCACAATGTTACTTTTAGGATTTAACAGCAACTTGCCCAATGTCCATCCCACAGAGGATAGGTACTTAACAGGCACAGCACTTAGTATTATTACAATGGCAAAGCATGACACCCAGGAGGCTGGACACAGAACATTCATGGGGAAACGTGGCAGGGACATTGTGGAGCTGATGAGCCGGGTCTAGGGTCACAGTAGGGCAACTGGAGGTGGGGCCAAGGCTGTAATCACAGAAGAGCTCTCGAGTGACCACGAGGCAGTTGAGTCCCTTCAAGGTCTGTGGTGCATGACATGATGAGAAGAAATGAAGAGACTCTCCCATTGCTGTAATGAAAACAGCCTGCTGGGAAGTGTTTTACTGCATAATGAAAAATCACCTGGCACCATGCAGGGGACTGTGACCTCACAGGATAAACAGGACCCGAGTGCCCAGCTCCAGGTGGGGAGCCAAACTCAGCCTGCAGCAAACGGCTGCAGAACCAGGCTCACTGTGCCAAGATGTGACTTTTACAGTGACTTAGGTTAGAAGTAGGCTGCTGGGTAGAGACAGAACATAAGAAAAATGTGCTAGGTGCTCAGACCAAAGCTGTAGATTTCTGATTTTGGTTCTTTGCTTATCACAAATAATTAGGCATCACTGCCTCTGTATCAGACCATGACATTGGCTTCTCAGATAACACATTTCTACATGACTGTACCAGTCAACCTCTACAGCATTTCCAAATTTCAAGGCAGCTTATTTGTCTCATATTTTCTTAGGCAGGCTTATGAGGACTCACACATAAGTCTACTAAGTAAGTACTTAGAAGAATATTTTAAGTTAAAACACCTTCAATTATAACGGTTTTTTTAATTATAGAAATCTATGACACTCCCCCAGGTAAGCAGAGAAACCCTGCTATGTAACCCCCACCCAAGTCTGCTAATCATAATTTACCTACCATTTGCTACATCTAGGGGAAGGTCTTAAGTTAATTCAGAGTTAGGGGAAATGCTGTACCAGGTTTCATTAGTTTATTATTTGAAATAATGTTTAATTCCCTTCTTTCCTCTTCTACTGTGCTTTCTGCTATTTGCACACACTCATATACATAAACATTCACTATGAGTCCATTTCTTAACACACAACTTTTCTTTTCCTCAGTAAAAACCTGGAAAAATTACACCAAAGAGTGAAGATGAAAATTTGATCTTTTTCAACCACTATTCTAAATGCATACCTTGATCATTACCAAATTATTTCACTAAAGAATCAATCCAAGGAAACTAGAGTTATTCTTTCCATTTTTATGAAAAAGCTTACATAATAGTTTTTTAAGGTGTTTTCTCATGTCTTCAATATAAATTACAAATTCCCTCTCAAGAAAGTCTTGCATATCTCAGGCCTGATTAAGTGGATGAGCAAGAGGTCTATCTCAAGATAATCTTAATCATTTGTAGTTTTCATTTTTGTTAGTAAAACAACAAAAATGGTATTTCTTAAACAGGGAAGAATCATTATGGAGTCTGGGAAGGAACTAGCAGGAAATGTACAAAAGTTAAATCTTGGAATTTTATTGATACTTGTCTCACCAATAAGGCATTAATAGTAATATCTGCTTCGTGTGACTTTGTCAGGACTAATACCACATATATGTTACACTTATTTTATAATGCTTTGTTTTATATATTTTATATATACACACACACATACATTAGAGAGAGGCTCACTGCATAACAGGCAGTAAGCACATGATTACTATTGGCCCCCTCCCTACCTTTTCATCCCTACTTCTTTGAAATAATAACATGGAAATTTTTCATCAGAGGGCCCTGAAAATTCACGATCCTATAGGCACCTACTAACACCCATCCCCCATCTCCACTTCAGACTCCTGTCTGAACCTCAGCTCTCCAACCTTGCAAGGACTCAGAGTATTGTAGGCAGGGGTACTTAATATATATTTATTGATGATGAGCCAATATCTGCCATATCACAGTAGCTTTAATAGATCTGCCCCACTCACAAAAACAAGGGCTGTATCAGACCATGACATTGGCTTCTCAGATAACACATATCTACAGGCTCTAACAGCCCATCTCTGGATTTCAATCGGATCATTCTCCACACAATTTCTTCCATGATTGCATCTGCACACCCATCTTGCAGCGGTTCTCCGAGCATTCTTTTGGGATCCGCCCCAGTTCCCAACGCACAGTGAGGGTCTGCTTGCTTTCGTGGCCCATTTTGTACCCACCATTCTAGTTCTACCTCAGACTTCTTACAGCATCTGATCCCGACGTTGCCCTCTATCCTCAAACCCCAGGTAAAACACCCACCTCCTACTCCCCTTTCCCACCCCGCCGCTGGGAAGGGAAACCAGATACTCAGACACTTCAGGACTGGTGTGGTTCAGCCAAGTAATACACAGAATAACTTCTAGAAAGATCGAATACAGGCGTATCCCGGATGTGCCAGATCAAGGGCATCCTCTCAGGGGCAAAGGGCCGGGGTCAGCACATGAAGCCAAAGTCACGAGTGGTTAAGTGAAGAGCTGCCACTCGAGGCCAAGCACCAAACAGGGACTCAAACCAGCAGGTGTCTTTAATCAAAGCTACATAACATGCTTTCAGCCAAAGATGCGGACCCTAGTCGACCCAAAGGTTTACCTTAGTCACCGAAGAAGAGGTGATTCCGGAAGTTCAAGTACACCTGCAGCTGGCCAGGAAGGAAACAGCGCGAGAAGAAGACCACGAGACCGGAGACAGCGCGAGAACATCACGCGAGAAGACCATGCAAGAAAACCACGCGAGAAGATCAGGTAGCCGGACACAGAGCAGCGGGTGGTCGCGCGTGAGGTTGATGGCGAGAAACTGGGCAGAGCAGGCCGAGAGCTGAGGTGCTGGTGGCGGACGAGAGCCTGAGCGCCGAGGCCCTCGCCGGGTGTTCGTTAACAGGCACAAGGCCGTAGTTAGAGAAACAAAGACAGAGCACGGCCAGGTCTCTTCAGAGCCCCCGGCCGACGAAAGGACTGGTTCAGAACTGAAGGCCGAGCCGAAGCTGTCGCGGCTGGACACTGTACAGGCACCAGACAGCGCCCCGCGACCAGGTCGGGCTTGGCCGTTCGCGTGGCCCTCCCTGAATGGCTCCCACGGACTGGCCCAGCGTCGAGCTGTCGAACGAAGCAAGGTCGGACGAACTGAGAAACCTAGGCGTGCTGGGATTTCAGCCAGAGCAGGTGAGGAGAGGGTGTGGAGGGCGGATAGGGAGAATCCAGGGAGCCTCCGTAGCCCCCACGCCCCACCCCAGGGTGTCAGGGCGGTGGTCGTGCAGGTCTGACTGAACCACAGGACCGCGGGGCTGGCCGCTCCAGACTTTTCCAGGTCTGGATTGGCACGAAACACCTCAGCACCGGATCAGACCCAAAATGTGATCAGAGGCGATGGTCGAAGTGGGTCAGTCCCCAGCACACCAGGGTTGGTGGAGACCATGAAGCTCACTTAAAAGGACCCCTTCTTGTTTTCCCCTCTAAAGCTGTCCACACCCAGCAAGAATGGTGCTAAATAAGTGCTTTCAGGTGCCCTGTCCCTGGGGCAGATCCTAATAGCTGGATGATCATGCTGGCCCTCTCCGCAGGTGGTTCTCAGCTCAGTGCAGGTTTCCTTGGCTCTTCTTTTCTTGACTCAGTGACCATCTGCCACTGGATTTTTCACCTAGATGGGTGATGGCCACTATTTGTTCAGTTAACCCATCTCCTGGGCTTTGACAGTACAAAACTTGCACCTAGCCTTTTTAACTAAAGTTAGATTCAGCTTGTGTTTTGGCTCTTAAGATTTTGACAAGTTGGCTGCCCTTGCTTGAACTTCTCTCTCTGCAAATACAAGGTCTATTGGAAATCTGGAGTTGTCACTTTTTTCCCCTGGGCAATCAACTGTACAATCACATGGAATGCTTGCTATTGTCATTACTGTAACTCTGGGGACTCAGACACCATATAACTCTGCTGAGTTAAAAAAAAAAAAAGGCCGGGGAGGGGGGAACGCATAACTTAAAAAGCTACTGGGGTTTCAAGTGTGGCCTTCAGGAGCCCAGGACTGCTGAGCCACTAACATCTGAAACGCTTGGGTCTGAAAAGAGACATAATGTGTATTGGCATTATCAGCAAAAGCGCTTGAGCTGACTCTGTTTTCATATTCCTTAACCCAAATTCCTTTGAAAATGAAAGTAAAAATAAAGTGATACTCCTCATCATTTCCTCCAGACCTTGGAGCCTGGATTAAAGAAAATCTGCTGATTTTGCTGACCTTCACAAAGGTGCCATGGGGGTGAGGAGAGGGAATTGTTGCATCTGGGGCTGGTGTGGGTCCTAATAGCTGAGCTTAGCTTGTGCTTTAGATATTTTCTTTCAAACTTGCCTTTTTGCTGTTGCAGCTGGGCTTGTCAGTTTTCAGTACTAATGGGTTGTGATGGGGTGTCAGGGGAAGTCAACAATCAATGCTCTGGGAAAAAAAAAATTGTGGGGCGGGGGGAGGCGGGGGGGAAGCATCACTGCTGACATGGCCAGGAACGGAAGTTCAATGGCCTTCTATTGTAGAAAAAATAGACAAGAAATCCTGTGCTGTGTTCTGCTTTTAAGATTAGTAGAGATTTTTATTCTTTGACGACTGGGCTGTCTGCTCTTCCCTACCTTAAACTTGCCAATCAAAAACATACATTTTGGTTTTTAAATAACCACTTTACAATATAGTTAAAATTGTAATTCATGTTGTGGGTTGTAGTTATTTCTTGCAGGGAGATCAAACAAGATAAGGAAATGTCTACTGAAACAGAAGCATGAGAAAAATAGTGGGAAAAGGCTGGGGCTGCCTTGTAAAAGAGGCCTCTTTTAGGAAAAACTCATTTTGGCCCCAATGTTGTGTGACATGAGAATGCCATTACAGTAACACTCAGCGTGATGATGCTAATGTGAGAACATCAATGCCTCACTGCAGTTTGCATCCAGGGCCAGATATCTCATTGAAAATGTTTTCTTACTAATAATTCAGTAGAACCCTATTATGACACTGATGTCAGAATGCAAGAAAAATATTTCCTTCATAGGTTGCTTTATTCAAGTCATATATCAGGGAGTATGCATGGGAAGTGATTTGAACAACAATCAAGTGTAATATAATCTATGATAGCCAAGAACTTTCTAAACAAGGGTTTACTGTGCTTTTTTACATAAATTATATTTATGCCAAGAATCCCAAAGTGGTTATCAAGTGAAAATATTCCAAATTGATGTTACACAATACATGAATGCCTAAGTTTTGTGTGATTCAGAGTAAAACTCAGCGTCGCACCCTGATTTATTCACCTTGTAAATCCAATTCGGCATGTCCCAAGTCTTCTTAAATTTCCTTTTAAGTCCTTCTGTATTTATCTTTCTTTTTAAAGTTGAAAAATTTAGTTACAGGGAAAAATGTGGAAATTTTCTGAAGTTGTAGTGAAATGAACCTCTGCTAATCCCATATCCCTGCCATGTAGTATGTTTTCTTCCTTCACCATACTTCACAATCTTACCCAGCCCAGTTATTACTTTCAACTTCAGCCTTTCTATATTATCAAGAATTTAATAAGCATATAGTATTTTAATAATCAGACAAATAACACACCTAGTTTAATCCTTAAAAAATTATATTATCTACCAGGAAGGAGTAGATGTATTTTTTATTGTCCTCATATAATTACAACTGAAAAGTCTGAACAGCAATATATGTAATCTAATAAATGTGTAGTTACTATTAATATAGTTATATATTGTTTATTCATTTATTATATAAATACTATATATTCTATTCATTTATTATATAAATATATATAGTTATATTTATACTATATGTAATATTTTTGTTATATGTATATAATTATATGTAATATATATAACACATAATAAATGAATAAACAATATAAATGGCAACCCATTCCAATATTCTTGCCTGGGAAATCTCATGACAGAGGAGCCTGGCAGGCTGCAGGCCACAAGATTGCAAGAATCAGATAAAAGTTAGCAACTAAACTACCATCACATATCATATGTACATATATAAATCAAATTCAGAGACTCTGAAAAGTGGGGGAAGGAGACAGACTGACTTAGGGCCGTAGGACTTGAGAATCCAGACCATGGTTAATTCCCTGGGTTTTATTTTTGTCTCGTATGTTACAGTCTTGAAACTAGAAAAGCTGGCAACCCTGAAATGCCAGTAGATGCTAACCAAAGAAGTCCCAACAAGAGCCTGCCCTCTCTAACCAAAGGACAAGGAAGCAGGCATCTTAACAAGACAGAAAACATTTAAACAATGACCTGTCTACTCCACTCAAAACACAACAGATAAAACTGTGGCCCCATTCACACCAGCAAAAGTTGAGTGGGACCCTAGACCTCCACCTTCAGGAGGCTGTAAGAAGGAATCCAGTGCTCTCACTAGGGAGCAATCAGAGAAGACCAAATAAGGAGTCAGGAGATTCATCCCCACCAACTGATAATCAGACTCCCCACCACTTTGCCCATGAAGTGGTGTCAGTAGAAATCACGAGGGGAACCAGAATTCCCGCCTCTGCCCAACAGTACTGAGGCAGTGCACCCAACTTCCCTTGCCACAGCAGCGCAGAGAAAGCCAGCAAACACCAAAAGTTTAGATATTTATGTCCAGAATCTCATTGCATAATACAAATATGCCCAGCTTTCAATCGAAAATAACCCATCATCCCAAAAATCAGGCTGATCTCAAACTAAGTGAAAAAGGACAATCTATAAATGTTAACACCAAGATGACAGAGATGTTGAATTATCTGACAACGATTTTAAAGCAGCCATGACAAAAGTGCTTCAACAAGCAATTATAGTCATGCTTGAAAAACTAGAAAACCTCAACAAAGATAACAAAAGAATACAACTCTACCTATAGAAATTTAAAAAGTTAAATGGACCACTTCCACAAAAAAAAAAAAACAGTCACAATTCACCCAAAATTAGTTTTGGCCCAGATGATTTCATTAAAGAATTATGCTAAACATTTAAATAAGAATTAACACCAATTTTACATAATCTCTTTCAGAAAATAGAAGAGGAGGGAACACTTCTCAGTTTATCTTATGAAACTATTATTACCCTAATACTAAAATGAGAAGAAAAAAAAAACAATACCACAAAATAAAGCTGCAGACCAGTATCCTTCATGAAAATAGATCTAAAAATTGTTAATAAATACTAACAAATAGAACTCTGCAATATATTTAAAAATTGCATATACCATGACCAAGTGGGGTTTATCTTAGGAATGCAAGGCTGGTTCAATATTCAAAAATCAGTCAATGTAATCCATCATATTAAACTAAAGAAGAAAAGTCACATAATTGTATCAATGCAGAAAAATCTTTTGAACATATTCAACACCCATTAATGATAGAATATTTTAGGGGAAAACATCCTGCTCATTCTTCTATAACCAAACAAACTCCTTTACTTACTGGTATAATCTCAGGCAAGTATTTACTCTTTCTAATTAACCTCTCATCTGAAAAAAAGGGGAGAGTGGAAATGATATCTAACTCACTGAGTTGTGTGAATTATTATTATATACACTAATTATTAGTAATTAGAAGCAAGCTTGTTAAGTAATATTCTATGAAATGGCTTTTTTCCTGGTTTTGCATATTCTCAGCATCAAAACCAAGGCTTCAAAATTGGATAAGACCCTCTTAGTTCAAGTATCTACCTACTACAATACCTAAAGTTCAGTTCGGTAGTTCAGTCATCTCTGACTCTTTGTGACCCCATAGATACAGTACACCAGGCTTTCCTGTCCATCACCAACTCCCAGAGCTTGCCCAAACTCATGTCCATCCAGTCAGTGATGCCATCCAACCATCTCAGCCCGTCATCCCCTTCTCCTACCTTCAGTCTTTGCCAGCATCAGGGTCTTATCCCTAAAAGTACAATACCTAAAAGTGCTCTTAATTAATTCAGAACATTATAGGCATAGCTCAGAGAGATTACAGGTACAGTTCTAGACTACAGCAAAAAAGCAAATGTCACAAAAAAGCAAGCCACATGAATTTTTTGGTATAATAATGTTTACACTATGTTGTTGATGTTGTTTAGTCACTCAGTTGTGTCCGACTATTTTGCTCTCAGTGGACTATAGCCCACCAGGCTCCTCTGTCCATGGGATTTCCCAGGCAAGAATACTGGAGTGGGTTGCCATTTCCTTCTCTAGGAGATCTTCCTGACCCAGGGATCAAACCTGCATCTCCTGCATTGGCAGGCAGATTCCTTAACACTGAGCCACCCAGAAATCCCATTTACACTATACTGTAGTCTGTAAAGTGTGCAATAACACTGTGTCCAACAAAAGCCAGTGTGCATACCTTAATTTAGAAATACTGTATTGTGAAGAAAAAAATGCTAATCATCATCTGACAATGCAGGATTGCCACAAACTTTCAATTTGTAAAAAACACAATATCTGTGAGACACAGTAAAGCAAAACATGACAAAACAAGGTATGCCTGTATATACAGCACAGAAATGTAAATTGTGATTAAAGTGAAAATGAGTATCATGCATATTTTACTATTCAGCTAATTTAGACAACATTATATAAAATAAACTAAAAATGCTTTATAGTCATGCTCTTGTATAAACTTCTAATCATTCCTTAATAAAGTGATGTTTAAACCTTTAACCAATATGGGTAATATTAATAATAATAAAAACAATGATTAATAAAAGGATCTCTCCTTGTCCACATTTCCCTCTTCATTGTATTTTTCCAAACTCTGCTGATCCTCTGCTATGTATCCAATACAGTTCCATTCCCATGTTAATAGTTGTTCAGGGGTAGACACTTCCTTGTCTCATTGCCTTATTCCTATTTGCAGAAAATTCTTAGTCTTTGCAGATTGGCTTATTACATGTGTGTTTATATACTGATTAACAATGCCACCTCTCCACAGCTTGGACTATCCTTCAATATATTAGTTTGGGTGCAAACATAATTATGGTTATAAACCATGAATTTTAAATCATTATGACTAGGCTTAAGCACATCTTTATTAATCAAAATAGGAACCATTACAATCAACAGATTTTTGCCAATGAGAATTAAGTTTGCTTATTGCTGTAGCATAAAAATCTGTGCTTCAGGAACTCAGTGAACTCTTAGAAAGTATTTTCTGCATCCTGCTGGTTATAGAAGCTTTTTCCCTGCAAAAAGTTGTTGAAATACTTGACGAAGTGGTAGTCAGTTGGTGAGAGATCAGGTATATATTGTGGATGAGGCAAAACTTTGTAGCCCAGTTCATTCAACTTTTGAAACATTGATTGTGCAACATGTAGTCGGGCATTGTCATGGAGAAGAATTGGGCCCTTTCTGTTGACCAATGCCAGCTGCAGGCATTGCAGTTTTTGGTGCATCTCAGTGGTTTGCTGAGCATACTTCTCAGATGTAATGGTTTCACTGGGACTCAGAAAGCTGTAGTGGATCAGAGCAGCAGCAGACCACCAAACAGTGACCATGTCCTTTTTTTTTTTTTTTTGGTGCAAATTTGGCTTTGAGAAGTGCTTCAGAGCTTCTTCTCTGTCCACCCACTGAGCTGGTCGTTGCCAGTTGTTGTACACAATCCACTTTTTGTTGCACGTCAGAATCTGATTGAGAAATAGTTTATCATTGTTTCATAGAATAAGAGAAGATGACACCTCAAAATGATTTTTTTTTTTGAATTGCAGTCAGCTTGTGAGGCACCTACGTACTGAACTTTTTCACCTTTCCAGTTTGCTTCAAATGCCAAATCACCAGAATAGTTGACATTGAGTTCTTCAGCAACTTCGTGTAGTTGAAGGTGGATCAGCTTCAGTGATGACTCTGAATTGTTGTTGTCAGCTTCCAGTGGCAGGCCACTGCACTCCTGCTCTGGCCCTGACTTCTCCACAACAGTGCAGCCTTAGGAGGAGCCGATTTTCCAGCTTTGGCAGAAAGAGAATCTCTTTGTTTGGGGTCAAAGCTAAAAATGGATTCCATTGCCCCATTTGAACAGCAATGTCCATATCTTGCATTATGTGTATTTTGATTAAATTTCTTTCCCAGTTGCAGGAGTTCAGATGATTTACTATGTAGTCATTTTGAGCTTGCTGCTGCTGAGTCGCTTTAGTTGTGTCTGACTCTGTGCGACCCCATAGATGGCAGTCCACCAGGCTCCTCTGTCCCTGGGACTCTCCAGGCAAGAATACTGGAGTGGGTTGCCATTTCCTTCTCCAATGCTTGCATGCATGCTAGGTCGCTTCATGTTGACTCTGTGCAGCCCTATGAACAGCAGCCCTCCAGGCTCCTCTGTCCACAGGATTCTCCAAGCGAGAATACTGGAGTGGGTTGCCATTTCCTTCTCCCATTTTAAGCTTATCATTGTGTAAACCATAAATGCTCAAAAAATATTGAATAAATAAATAAATCTCTATTGGCACCACAGGCCAAGCTGGCCTAAAATGACACACGCACACGCCAAACACATGAAAATGCTGGATAAGCTGTTTTTTTAAATGCATAGCCAAACTCAAAACCAAGGAAAGGAAATCCCCAGATGTCAGATATGAAGAACAACTCAAAGAAAATGGAATGAATGGGAACTGAAGCCAAACACATGACAGGATACAGCCTCGTAGGTTGGGGACTTTTAATTCCTGCCTTGGAACAGGAGACAAAACCTTGGGCCCAGGCAAGGCAGGGAGCAAAAACTAAGTTCCTGTATAAAACTAGGAGTCATGACGCTTTGCCTGGATTGTGACAGTGAATGTGGAAACTCAGCATATCAGTTTAGGGGTTCAGCAAAGAAGACTGCCATCAGCTTAGGGCAGTTTGTAGGAAAGGTACTCTTAGGAAGTTGAGACCAGGGACCTTCTGTACAAATCTACACTGTGTTCATGGTGAGAGAATCTCAAATGAGAAACTCAAACATTAGTACAACAATTCCATTTCTGGGTATCCTAAGGTATTGCAAACAGGGTCCTGAAAGGATAATTGTACACCCATATTCATGGCAGCATTATTCACAATAACCAAAATGTGGAAGCAATCTAGATATCCATCAGCAGATGAATGGATAAACAAAATATGGTATATACCTACAAAGAAAATGAGTCAGTTTTTAAAAAGGAAGGAAACTCTGCCATATGCTATAGTAGGGATGAAACTGGAGGGCATTATGCTAAGTAAAATAAGCCAGTCATAAAAAGACATACACTGTTAATTTGTCAGTGGATGTATAGGTTGCTTCTGTGTCCTGGCTGTTGTACATAGAGCTGCAGTGAACACTGGGGTTTGTGAGTCTTTTTGAATTATGGTTTTCTCAGGATATATGCCCAGCAGTGGGATTGCTGGGGCATATGGTAGTTTTTTCCCTGGTTTTTTAAGCAATCTCTATACTGTTCTCCATAGTGACTATATCAGATTACATTCCCACCAGCAGTGCAAGAAGATTCCTTTTTCTCTACATCCTCTTCAGTGTTTATTGTTTGTAGACTTTTTGATGGCGGCCATTCTGATTGGTGTGAGGTGATAACTCGTAGGAGTTTTGATTTGCGTTTCTCTAATTAGGAGCCGCGTTGAGCATCTTCTCATGTGTTTGCTGGCCATCTGTATGTCTTCTTTGGAGAAATGTCTGTTTGGGTCCTCCACCCATTTCTTGATTGTGTTGTTTGTTTTTCTGATATCTAGCTGCACTGAGCTGCTTGTATATTTTGGAGATTAATCCATTGTCCCTAACTATCTTCCCCACCACCCTTACCCCCTTGTAACCATAAGTTTGTTCTAGAAGTATGTGAGTCTGTTTCTGTTTTGTATACAAGTTCATATGTGTCATTTTTTTAATTCCACATATAAGAGATATTATGTGATACTTACCTTTCTCTGTTTGACTTCACTCAGTATGACAATCTCTAGGTCCACCCATGTTGGTGCAGATGGCATTATTTCATTATTTTTTATGGCTGAGTAAAATTCCATTGCCTATGTATGTACCACGTCTTCTTTATCGCTTCCTCTATCAATGGCCACTTAGGTTCATTTTCAAGTAGTCAGGCTTTATTCTAAGGACAGGTACTGTTTTAAGGCCTAGAGACAGAATTATGAATAAGACAGGCAAAGTTCTTCCTCTGATTCTTGCAGTCTCATGGTTTGTTGTTTAGAAGACAATAATTAGGCATAAACATAATTTCAGATATTTTGATAAGCATAATGAAAAATTGATACAGAGTAATAACATGGGGAGTAATGAGGAGTGTCCGTGGGGTCACCTAAGATGGCATATCCAGAAAAGGTCTTTCTAAACAGGCGGCATTTAAGCAGAGCATGGACGAGAAGGCACCAACCACACTAAGATCTAGGAGAAGAGTAATCTAAGGACAAACAGGCTCTGAGACAAGGAAGGAGCAAAAGCCTCTCATGTCATTTAGGAAAGACTTAATAGCAAGAAAGACCAATAATGTTTCCTGCCAAATGCAGCAGATAAGATGCCATGGTAGATACACCTGGTCATTTGCATTGCCAGAGTACCGTTGGTCCACTTAAAGTTCAAATTGTAACTGAGTTCCAGAATACAGTCTGTTTGGGAGAATCAAAGCCAGGCCTTGACCTTCAGCCAGAATTATACTGCCAAGGATAAACACAGAAATATATTCTCCCAGAAGTCCATGGATGTCTTTTACACTTCATACTGCCCCTGTCCAAGTGAACAATGAATTGAGAACACACCATACACTAGACTCCTGGGATCCCTCAAGTGCCATCCATTTTCTAAAGCAAAGGTGGCAGTCTTTTTCTGTAAGGAGCCAGGTTTTTAAGATCATACCATTATACCATCTCTGTTACAGTTGCTCAACTCTGCCACTGTGGCACAAAAGCCACCAAAGATAATAAACAAGGTGGCTGTGTTTAATAACATTACATTTATAAAAATAGGCAGTATTTTGCCAACTCCTGTTCTAAAATGATCCCCAAAGTGGATTGAATCCACTTGAGCCTTTGGGTGTGTAAAGAAGGATCACAATTTTTGTTTTTGATCACACACAAAAAAAAAGCCAGTAAGAAATTATTAATATTTAATATCAGATGACATTTTGTGCCCACATTTAATCCAGTGTCAGAGCATAAGAGGTCACATACAGAGGCACAGAACTGAAAGAAAAAGCTCAGTTGGTGAAGAATCCACCTGCAATGCAAGAGACCCAATTTGATTCCTGGGTCAGGAAGATCTGCTGGAGAAGGGATAGGCTACCCACTCCAGTATTCTTGGACTTTCCATATGGCTCAGCTGGTAAAGAATCCACCTGCAATGCGGGAGACCCGTGGTCCATTCCCTGGGTTAAGAAGATCCCCTAGAGAAGGGAAAGGTTACCCACTCCAGTATTCTGGCCTAGAGAATTCCATGGTCCATGGAGTTGCAAAGAGTCAGACACACTTAGCAACTTTCACGTGGAGACAAAGGGTCTGAAGAGCCTGAAAATGAAATAAAATCCTTTCCTGTTGTTAGTTTCTATTTTCAGTAATCATTTGTCAGGGCATCTATCTGGTAGTTGGTAAATAGTACCAGAGTATAGTTACCAGTTTGACTACCTAATGAGAAGTGGCAGAAAATGATGTGGTTTTGAGGGGAAGTAAAGGTAAGGATCACATTGGGCGAGGTGAGGTGTTAGTTGTAGCAAGCATTTGGCCTGTTATTGAAGGAAGACAATAGAATACTTAGAATCAAAGACAGATTTCACTTTTAAAAGTCAGTGAATACCTGATCCATGTAAAGACTTAAAGCAATGAATAATAAAATAGGGAAGACTGGAGCAGGGAAAAGTTTATCCCTTACTGTAAAAAAACAAAAAAGTGTCTTGTTTATTAAAGGGAGACGGAATGTAGAGATTTTGTAGGAAGGAGGGAGGGAGGCAGGGACATTATCAACATCCACCACTGTGAGCTGCCAGCTCCTTATCCTCCTCACTTCTCCCTTTGCTGCGGCCTTTCATTGAAACTGTCTGTTTACAGAATGAAACACCACAAGAGCAAACACACTGTGGTCCTTTGCTCGTGGGGCCCTCCTTTGTGGAAGCTCAGCCAACACCTGGTCCTACCCTCGGGGAACCCTGTTCCCACGAGCCTGTTCATGCCCAGTTAGCCACTGTGGGCCAGTGCAGAGTGTCCCAATAGAGAATTGTTCCTCCAGAAGCCACCTTACCATAGCTGGACACCTCCACACACAGCTTAGGATGTGTGTATTTGTAGTGTACATTGTGCAGCTACATGTTGGCCCAAATGTCTGCCTAACTGAAAGAGATCTTCAGTCAGTATTATTAAGAATTACAGTCTAGGCTATTAACAGCATTAATTAAATCCTTGTTTTGAGCCAAACACTCTGCACAGAGGGTTTAATACATTATGTCATTTCATCCTCACAGCAGTCCTAGGAAGTAGATACTCCTACTATTTCTGATTCTACAGGAGAAGAAACCAAGGCTCAAGTAATTACCACAGGCCAAATAAATGACAGAGGCAAAGTTTGACTCCAGAGACTGCCTTCTCAAATACTGTACCAGTAGTTCTTAAGTGTTAATATATGCAAGAATTATATAAAACTCTGTTTAAAATGCAGATTCCTAGACCTCACTGCAAAGATTCTGATTCAGCAGGCCCCATGTTTGCCCTGGGAATCTGATTTTTTTCATAAACTACCCCCAGGCAATTCTAATTTGAGTAGTTGGTAGCTTTAGGGGACACATATTGTACTATCGTTGTATTACATCCCTTAAAATTGGTATTCTACTGTAACTAAAATTGAACTAAATCTCAGAGTTAGCAGTTACTTTATACATAACTGTCCTCTCTGATGTTATGAATTAAGGGAGAAGCATGCACGCACATGTTCAGACTTACGAAACTGAAAAATCAGAGGATATGGTTTACATTACAAATTAATATTAAGTTTATAGAAAGATTCTTTGCAGTGAGAAATTTCCAAAACAAGGTGCTACATAGCACTGCCTATAAACAAAACTATTTAAAACAAAAAGCAATGCCTATTGAACAAAACTGTCTGGCCACTAAAACTGAAAAAAAAAATTAATGGCATAATTCCCAATGCATAGAAAAACAGACTACTGAATGCAATTTTTTAACCATTTTACTTTTGTCTACCCTGTATTTTTCTTAAACTTGTAACATTTGTACCACTAATCTGCTCTTGAGGATGAGTTGACAACAAGGCAAATAAACATGGACCAAAAATCATTAAAGAAAAGACTCAGAAAGAACTAATTGTGTCACATTTGACAGCCTGCTCTTCTTTGATGATTTTATGCTCATGAGGTAATTTATACCGCCTGCTGGTAAAATTGTGCCTGGATCATAGGCTATTATTGAATATGTCTCTTTATCATGGGTGTGTACTGGAAAGCATTTCAAGACTTCCAGGTACCCTGCCACCTGAATGAGATTGTGAATAACTGGCCTAATTACTGTTAACATGATTCTGTTTACACCATTCAGTTATATACTTTTCAGGATCACATTTATTATGTAATGCAAAATGTGAAAGAAAGCCTTCTCTCATTGTTGGTTATTAGTAAAATTGTTGTTCTCATAGTTATTTTCCCATTGCAAAGCAGTAGTGACCCAACCCAGGAAGGCCACATCCCTTAGAGAGGTGGAGAGGGGGACTGCTCTCACCACCTCTGCTCTGCAGAACGAAGACATCTCTCAGCAACAAAAGGGCAGCTAATGGGAGGAGCCTCGCAGGGGAGCGGAGGGCTGGGGGCTGTGGTGGGGTGAGGACTGCTGGAAACAAAACCAGACCTCTGCTCCTGACTGTTGGCAGAGTGAATGGAATGCAGAGGCTCCAGTGATGACTAAATGCAGATTATAGTTAGAAGTTAAGAAAACTGAACTTCACTTCTGGAGAGAGTCAACTTCAACCACCAGTTGTGCATCAAGGCCAGTAGTCTGTGAAATGGCTCAGGAGTGAGGACTGGACATTAAGTGAAAAGAGCAAAACGCCTCCAAGAGGGCAAAGGCAGATGAATGCAGGGCTGGATAAAGCTCAGTGTGACCTCCATCATGTGGATGGAGAGGGGCCATCCCTCAGAGCCATAGTGCCCACTGCTCTTCCGCTCCCGTGGAGCCCTGTGCGTGTCAGACTCTGCCTTCCCCTCCCACGTGGGTGAATTACAAATCGCTCCTCATCTTTCATTCTGTGCATCTCAGACCAACATGTCCAGAAAGATGCTGAGTGATTCGAATTGGTTTTTAGATGCCTTGACTTGATTAAGCCCATATTCACGTCGGACATGCCTGAGCGACTGAACTGAAGAACACCTCACAAAGCAGCCAGCCTGCTGGTTGAAACTGCCACAGGAAAAACCACATGTGAAAATGAGGGGGTGCGGATAATGCAGGTTGAATCAAAAGAGGAAGGAAGCTCTCCTGAGGAACATTCAGCTTGAACTGGCAAAAGACAGTGGACAAGTGTTTGAGGAAAGGTTCTGGCGGAGAAGGGAGAGAAGCTGCCCCACTCTCATGCTTCCGTGGATTTATACCCTCCCCTGATCAGCTTGGACGGTACCACCCGGGCATGAGTAAACTATGTTAAATTGTGTTAGAGAAAATTATTTGTCAAAGTCCTCATAAAGTGTTCTACACACATGTGCCCGTTTCATGTCTGTTGCACTATTGTTGTGGGTATGACTGCTGTAATTCCTCACTTAGAATAAGGATGGCTCACATTTATTGGACACTCTCTATGTGCCACACACCATGCTAACTTCACATGTATTATTTCATCTAATTCTCACATCAGCCCGACAAAGGGAGGCACTGCAGTCTCTCTTTTACAGATAAAGAAGTTAAAACTGAAAAAGGTAAAGTGATTTGCACTAACTCAGAATGAGCAATCCTGAGGAGCCCAGTGGCCTGTAAGGACCTTAGGGGCACCCTGTTTTGTAAGCACAGCATAACCAGTACATGTAAAATTGCCTCCCAAATCACTGAGATAAGCTTACATCATTCTCATCGAAGCTATTCATGAAAACAGGTGTTTAACACATTTTAGAAAGATTGCTATTCAGAATGATGAAAACAAACTAAATTTGGGTGCTCAAAGAAGTGGAGTTCAGTCAGCTGGAAAATAGAGTTATGGGGAACAGCTCATCCCTGATGATGCTGGATAAATGAAGTGTTACCATATTAGTAATAGGAGGAGGAGCAGCATGAAGGCGATTAATAATATTAATCAAGCTGCAGTGGTTGGACAGACTGGGACAGGAGAGAAAGGAGAATTAGGGGAACGTCTGGTAATTTATCTGTGAAATAGCCTCAGAGGTCCCGTGCTTTCCCACCGCCATGCTCAAGTGTAATGATGTGTCCAGGTAACGTATTTATTTCTTAAAACAAACACTTGGCTCTTGTCTCATTTTGAACCCCTGCCTCTGGCTTCCTCTGTACTTTGGTACTGGCAGCATTAGGGAATAGATATGTGCTGCAGCCCTTGTGCACAGTACAAGGCTATAGTGGAAGCACACGGATTCTCCTCATCTGGTATATTGATGCCATGCAGCAGAAAGCCAATAAGAGCATGACCTTGTTCCACACACAAATACGTTCTTTTAACGGCTTTTCCTCTAAGGCAGCAAGTCTGCGCTGGCAGGGAGAACAGAATGAATTTTCCTTTTAAGAAACATGTAAGATGGTACTCGTTTGCCACAGCTTTTTTTTTTTTGACTTTCATTTTCTTCATTTCATAACATACATGTGTTAAAGCATATCCCTTTTTGCATATAATGATATTGACTAAGCCATCTTGCTGAAGGGTCTGTCTCCTTGGGCTGCTGGTTTGGTTCTAGCTGGTGCTGGAAATGGACCCCAGCTGCAGAGATTAATGCCAACTCAGATTCATATCACTCACATTAAAGACACCATATTTCTGCCTGTATTCCTATCTGACCTCTTGACTATACTAGACTTGTGGATGTATGGATGGACAGAAAAACAAATAATGAGATGCTGCAGGTCAATAACTGCTTTCAAACAAGTGTTATAATTAAGAAAGTGTGGGTTTGAATCTCCTGCTCCTACGTAACTTCTCTTTGAGGTTGTACAAAGTTAAGACTGATTTATGCCACAGCACACCATGAATAAAGCTTTCGAAGTAAAGTGTAGCCACTAATGTTGTGTTTAGTTTACATATATATTAATAGGTACTTAGCTTACATACGGCTATCCCTGTACAGCCTAGGAGCTAGCATCTCAGCATTCTGCATTCTACACTTCCCAGACACCTACTATGTGCTGGGAGCTCATCATTCAAAGATGAATAATAGGAAAAAAAAAAAAACCTGCAACCAAAGTGGCAGTGCCACAAAATAAGGATTCAAGAATACCATTATAAAGACTGTTTCCACACTATTCTGTGTTTCAAACTGAAAACCACCCTTTTTCCCCCTCTGTGTATGGATCAGACAAGAACAAAAGGAAATATTTCTGCTTTTTTTTCTTTCTTTCCATGCACCTTGGGAAGAGCCAGGCATGGAGCCAAAAAGGAGGGAGATGTTACTAAGGGAAAAAACCATCCTGTTTGACTTTGATGGGGAAAAAAAGGAAAGAAGCAACTGCATCATGTATGGAGGCTTGAATGATGTATATAGGAAAAGAGTGTTTTTATGGATAACTGCCATGGGCGAAACAGCAGATCTAATCAAAAGCACTATACACGTGGATGTTCCCCGCCTCTGGGAGAAGGGAACTCTTACAACGGGCTGGCTTTATAAGTTTTTCTTCTTCAATTCAGCAGAGGGTAGACAGCCTTACAATGCATAAAATATTCCTCACAGCCTCACTATACTCCAGAAAAAAAAAAAAGACGACTCATCACTAAGACAAACCATTAATTCCAAATTACTTCTAAACTAATAAAATTCTCTTATCTCCATCACACAGGTGAGTTGTGGTGTGAATATCCATGCGGTTCCATAAGTATGAGAGCCACGAGTTGTCAGTGCTATCCTCTCTCCCAGCCAAGGAGCATAGGAAGTGAGTCTTGGCTTTGGGAAACAAAAACGCTAAGATAAATTATCCCCTCATCTCTTTACCCCCCCTGCCATTCCCTCCTTTTGTTTTCCATTTGAGGCTGATTATGCCTAGATAAGCCTACCCAGGGAATAAGCAGTAGCAGGCTTCCCAGGTTCAGTGGCAAAGAATCTGACTGCCAACACAGGAATTGGAGGTTCAGTCCCTGGGTGGGGAAGATCACCTGGAGGAGGAAATGGCAACCCACTTCAGTATTCTTCCCTGGAAAATCCTATGGATAGAGGACGCAGTTGGACACAGGAGGCCGCCGCAGTTCTCGTCTCTAGAGGGCGCTGTACACTCCAGTCTCAGGAAACCTAAGGAAGGTCACCCGCGCAGTGTCTGCTTTTCATATCCAGTTTTGGGAAAGTAAACAGTGAACAAAGCTGAACAGGCAGGAGTGGGAGAGAGAGTTATGAGAGGATGCAGGACAGAGGCGGAAGGAGGAGCAGAGCTCTCCTAGCAGTGCTCCACTCTTCTCCAGTAGCAGACGGTGATTGTGCTAATTGGCTCTATGCTCTGCCCTATCTGATGGAAAAATAGCAAGGAAAGCTAGATGAAACCAGAAACCGGGAAACTTTATATGATCAAACACAGCCCTGCCCAAGAAGAATTCTGGGTATTGGAAGGTCACATAAAAGATACCAAACCTACCAGGAAACTTCTTTACCAGACCCACAAGTGGATGTTTTAAACCAGATCCATACTCATCAATTATCTTTCACCAAATAATCTGACAACTATGGCTAATAGTGATAGTGCAGTTGCTGCATGCCAGGCACCATGCTGTGTGCCTATGTGGGTCACCTCATTCACTTCTAGCATAGGTGTTAGTACATCTTATATATGAGGAAACAGAGACTTGGGGTGGAAACTTACCCAAGGTAACACAGCCAGTAAGTAGAAAAGCTGGGATTTGCACCCAGCTCGTCAGACCCCAGTGTCCACATCCCTAACTACTCTGCTGGTTGGCTGCTAGATGCCATGCCTCTAGCAATAGCCAGTGGGGGCAGGGAGTGGGGGGCTGGGGGCGTGGATCAATGGCCTTCAAAATCCAACTTTATTGACCTCCATCAGTGCTGTCAAGACGGTAGAGTGAAGCTGCCCCCGGTTGTCTATTCTTTATTTAGCAGATGCCAAAGGATACAGAATGTAGAACAGAAATAAGGCTGTGTGAAAAGTTAGTGAATCCCCCCACCCTTGGAAAAATAAAAGTTAAGGCCAGGAAGTCAGCCTCCAAAACCTGCACTAAGACCCAACAGCTAGGATATTCCATAGATTTTTACCCCAATTTGAGCCTGCTACAGACTGTGAGGATCAGCCCAGGCTGGATCCTTCTCCACTTACAAGAGCGCACTCAGTGTCCTGCCACTCCATCTTCACCAGTTCCTTAACGACTCCAATCCTGTCCCTCTGGAATGAATCCAATTCCCTCAGACTCATTTGCTCCCCACTTTACTGATAAACTCTTTTACACAAATCTTTGGTTTTTCTCTCTTCACCTTGCCAGTAATCTCCACTCTTCAGGTTTTTTCCTTCTCTTTTAACAAAAGAGATGTTATTCCTCCTTTTTCCAAAGCTAACATCTCCTGCCTACTCAGTCACCTTGAATCAACAATGATCCCCTCTTGCACTTTCATCTGACCTACTCTCAGCCTCTTTCATTCTGCTTATAAGCCTGTGGTGCCTTCACATCCTAATAAATATAATAAATTATGAATAAAATTTTTCACACCTTTTAACCATGCCTCTGTCTGGTCCCATCACTTCATGGGAAATAGATGGCGAAACAGTGGAAAAAGTGTCAGACTTTATCTTTTTGGGCTCCAAAATCACTGCAGATGGTGATTGCAGCCATGAAATCAAAAGACGCCTACTCCTTGGAAGGAAAGTTATGGCCAACCTGGATAGCATATTGAAAAGCAGAGACATTACTTTGCCAACAAAGGTTCGTCTAGTCAAGGCTATGGTTTTTCCAGTAGTCATGCATGGATGTGAGAGTTGGACAGTGAAAAAGGCTGAGCGCCGAAGAATTGATGCTTTTCAACTGTGGTATTGGAGAAGACTCTTGAGAGTCCCTTGGACTGCAAGGAGATCCAACCAGTCCATCCTAAAGGAGATCAGTCCTGGGTGTTCATTGGAAGAACTGATGTTGAAGCTGAAACTCCAATACTTTGGCCACCTCATACGAAGAGTTGACTCATTGGAAAAGACCCTGATGTTGGGAAGGATTGGGGGCAGGAGGAGAAGGGGACGACAGAGGATGAGATGGATGGATGGCATCACCGACTCGATGGCCATGGGTTTGGGTGGACTCCGGGAGTTGGTGATGGACAGGGAGGCCTGGCATGCTGCGGTTCATGGGGTCGCAAAGAGTCGGACACAACTGAGCAACTGAACTGAACTGCTAGAAGAGCCACCCGGACCCTTGTTATTTATGCAGATTCCCAGGCAGTTTGCCCTGGATATCAACCCAGCAGTTCTGAAACAGGCATGGGAAGCTGTTTGATTGGGCAAGTTTGGGAAGCACCTCCCTCCAGGCTTTCCCTTCTGTGTCTGCACGCACTGAACGTGGGGTTACAGCTGCTTCCTGCTTCCTCACCTCCTATTTACTCTTAAGCATATTGCAAAGCTTCCACCCTGACAGTAGCTCTCCTGTGGGAATTTTATAATGTGACAAGCCAAGTTGAACTACAAGCCCCAGGATTTCGTAACCTACGTGGCTCCAAGTGAGGTCATGACATCTGTGAGGTGGAAGTGAAGCTGCAGGCTTTGGGGCTGTGGAAGTCGGCGGGGGCCCAGGACCTGCTGGCTCGTGTTGGTGTGAGGTGTACTTCGGCCTAAAGCTCCTCCCTCTGTAGGGTCTGCTCCTGCAGCTTTTCTGAGCCCTGGGTCAAGCAGGTATGCAGGTCCATGGCAAAGGGCACTACCTTCTGCAGGTCACTGGGTCATTCATCAGGGTTGGACGTGATAAGAGGAGACAGATGCAGGTTACAGTTAGCCCTTGTGACTTTAGTTCCTCATCCGTTCCCCCCGCTCATATCCAACTTTTCTTCTCAACTTCTGGCCCCCACTAATAATTTAATTAGTGACCCTGTCATGAGTGACAAAGAGGACCCTTATAGTCTGTTACATGCAATGGCAAAATAGTCACTAACTTGTCACCTGTAACAATTGTCTAATTAAGTGCCTAGAAAGTAAGACTGTGTGTGATCAAGGAGGTACTGGTATAATAAGTTTTGATGCAAATAAAGAATATAATACAGTTGGTACTAGAGAACTTAGCAGAAGAAAACGATAAATTTGGGGTCTCTAATTCCCAGCTTTAGGCCTGTGGGAAGGACAGTAAAACTTCTAGAATTGTCCTAAAGGAGCTCTTGTCTCCTGGAGCCAAGATTTTCAGAGGTGGGGACCCAAAGTCCAATCCTAAGGACTGCTGAATCATAAAATTGAATTCATAAACTTACAGGATTTTTTATGTGAAAATCATAAAACCTCAAGTTTAATTATGTTAAATTGTTACTTGTGTTTGACCAAAATAAAATTTTTTAAGAAACTAATCAAATGGGTCCCTCTTCAAATTGTGGTTCTCAAACTTTTTGAATTAGAGGGACCTTTTAACATATTATGAATTTTACTCCTCACTTTTCAGTCAGCATACACATAGAAACACAGGATGGTGATTATACTTTTAGTGTCTTTTGAAGGGGAAAATAAAAAAAGGAAAGACTATTAGAGCAGGAATTGGGACCTAAAAACTTGAGATAGTTTCTGCCAAACCTTATTTGTCAGTGGAAGCAGCCCTTCCTTCTTATATGAGTTTTCTCTTTTTGAGCTCTTCCTGTACCTGAGGAGCCTGCAAGGGTCTTCGTGAGGCAGTGGCCTCACAGCAGATTGCTGGTTCTTCCCAGGACCTACCCACATGCCTCTCATACTCTCTTGAGCAGACTCAAAATCCTGGCCAGCCTCTGCAGCTAAGTACCAAGTGTGACGCACGAGGAGGTGCAATACACACCCAAAAAACTGATGTGAACTTTTATCAACAGCATCCTGGAAAATGTGTTTGGGAATGAATCGTACAGGTATTGGATCAGGGTAGAAAGAAATTATTGGATTGGGCCAAATTTTGATTCAGTGTGTTAACTCAGGCAGCTGGAAGTGGCTCAAAAAGTTTGTGTCATTGGTTCCTCAAACATAGAAACAAAAATGTCCGATACTGAATGGAGTTAGAAATGCCTGAACTTCATTAGTAAACTTTAAAAGAAGACATCTAGAGGCTACAGGGGATCAGAATTGTAAAGGAGACATATTACCTAAGACATGTTTTCCCACTCCCTAACTATGCCTGCCAGGAAGGTTCTGGGCTCACCCTTCATCAAGGCTGTGAGAAATGAGTTTGTGAGGGGCACCCTGGCATCTCTGAAGAGCTCTATGGTGGCCCTTCTCTACAGGTCAGGAATGACAGTGGGAACTACTGCCATCAAACTACCATATTCATTGGGGATAAGGAGTTCCAGGTGGCAAAGGGCTTTAATCACAGAGGAGACTGAGCAGGTTACCATAATGGGTAGGAGAGCTAAAACAGTAATCAGAATAGCTGAACCATAAAAGTCTTTAGCATTGACTTACTTATCTTGGTATCGCTGGAACTGAAGGGAATGTATGACCTACTGGATCTGGTGACAGGTCTGACTTGAATCATCATTTGGTCAGGTTCACCAGCCCAGGGCCCTTGAATGAGGGTTGGCTCATTCCCCGAGAAAGATCCCAGCTTTATTAGCTGATAATTAACTGACACATCTCCCAAAAGTCTGCTGGGACTCCTAATTGCCGAAATTCTTGACTATGGACTATAGCACTTAACACCATGGGCCACCTCCCCTTTGAAACTTCCAGTTCTTCCCATCTCTCCAGCATGGTATGTTCCTGCTCCTTTCTCCAAAACTCTCTTCCAGGTGGTGCTTTGTAGCCCCTGAACACGAGCATCACCATGTTTCCCTCCTGGTCCCTTTCCTCATTTCCTAAAGCAGTTGTTTCAATAATTCCAGATACTGGTATCTCCTCTACATTGACTCCAAACTTTCCTCTCAGGTCCCAGTTTTTTCCTCAGTGTATCACCCCTGCTTTTTGGTTATCTAAACATTAAACATATGGATATACTGTTACCACCTCAAAATCATGCCATATCTGCTACATACTAAACATTTGTATCCCCCCAGAATTCATTTGTTGAAGTCCTAACCTCCACTGTGGCGCTATGTGGAAGTAGGGCCTTGAAAGCTAATCAGCTCACTTGGAGCCTTAATGAATAGGATTAGTTCCCTTATAAAAAGGACCCCAAAGACCTCTGCTGCCCCTTTTCCACCACGTGAGGCTACACCAAGAAGCTGGCATTCTGCAGCTGGGCAGAGAGCTATTACCAGATCCCAACCATGCTGGCACCCTAATCTTGGACTTCCAGACTCCAGAGCTATGAGAGTTAAATTTCTGTTGTTTGTATATACCTAGTCTGTGGTATTTTGCTATGGCAGCCCAAAATGACCAAGAAAATATCGTTTTTCCTTGTTTCCCTATCAGTAATACCACAATCTCCCCAGTCAGACTTAAAACGTTGACCCCACCTTCTATTTCTGTTCCCATGTCCAATCAGTGACACAGTACTTGAAATCTTATTTCAGTCTCACCTGTTATTGGAAACACAACCCAAACGCAAGTCCGTGTTATCACTGGAGAAAATAAAACAGCCTTCCACTGCCATTCTCTCTCCCAGTCATCCAGCCTATTCTTCATAATGTACTGTTTCAGTGTGTCCAGTTTCACTATTAAGACACCTTCCACCATCCCTACTTGCCTACAAAATAAAATCCAATCCTCAGAATTTGATATTTCCCCTCTTTAGTAACTGGCCCTGAACCTACCTCTTTGACATTCTGACACTCTCAGGGCTTATACATAACCAATATTCCAACCAAACTACTATTCCCTGAATATGACCCACATGTTCCCACTTCTACATCTTTATTCACAATACTCCCTCTGTCTATCATGCCTGCCTCATCTCCACCTATTCACTTATTCCACAAATACTGTTGAACATCTCTCATGTGTAAGGCCTTATGCATATCGAGGAATTACACTTACTTTGTGTTGCTTAGAATCTAGCCTATTGAAATCCTATGACTCCTACATAAGGCTAGTTCATATCGCCACTGCCTCCATGAACTCCTCCTTGGTCTCCTGGCCAGAAGTGACCACCTGATCACTAAACTGTTTACCTCATGCATGGAATTTATCAATGCCAGATGCTAGTTATTCATTCCTCAAGGCCCTTATAATTGCTTTTCTTTCTGCCACGTGCTCTTCCCAGGCTCCTTATAGTCAGATCCTTCACTTCATTTTCTGCTCAAATCTCACATCCTCAGGAAGTGTTCTTTAGCCACCCTACCTAAAATATCCTCTCTATTTTTCTTCCTTGAAATTATCCGTACTTTAACTGTGTGTGTGTGTGTGTGTGTGTGATTTGTGTACTGTACATGTATGTCTCCCCCAGTGGACTATAAGCTCTGTAAAAACAGGGATATTGTGGTATCCCCAAAATTGTCCTTTCAAGAGAGTAATCATCTTTCCCTAATCACAAAGAACACATAACTTCAAAATTTAGTTTATATGTTCTTTGACCCAACCAAATTCTTAGATGAGACTTCCTTTCCCTACTAATTATATCCATAATCAGAAAGGGAAATATACATGAATTTATTCTCTCCTATCCAGGTCACTGATTTAGATTTTCTTTTTCCTGGTTATACCTAAATCAACTACTGCCCTCTCCCTAAGCCTAGCACTGTATCAAGTAAGAACTAGATATCTCTTGAATAAATCCTCCTCCCCAAGAAACAACCTCTTGTATATATTTTCCACTAATCAGTATCCTCCAGATGGTCTAAAATACTGATGGGGCTAACCACTGGCCACAGTTCTATTTTAGAGCAGCTGCCTTCCACAGGGATTCCTAAACTCCCTTCCCACAGCACAGCCAGGGGACCTAGGAACTGAAAAATACAGAGAACCCTACTTAAAAGCAGAAACAAAGATGCTCAGCCCCACAACTGCCTGACTTCAAGTCAGAGCCACCCCTTGGTGTCTCGTTAGCTCTAGGAGGAACAAACATTGGAAAACAGCCTCTGTCTTCTCCCTGAGTTCTCCAGAGTCTTTATCCTTTAATTTTGTGTGTCACTTGGAGTATTTTTTAACCATCACTGACTGGACAATGAGGCTCTGTTGGAGCTTCAGTCATCCTAAGTAGCAATGATAGTTTGTTCTTCTACAGTGCATCCGTCTGAGAACAGTGGATTGGGTAGCAAAGGTGTTTTGCCCATTCCTTTTCCATGGTATGATAATGAGCACCAGCAGAAAAAGCATCCTTGGCTTCTTTTTTTTTTTTTTAATATTTATGTATTTATTTGGCTGTGCCTGGCACTCAAACACTTAGTTGCATCTTGTGGGATCCAGTTCCCTGACCAGGGATCGAACCCAGGCCCCCTGCCTTAGAAACGTGCAGTCCCAGCCACTGGAGCCCCAGGGAAGTCCCCAGCCTTGGTTTCTCTAATGCAGTGGTTTGTCCTACTGAAAGACCAAACTCAGAAAGGGCCCTCATGCAAGGAAAGTAGCACCCCCTGCCTAGCACTACTGGGACACCCAGAGCAGAGCGTGCCCTTAGTGGGCTCTGTCACTAAGGCTTTCATGAAACTGCAGAGCCAGGACAGTCCCTTTATATGACTCTGCAACATCAGTCATTTCCAACCCCTTTATTCGTGCTTCATCAGAAAGTCCTTTGTTATGTATTTGTGGTCTCCATAGGGTGTGTGTTTCCATGGTACACGGTACACACATCTGTAGCCTTCATCACCACTCTTCATCAGCCGGTTAGGTCCCTGGCTTCCCTAAGATTTGGTCTGTATGAGTGACTTAATTATCTAGCCTCAATTCATTTAATCTACCACAGAATCAACCCAATTGAAAACTGTCAACCCAAAGAAATTTTTTGCAGCTCCTCTGATGTATTTCTAAAGGGAATAAGAGCCTGTCACTTTTAGACAAGTCGCCTGATTTCTCTGGGCCTGTGCTCCCTCTCAAGTAAAATGATGCAGGTGACTCTGACACTGGCTGCGTATTAGAATCATGTGGGGAACTTGTAAACCAACCATGCTGCCTGGACCTCTTCCTTCTCAGACCAATTAAGTTAGAATCTGGGGTGAATGGAGGCCTAAGCCCTAGCATTTTTAAAAAGCTCCCAGAGGATCCGAACATGCAGCCAACATTGGGGAGCAACAACCAGGTTGGATGATCCCTCAAAATGCTTCAGCACCAACCTCACTTCACTCTGCAGGGCCCCATGATGCACCATGAGCAGTGGCTGGGGTGACTGGATGTGAGAACCATGTCTAACACTGGCTCACTCTGGAGTGAAAGGAAGCCACAAGATTGTTTACCCACCCAGTGATGTCCTATAGTCCAAAGAAAAGGCTGTTACCATCAAAATGGCCTCCTCAGAGGCTTATCATGTCTGTGGGGAGGAAGAACCCAAGGTCTTCAGGATTCTCTCTGGACATTGATCTCGCCGAGCAAGGCCCAGAACAGATAGTCTGGACCCACCATATAAGGCAGCCATACCTCTCATAGGTCACCTCACACTCTCACAGCAAAGTCGCCCTAAGTCCTGCCTCTCCTAATCTGTTCCCTCACTGGTCTGTCTCATTCACTCATCCAACAAATACCCATTCTGTGCCAGCTGTCTCATCAGGCACTGTTCTGGACCCTGGGGATATATCTGTGAGGAGTAGACAAGAAAGAAAAGAGAGCTGTATGAGGGTGGGGAGACAATCCAGGGAAAGCAGAAGGGAGCGTCAGGGTGGAATAATAAAAAGTGGTCAGGCTAGGTCTCATTGACAAGGTGAGATCTGCACAAAAATGCGAAAGCTGGAAATAAGCAGCCTATCGGGCGATGGGCAGAAGGCCTCAACAGACACCTCCAGACGAGACCTGCCGATGGCCAGCAGGCACAGGAACAGATGCTCAGTGTCACTACTTACTAGAGAAACGAGAAACAAAACCGCAATGAGGTACATACAGTCAGAACGGCCGTCATCCAAAAGCCTACAAATGGGGCTTCCCTGGTGGCTCAGTGGTAAAGAATCCACCTGCCAATGTAGGGGACACAGGTTCAATCTCTGGTCAGGAAAGATCCCGCATGCAACAGAGCACCCAAACCCATGCTCTGCAGCCCAGGAACCACAGCTACTAAACCACAGTCCTTAAAACACTAAAAATAGAGCTACCATATGATTCAGCAATCTCATTCCTGGGGATATATCCAGAGAATTAATTTGAAAAGAAATATGCATCCCAGTGGTCATAGGAACCCTATTTACAATAGCCAGGACATGGAAGCAACCTAAATGTCATCAGTCAAGAGATAAATGGATAAAGATGATACACACACACATATACACACATAGATGTACAATGGAATAATATGCAGCCATAAAAAGAAATGAAATCATGCATTTGCAACAACATAGATGAACCTAGAAATTATCATATTAAGTGAAATCAGACAAAGACAAATGTAATATAAGATCATTTACATGTGGAATTTTTATAATGATACAAAGAAACTTCTGAAATGGAGTCACAGACATAGAAGACAAATTTATGGTCACTAAAGGGGAGCGATAAATTAGGAGTTTGGGATTAACATATATGCACTATTATATATAAAACTGATAAACAACAAGGACCTACTGTATAGCACAGGGAACTCTATTCAGTGTCTTATAACAGCTTATAACGAAAAAGAATCTGAAAAATGCATCTGAATCACTTTGCTGTACACCTGAAACTAAGACAGCATTGTGGATTACTTCAATATTTTTTAAACTGTTATAAATAAGTACTAAAAAAAGTCAGCTTTTCCTCTACAGCTCTGTTCCACGCAGAATACAGCCTTATAATGTGGTTATTCCACATATTAGTCACTTCTTCCACTAAATTTTCTGAATCTTCCTTCTCAGGACAGTGCATGTAGTAGACACTATGGGGAAAGGCAGAAATAAGATGAAAGGAGTGTCTTCTCTGATTATCTGTAACACAATCCACTTCTCTCTCACGCACACATCTTGACGTTTCTCAGTTCCACTTTTAGGTCAAATGGGCTTAACTGTATAAAATCATAGCATTTTAGAATAGAAAGAGTCCTTAGAAATAATCCAATCCAAATCTCTTATTTTATAGATAAGGAGTCTATAGCCTGAAAGTCAGGGTAGCCTACTTGTAGTCTACTCCCAAGTTGGCAAGTGGCATACATTTCCCCACAGGTCGCACTGCAGCTGAATGAGCTGTTGCTGCCACTTAGGAACACCAGCCAAGGCACCCGCACCTCTACAGTGGCTCCTTAAACGCCTGCCTCCAGGGCCATGCAGATACAGGAGCAACACAAATGGTCTCCTGTGCACCCCTGTGTTCTCCATGGCACCACAGTCCCCTCCAGTTCCCTTCGATTCCAGAAATTTGGCCAAATCAATGTATAGAGAAGAGTTTTTCTATAACTGGTTTTCTGTATTGAACCTGCCTGCCCCTTGACTTCTCTCTCAAAGAAGTCATAGAGTAACAATCACCTTAAGTGAGCAGTGATTTTATAATAAAACTGAAACCTGTCATAGTCTTTCCAACCTTCGTTAACCTGTGCTCTCTCTGATAAGCACAAAGTCACTTACACCTTCAGTGGTATTAAAGCTGCAATAAACAAACCATGGCTAAACAAAAAACAGTAATTTTTAAATGTATTTTTTTATCTTGAAAGATGCTTTAACTGAAAAATCATGTAAATATTAATATGACACTAATTCTGCTTACCTACTTGCTCTCTAGCTTGTTGGAAGAAGTCAGAATTTTTTTCATTTTCCAAATATAAAATACCACAGAATTGACAGTGCTTTTCCAAAACAACATAGAGTCTTATTATTAGGTGTTAACAGGAGAAGGCAAAGCTGTATTTTAAACTGTGATGACCTAAGAGCTAAATGATGCCAGAAAACAGCAGTTTCTGGAATGAGCACACAGCTTGGAATCAGGCACCATGATTTTTAATTCAGATAATAGGGGTGCTTGGCAGGAATAGCTTTGCCAAATCTACTTGATTTGACCCTACAATCACAGGTTCTGAAACTTCAGCCTGATTCCCAAGATTTGTGAGATCTTAGGGCCTGTTCTCAGCATCATCCATGACCTGAGTGGAAGAAAAGATGAATGGAAACCAAGGGCCATGTGTGTAGCTTTTAAAAAGAAAAGGTTTTTGTGTCTGCACTCTGCCAGAGGCTTATAATAGAACCTCAGATAATAGCCAAGCTGGGAAATAGGCAGGGGCCTGCAGTTTCATACCCTGGAGGAAGAAATCATAATATTGTCAAGTAGTGAGAAAAATAAAAATTGAAAATGTTACCAACAAGAATGTTGGACTGAACGGCAGACTATATTACATTTTGTTGTCCTTTGTATTCAAAGATAATGTGCCTGACAGTAATTGTTCTCTGAGTCTTAGAATGCAGCTTAAATACCAATGGGAAACTCAAGAGTCTTTTCCATGCTCCATAAATTGTTCCATGGTTTGCTGCTGTTTTGTCACTGTTGGTTGCTTTGCCACTTAGATTCATGGTTAACCTGAAGCCTTTGTTCCAAGGGGATAGAGCTCTTGCCTTCCTGCCCACAGTAGGATGATGGGCTCATGGTTATGGTTTAATAGAAGTTGATGCTACAAAGAATAGCCTGGGGAGGAACTCTTGCTGTAGGAGGGAGGTAACTCCCAGCCACCCCCTGCTGCCTGCACCCCACCCTCATAACCAAGGAAACAGTGGATTATGATAATGATGGAAAAAGGGCACTGAGTAGGGAGTATGGGCCAAGCATCCAGTCCCAGAGCCCTGCCTGCCCAAATGAAACACTGTGCTTCAGAGAAAAGATTCACCCTCAGTACAACTGCCATTGTCAAACACATCAACCAAATGTACATACCTTATCTGATTAAATTCTCATAACAACCATGCCATATGAGGATTTTAGTCATCATTTACAAAGGAGACTGAGATCCAGAACAATTAAAGTATTTGTCAAAGATCAAAAGTTAATAAGGACAATTTCTAGTGTCCAGTCCAGCATGTAAGGAACACTTAAAGTCACCACTCTGTTCTGACTAGTAAAATGATGAACTGAAAAAAAAAAAGAAACTCTTAAGATCCATCAAAGTAATGAGGTTACATGACAAACTGTTGCCCTCTGCCCCCTGCCCAAAATGGAAAGACAGACAAGCAAATACCAAGACTCACAACTTACAGCAGCAAACCCCCATAAGCAGAAAAATCCATGGGAACCAAAGCCAGTATAGGAAAATCTGAACTGTAATTAAGAAAGTGCTGGAAGCTCAATGTGGATAAATCTCAAAGCTAAAAACTTCAGGAAGACCCAGTCATAAAGGGGAACATTTCTGAGTTTTAATTCCAGGAGCTGAATTAGATCCTCATAGTAACATCAAAAACAAATCCCCCTGTGCTTCCAACAGGACAGAGAAAACGAATCATTTTTGACATACACCAAAGTATTCTGTTTTTAAAAGGGCCTGCTCTCAGGATGGATACTTAGGTTGCTTTTTGTCTGCATTTTATGTTACATTCCTTATCATATTAATCACCATCTTTAAAAATTCCTGATCTGATAAATCCAACATTCCTATAATATCAGACTCTGGTTCTGATTCTTGTTCAAGCTCTTCGGTCTGTGCTTTTGCTTTTCAGTATGCCTTGTAGTTTCTGATGTGCTGGGAAAAGGGACTATAGTCAAGAGGCATTAAGAAATGTGGAGGTTTGCCTGGGGGCTAGTCAATAA
Source organism: Antilocapra americana (assembly GCA_007570785.1). Classification (NCBI taxonomy): domain Eukaryota; kingdom Metazoa; phylum Chordata; class Mammalia; order Artiodactyla; family Antilocapridae; genus Antilocapra; species Antilocapra americana. The sequence goes on from ML663573.1 coordinate 5,501,187, forward strand.
AGAATCTGCCTGCAATGCAGGGGATGCTAGGGACACAGATTCAATCCCTGAGTTGGGGAGATCCTCTAGAGGAGGAAATGGCTCCACTCCAGTATTCTTGTCTGGAGAATCCCATGGACAGAGGAGCCTGGTGGGCTACAGTCCGAGGGGTCACAGAGAGTCAGACATGACTTAGCAATTAAACCACCAATGTGGTGGTAAGGTGCGGGAGATGAAAGCATTCTACAGTCCTATGATTAGGTCTCAGTTTTTGGGTGAATTTATGTCCCTGGCCCATGAACTTCGCCAATACATCTCAGGTTTTTTCTTTCCCCCTGAAGTGGGACAGGATGTCTACAGGAGCCTGGAGTTGGCTATTTCTCTTCCCACAAGTGGTTTAAGTGTTGGGAAAAATAGATTCTCCTGAGAGCACCATTATATTTGGAGACATTACCACCTCTTTATGAGAAATACACAGATCCAACAGGCAGATAATCAGTAAGAACATAGCTGAACTCCACAGCACCTTCAATCAACTGGATATAATTGACACTGTAGATTACCTTATCAATCAATGGCAGATTATATTTCTACTCAAGCTTACATGGAACATTTAACACACCTAGCAAATTTAAAAGAATAAAAACCATATAATGTATGCTCTCAGTTCAGTTCAGTTCAGTCGCTCAGTCGTGTCTGACTCTTAGAGACCCCATGAATCATAGTGCACCAGGCCTCCCTGTCCATCACCAACTCCCAGAGTTTACCCAAACCCATGGCCATCGAGTCGGTGATGCCATCCAACTATCTCATCCTCTGTCGTCCCCTTCTCCTCCTGCCCCCAATCCTTCCCAGCATCAGGGTCTTTTCCAACGAGTCAGCTCTTTGCATCAGGTGGCCAAAGTATTGGAGTTTCAACTTCAACATCAGTCCTTCCAATGAATATTCAGGACTGATCTCCTTTAGGATGGACTGGTTGAATCTCCTTGCAGTCCAAGGGACTCTCAAGAGTCTTCTCCAACACAATTCAAAAGCATCAATTCTTCAGTGCTCAGCTTTCTTTATAGTCCAACTCTCACATCCATACATGACTACTGGAAAAACCATAGCCTTGACTAGATGGACCTTTGTTGGCAAAGTAATGTTTCTGCTTTTTAATATGGTGTCTAGGTTGGCCATAACTTTCCTTCCAAGGAGTAAGCGTCTTTTAATTTCATGGCTGCAGTCACCATCTGCAGTGATTTTGGAGCTCAATAAAATAAAGTCTGACACTGTTTCCACTGCCATGAAGTGATAGGACCAGATGCTCTCAGACCACGTGCAATTAAACTAGAAATCAATTTTGTGAAAGATAGATAGAAAAATCCAAAATACAGAAAGATTGAATAATACATGACTAAAGAACACATGTGTCAAAAAAGAAATGTTAAGAAAATTTTTTAAATATTTTGAAGTAAGGGCAAATGAAAATATAACATCAAAATGTGGGGTGCAGTGAAAGCAGTACTTAGAGGGACATTTATAGCATTGGTTGAACTCATTAGAAGCTAAGAGCTAAAATTGATAATCTAAGCTTTACCCTAAGTACACTAGAAAGAAAAACAATGAACTAAATCCAAAGTAAGCAGGAGGGAAAAGGTAAGAATTAGACTAGAAATCAATGAAACTGAAAAGAGGAAATCAATTTTTTGAAAAAGTCAACAAGCCAAAGATGGTTCTTTGAAAATACCTAAAAACAAATCATCTTCTGCTGTCACTCAGTCACCAAGTTGTGTCTGACTCTTCATGACCCCTGGACTGCAGCATGCCAGGCTTCTCAGTCCCTCAGCACCCCTGGAGTTTGCCCAAGTTCATGTCCATTAAACTGGTGATGCCATCCAACCATCTCATCCTCTGACAGGTAATCTTATAGCCAAGCCAATTAAGAAAAAAGAGAAAGAGAAGACACAAATTACTAAACAACAGGAAACATCACTACAGATTCCATGAACATTAAAAGGATAATGGAGAATTATTATGAACAACTCTGTGCTCACAAATTTGATAACCTAGATGAAATGACAACTCCTTGAAAGACACAATTTGCCAAAATTCATACAAGAATAAATAAGTAATCTGAACAGGCCTTCGTTAAAGAAATTAAATCAATAATTAAGAAACTTCCAAATCAAAAGCACCAGGCTAGAACACATCCGTCAATGAACTGAGTATACCAGTTCTCAAAGTTTCAAAAGCATAGATAACACTTCCTAACTCATTCTATGAATCCAACATTACCCTTATATTCCAAAAGCAGACAAAGACATTACAAGAAAAATACAGACCAATACCTTTCATAAACATAGGTGCAAAAAACATCAACAAAATAATAGTAAATCTAATCCAACAATGTATAAGAAGCACAACCAGGAGGAATTAATCCTAAGTATCCAGTCAATTGAAAATCAATTGGAAAAAAATGTAATTCATCATACCAGCTGGAAAAAAGGAAAACCACATGATCATATTAATAAATGCAGAAAAGGAACTTGACAAAATCCAACACCTATTTATGACAAAAACTCTCAAAAAGTCTAAAATAGAGGGGAACTTCCTCACTTTGATAAAGAATACCTACCTACCCAAAAATAGATATGTCACTAGCATCATATTTAATGGTGAGAAATTCAAAGCTTTCCAAGAAGTATCAAGAAAAGGTTAGGATGTCCCCCTCACCACTGCTTATCAGCATCATACTGAAATAGTAGCTAATGGAATGAGGCAAGAAAAGAAGAAGTTACACAAACGAGGATTAAAGCTGGCCTTGTTTCAAATGACACATTCATCTATGTGCAAAATCCTAAAGAATCAATTTTAAAAAATCCTCAGACTAATAATTGACTATAGCAATGTTGCAAAACACAAAAATCAACCACTTTCCTATATACCAATAATGAACAAGTGAAATTTAAAATGTAAATCACAATACCATTTACATTAGCACCCCCCAAAAAATGAAATACTTAGGTATAAATCTAACAAAATATGTGTGAGATCTGTATGAGGAAACTGCAAAAAAAAAAAGGCATGAATTAAAGAGGAATGAAATAAATGGAGAGATATTCCATGTTTATCAGGAAGACAATATTATCAAGATGTCAACTCGATCTATATTTAGTGCAATCTAGAATCTAGCAATTTATCTTATGGATATTGACAAATTGATTCTAAAATTTATATAGAGAGGCAAAAGATCCAAAATAGCCCATGCAATATTGAAAGAGAAGAAGGAAGTTATAGGATTAACACTTTCTGACTTCAAGACTTACAGTAATCAAGACAGTGTGATATTGGCAAAAGAAGAGATAAACAGATTTATGGAATCACAAGGAGAGCGCAGAAATTAACCTACATAAATTTAGTTAACAAATCTTTGACAAAAAATCAAAAACTGCAGTGAAGCAAAGAGTTATCTCAAAAAAAAATGCTGGGAAAAACTGGAAATCCACGGCAAAAAAAAAAAAAAAGAATCTATACCCAAACTTTACACATCTCACAAAAATTAAAGTGGACCAGAGATCTAAATGTATAATGAAAAATTATAAAACTATTAAGCTAACATAGAATAGATCACCTTAGGTATTGTGATAACTTTTTGGATATAAAACCAAAGGCAGAATCCATGAAAGAAAGAATTCATAAGCTGAACTTCATTAAATTAAAAACTTCCACTCTGTAAAAGATAACATCAAGAGAATGAAAAGCCAGGCCAGAGTCTGCTCAGTTGCTTCAGTCATGTCCGACTCTGTGTGACCCCACAGACTGCAGTCCACCAGGCTCCTCTGTCCATGGGATTCTCCAGGCAAGAATACTGGAGTAGGTTGCCATTTCCTTCTCTAAGGCCAGAGTCTGGGACAAAATATTTACAAAGAGGCATATCTGATAAAGGACTGATTCGTATAAACAAAGAACTCTTAAAATTCGAGAAGAAGAAAATGAAAAACTCAATTTAAAAATGGGCCAAAGACTTGAATAGATACCTCACCAAAGAAGATATACAGATGCCAAGGAAGTATATAAAAGATGCTCTGAAGTATATATCGTTGTTTTTAGTCACTCAGTTGTGTCCAACTCTTTTTTTACCCCATGGACTATAACCCTCCATGCTCCTCTGTCCATGAAATTTCCAAGGCAAGAATACTGAAGTGGGTTGCTATTTCCTTCTCCAGGGGATCTTCCTGATGGGCATCAAACCCACATCTCCGGCACTGGCAGACAGATTCTTTACCACTGAGCCACACATATATCTTTAGGGAAATGCAAATTAAAACAAAAATGAGATACCACTACATAGAATGGCCAAAATCCAAAACACTGGAACACCAAATTCTGGCAAGATTGTAGAGCCCATATTGGTGGGAATGAAAAGTGGTATAGTCACTTTGGAAGATAGTTTGTCAGTTTCTAACAAAACATACCCTTATGCAATCATCTAATAATCATGCTCCTTGCTCTTTACCCAAATGAAGTGAACACTTATATTCTAAAAAAAAACCTACACATGGATATTTATAGCAGCTTTATTCATAATTGCCAAAGCTAGGAAGTAACCAAGATGTTCTTTAGTAAGTGAATTAAATAAGCTGTGGTACATCCAAACAATGGAATATTATGAGGGCCTTCTCTGGTGGCTCAGTGGTAAAAAAAAAAAAAAATCCACCTGCCAACGCATAAGAAAGCTTTAGTACATATACACAATGGAATATTACTCAGCTATTAAAAAGAACACATTTGAATCTGTTCTAATGAGGTGGATGAAACTGGAACCTAATATACAGAGTGAAGTAAGTCAGAAAGAAAAACACCAATACAGTATCTTAATGCATATAAATGGAATTTAGAAAGATGGTAATGATGACCCTATATGCATGACAGCAAAAGAGACACAGATATAAAGAACAGACTTTTGGACTCTGTGGGAGAAGGCAAAGGTGGGGTGATTTGAGAGAACAGCACTGAAACATGTATATTACCATATGTGAAATAGATCACCAGTCCAAGTTCAATGCATGAAACAGGATGCACTGGGACAACCCTGAGGGATGGGATGAGGTGGGAGGGGTGTTCAGGGTGGAGGACACATGTACACCCATGGCTGATTCATGTCAGTGTATGAAAAACCACTGCAATATTGTGAAGTAATTAGCCTGCAGTTAAAATAAATAGATAAATTTTTTAAAAATATCTGTCTGCCAATGCAGGAGACATGGGTTCGATCCTCAACTGGGGGAGATCCCACGTGCTGCAGATCAACTAAGCCTGCATGTCACAGCTGTTGAGCCTGTGCTCTGGAGCCTGGCAGCTGCAACTACTAAGGCTGTGTGCCGCAACTGCTAAAGCCCATGGCCCTAGAGCCTTTGCTCTGCAACAAGAGAACCACTGCAATGGGAAGCCCACCTACAACTAGAGAGTAGCCCCTGCTCTGCAACTAGAGAAGGGCCTGCACAGCAACAACGACCCAGCGCAGCCAAAAATTAATAGAGAAAATTATTTTTTAAAAAAATGAGCCATCTCACTATGAAAAGAAATGCACACTAATAAGTTAAAAGAGCAAGCTGGAGAAGTTATATATGAGTCCAACTATATAACATTCTGGAAAAAGCAAAACTATGAAGACAGTGAAAAGATTAGTGGTTGCCAGAGCAGTGGCAATGGGGAGGGAAGGGTAAATAGGTGGAATAGACTACAGAAGATTTTTAGGGCAGCGGAACTGCCGTATGTTGTACTATAATGGTGGATATTTATCATTATACATTTGTCAAAACTCATCAAATGTAAAACACAAAGGGTGAATCCTAACATAAACTATGGACTTTGAGTGATAATGATGTGTGAGTGCAGGTTCATTAATTGTGTCAAATGTAACACTGGTGAGAGGTGTGGATAGTAGGGGAGGCTCTGGACAGTGGGGACAAGGATATATGGGAAATCTCTGTACTTTCCACTTAATTTTGCTATGAACCTAAAACTGCTCAGAAAAGATAAATTTTATTAAAAAAATTAATATGTGCTGGAGCTAGAATTTGATCTCAAGTAAATTTAACTGTAAAAATCTTTGCTTAATTTGGCAATGTAACAGGTCTCTGAGATTAAAGTAGCAGTTAGTTCCCAAGCAACTGAATTGGGCCCTGTAACACTCCATACTTCTTTGGCCCTTTCTTCTTGGTTCAGTTCAGTTTCAGTCGCTCAGTCATGTCCGACTCTTTGCGACCCCATAAATCGCAGCACGCCAGGCCTCCCTGTCCATCACCAACTCCCAGAGTCTACCCAAACCCATGTCCATCAAGTCGGTGATGCCATCCAGCCATCTCATCCTCTGTCGTCCCCTTCTCCTCCTGCCCCCAATCCTTCCCAGCATCAGGGTCTTTTCCAATGAGTCAACTCTTTGCATGAGGTGGCCAAAGTATTGGAGTTTCAGCTTCAACATCAGTCCTTCCAATGAACACCCAGGACTGATCTCCTTTAGGATGGACTTGTTGGATCTCCTTGCAATCCAAGGGACTCTCAAGAGTCTTCTCCAACACCACAGTTTAAAAGCATCAATTCTTTGGCACTCAGCCTTTTTCACTGTCCAACTCTCACATCCATACATGACTACTGGAAAAACCATAGCCTTGACTAGATGAACCTTTATTGGCAAAGTAATATCTCTGCTTTTTAATATGTTATCCAGGTTGGCCATAACTTTTCTTCCAAGGAGTAGGCGTCTTTTGATTTCATGGCTGCAATCACCATCTACAGTGATTTTGGAGCCCCCAAAAATAAAGTTTTACACTGTTTGCACTGTTTTCCCCATCTATTTCCCATGAAGTGGTGGGACCAGATGCCAAGATCTTAGTTTTATTAATGTTGAGCCTTAAGCCAACTTTTTCACTATCCTCTTTCACTTTCAGCAAGAGGCTTTTTAGTTCCTCTTTTTGCCATAAGGGTGGTGTCGTCTGCATATCTGAGGTTATTGATATTTCTCCTGGAAATCTTGATTCCAGCTGGTGCTTCTTCCAGCTCAGCGTTTCTCATGATGTACTCTGCATAGAAGTTAAATAAGCAGGGTGACAATATACAATCTTGATGTACTCTTTTCTCTACTTGGAACCAGTCTCTTGTTTCATGTCCAGTTCTAACTGTTCCTTCCTGACCTGCATACAAGAGATAGGTCAGATGGTCTGGTATTCCCATATCTTTCAGAATTTTCCACAGTTTATTGTGATCCACACAGTCAAAGGCTTTGGCATAGTCAATAAAGCAGAAATAGATGTTTTTCTGGAACTCTCTTGCTTTTTCAATGATCCAGCAGATGTTGGATTCTTAAGTGTTCCCAGTTTTAACTTTAAAACAGTCATGGGGCTTTTACTGTCACCAAGACACACAGTGAAGAGCTATACTACTATAACTGTGTGTACTACCACTACAAGGAAAAATCTTAAAGGAAATCCTTTAGTCACACCAGTCAGTACTGAATTCTAATTTATCAACTATATGCTGCTATCCAACAAACCACCCCCAAAACCTAGTGGTTCAAAATAATTCATTATTCCAATGGTTCTGCAGGTTGGTCGGGCAGGTCTTCTGCTGCCCCCCCAACTATGCCAGCTCATACAACCATACTCATTGAAGGACCAGCTGTGCTTAGCTGAGATGGCTGAGCCTCTCTCACAGTCCTTTATGCCAGGCTTATTCAAAGCATGGTAGTCTCAGGGTTACAAGAGAACATCAGTGGATGCTCCAAAACCTCTAGAAGTCTAGGCTCAGGAGGCACTCAGTGTCTGCCTTTCTCTATTGGCCAGATCAACTCACAAGGCAAGCCCGTGGTCAAAGGATGGAGAAATATACTCCATGTCTTATTTGAAGGAGCAGCAAAAGGACACAAATACAGGGATGTGTACCTCAGTCGGGGCTGTATCATTGTAACAGTCTACCACATAGTATATATTTTATGTATGGAAATGTGGGAGTATATGCACAAAGTGATTTTTTTTAACATCTGAATTTGAAATCATGATATTTGCTTTACAAGTTTATTTATATAAATGTAGTTGAGTCATAATACTTTATGATAGTCAGCTAGTGAATGGCCTCTAGTATATTTGGCAAAAGTAATGAATTCTTAGTGATTTGAGATTTGCCTAGAGCTCCTCGCCATAAAATGTTTCCTGTGAAGTAAAATGATATTGCTGAGGAATTTTTGTGGAAATATAGGGTTTATGGGTTAGCAAAGTGAGAATTAATGAGGTTCCTCTGTCTTTACTGCAACCTAAGACCTAGAATTCTTATAAAGAAATTAGTTCTAAGAGTGAAGGCCTTTTTCAAATCATTCTGGCCAAGATGACATCATATTGAAAGCAAAAGCTGTAAATGCTTAAAGTTTACTATTATAGAGATTAATTTTATTGCAGTGTATAATTTTTATTAATTAAATTTTCATATGGATAACTTGGCAGTAAAATTATTTATAATCTAAGTATATGTCTCTGATCTTACTGTGTAATATATTTTTTACAAAGGTTTGAGTTGATGTAAGCTATAGTCTCCTATCTTTATTTCTCAGAATCAGTTTTACTAGTTAAATTAAGACAGTTTTATACATTAGAGTATAAAGTGTTATTTCTTAGATATTTGTGTGTGAAATAAAATGTTATTTTTACTGTCTTCAGAAATGTGTAAAATGAGTGATTATAAAAATACATTGTAATATCAATCATCTTTCATACATTAAGGGAGTTAATAACAGAGTTGTTCTGAGGAATAATGAATAAGATTGTTCTAGCTAGAAGACACTTAACTTTACATATAGAAGCAAGATCCAATCAAATTAGATGAGACAGAATCTCATGACTTAATTTATAGTACTATCCTAATTGTTCAGTAGTCTTTATCAGGCTAAAAGTTTTGACCCCATGGATGATGACTTGAGATATAATGATATAGTCAGTTTCAGAATAAATTACACATTCACGGAAAATTAAAAATCTGTGTGCAGAACACTTAAATGTATTAAAATTTTCAGTAATTCATCTTGTGAAATCTTTCTGCAGCATCATTTCAAATCTGAACGCCATTCTGCCAAAAAGCTTAAAATGTAAAATGATTATAGGGGATACCTAGAGTAGTCAAATTCACAGAGACAAAGCAGTTTCCAGAGGAGGGAGTAGGGGGAGAAAAGGGAGTTGCTGGAGATGGATGGTGGGGATCATGGTACAGCCATGTGAAATGTACTTAATGCCACTGAACTGTACACTTAAAATGATTAAAATGGTAAATTTTATGGCACATAGATATTTCACCATAATAAAAAATGTAAAACTAAGTCAAAATACTTTAACTACAAGATAAATACAAATACCTCAGAACGTTTGTAGGTACAAAAGAAAGCAACTTGTAGCAGAATATTATCAACATCAATAAGATATTAAGGTACAATAACCATACAAGTAAAAGAAAAAAAAATCACTTTTCAAAAATAGCAGCTACTACCACTCTTTAAAACTCTTTAAAAGGGTCAATCATATTCAAGAGAAGCCTTTGCTGAAAGACAGAAGTGGAAGTGAGCTCACTTAATCTGAAAAACAGCTTGTAGCTTGAAAGGTGACTAAGTGATGACTTCTTACATTTATCACTGCTTAAATTATTTTTAATGTCCGGACTAGTTTAAACATCTCTGTGTCTAGGTTTTAGTAACCTCCACCCAACATTTCAAAGACTTACAATTCCAGTCTCCTTTCTTTTTTAAAAATTTATTTTATTGAAATGTAGTTGATTTACAGTGTTACGTTAATTTCTGCTACACAGCAAAGTATACGGTCTCCCTTCTTACTGTATTCTCACATGCCCTGGCCTTCATCTGGCTAGCTCTCAGACATTTTTTTTCTAGGTCAGACTCTCTGAGGCTTCCCCCTTCCTTCTTCATTCCCTGACTGCTGTCCTTGGAGTTTTCATAATCACTCCAGTCTCCCCATCAACCTTTATCTGATTACCTCCAGGTCTTTTCAGCAAACCTAGAAGCTGTCAAAAGGTTCATCTCTGTATCCGCAGGTCCTAAACAGCATCTGGCACACAGTAGACAGATAATAATTGTTTATTGAATGAATAAATGAGGAATGAAGGAAGACAGAATTGAAGAAGAAAAGGAAGGATTGAAGGAAGGAAGAATTAAATAGATAGTAAGCTTATGAAATGGACCCCATTTCATGAACTAGGCTTAACCCCAAGAACACTGACCTTGGCCCCAACTATCTAATGGAATGAAGCATAAGAGCAACCATGGAGACAATGCAAACCAAGCCAGAGAGAGCAGCACGGGATGGCATGCAACCTTGGCGAGCACCTTATGAGATGATATTACACTTCCCAACTTTGCATTTTAGAAAGCAGTTTCTGTTCCAGCAGGTTGTTCTAACTATCGCATTCAGAAATAAAACATCCAAATGATCTGTGAAGAGTAGAAGCTGACCTGTTTGCTCCTGAAAAAATGCTTTTCACCAGCCTCCTTATATGTGTGTCTACATACATATATCATCCATATCAAAAAAAATTTAATCTATTTAAACATTTTATAGTAAATTAAGAAACCACAAAAATGTTTTAAGTACTTTTACAAACTAAGCTGTACTCTACTGATTTGTAAGCTTGAATTGACTTCCAGCCCATACCTCTCATTCCCTCATGCCCTTCTTGAGTGGAATTAACCATGACCGATGAGAAACTATGGATGACCGATGCAGTCCAGGGAAATTAAGCCCATGGTAGGTGTGCAAGTTTCAGAGAAAAGGGCGCTGTGCCCAAGCTCTGTTCATTCTACATGAAACCCACTGCTTACTCTCAACCAACAACCAAGGGCACTGACTATACCACATATAGGAGGGTATTAAACACTAAGACCCCAGATCTGCTCATTTTGGTGCCTAAATCGGAAAATACTTGGCCTCCTGAACTTAGCATTCTGAAAATCTCAAGAAAGAAAATCCCAGAAGGAAGCTAAAGAAAAAAAAAAAAATTTCTATGAGCAAAGGCCGGTTCAGCTCAAACCCTAGAGAGCTTTCCCCCCTCCTAAGCACATGTTATAGAAAATAAACAATATTTTCATTTAACAACAGATGGTTCAACATTCATTGCTATGCCAGGACCTAGCAGTGCATAAATGGCTTCTCCTTCTTGGAAAAAGCATCCTCTCTTCCCAGTTGGACTCCAAGTCCCCAGAGCAAAGAGCTTACAAAATTCTGTCTTTATGTTGCCAGTACCTGGTTTAACCCTCCAGAGTAAGGGCTAACATGATATTGTGGGTGGTGAAGAATAACCCAGGGGCAGGAGAAAGAGCAAAGAAGAGACTGTCAGTCTGCTAGCTTATTTACATTTATTACAACAACATGTAGGTTTAGTACCTACTATAAAATTAAGATATTAATAAAAGCTATCATTTGCTCATTTATACACTTATTTATTATGTTTCAGGGTTCTGTGGGTTGACTGGACTCAGCTGGTACTCTCTGCTTCTGGTCCTTCATGCAATTACAGTAGGAAAGCAGCTGGGGCTGAAGTCATCAGAAAGTTCAACAGAACTGGGCTACCAAGATGGGCAACTCACTTGGTGGGCAGTTGATGTTATCTGCTGTCTGGGAACTCACTGCTGGGAGCAATTACATGTTATCAAGCTGAGCACAGTAGGTGACCTGGCCTCCACATGCTTCTCGAAAAATGCAGCTGGGTTCTAAAAGAGAGTGTCCCAATAAGGAGCATTCCAAGAGACCCAGGTGTAGAAACATGCAAGATTCTTAGGATCCAGCCTTGAAAGTCCTCAAATGTCACTTCAGCTGCAGTTCCAATTCACAGCAGAGACTACACAAGAGCATGAATAAAGGAGGCATCGCTCCTGGGTGGGGGCATCTTAGGAGAAGGAAGACATTTATATAAATATATATATATATAAATATCTCACAGTGTCTTACATACATTATGTCATTCGCAAAAGCCCTGGTGGGTAGAGATAGGCATCCTTCATCTTACAGATGAGGAACCCAAAGCTCAGAGAAGCTAAGTCATTTGTTTGAACTTACCCAGAAATCATCTTCCTTTTTGAATGGATTTCAGAGTGTGGTCAGTGTGTGATCTGCTACGGTCAGCTCTGACTCAGCTCTCTCTACTGGTTTCTAGGTGTGAGGTTTGGTTCTCAGGAGCACTGTTATGAATGAAAAAGGAGAAAAATGCCCTTCCTCCAAGCATTTTATCATCTAGTGAAGCCAAAACACATTAAGGTAAGAGGAGGTATTGCCTGAACAAAGAAATCTCAATTTTGACAGCTCCTGCTCTATCCAAACTACTGCAGTAAATATTAGAAATATAGGAAGGAAATTGTTTTGAAAACCCTCCGTGCTCTTTTTCGTGTTCTTTAGAGGCTGAAAGACAGGGTGAGAACTAGAAAGACAGGAGAAAGGGGTGAAGACTGGAACGCCCAGCTGGTTGAGGAGCTTCTAAAGACATCTAGAAAAGAAGGGGCCACCACCCCGAAAGCTGAATTCCCTCCCAGTTATGAAGGAACTTCGTTACAAGTGTAAACATTTAAACGATATTGATTGCTCTCCAAGAAGCCATGCAAATAGGGTGTATACTTGTGTTTCTGTTAAAGAGTGGGTTTAAAAGGCCTTTTTCCCTTTCCCACTGTAGTAATAAGTAAATAGCCGTATAACCTTCAACCATTTTTATCACATTGTTGATCACTCTGTCTACCTACAGGGCAATAATTTTCCACTCCACAACCCAATCAATATGCTATCTACCACAGTTAACTCTCCACCCTACCCTCTTTTTCACATTCACAAATATCACATTTTTTTTATATCATAACTTATTTTTTTAAGTTCCAGACTATTTAAATCTATGGTATCTTCCAAAGCTGTTAGCTTAGTTTCAATTAAGAAAAAAAAAGCAAGTATATATGGTCTAGCTCTCAACTTTGAAAGCCCAAGAGTTTAGTTTAAGAACTTGAGTCACAGCACACCTTATTTGTCCCCTTATGTCTCGCTACTGCAGCCCTAGGTGTTTTGTATAATGCATGAGTGAACCCCGCTTAGAAATAGAAATGCATTTTAGATAAGTATTTATTATGTTGTTCTGCGCATACAGCTTTAAATTTGCCTGCTGTAGCTTGAAGCATTACACAAACTGTTGGTCTGCTGACTGCCTCTCTGGCAGCAGCACACACAGAAAATAGATTGCTAAGGGCTTTTTTTCCCCTCCTCCTTTCTCTCTCTTTTTTTTAAACCGGTCGTGAACATTTTTTAATCTTGTGGCATTTTTAATCAACACGTATTTCCTTCCAGGACCTATGATCCTCTATTGATTCCCATTAAAATGCTTTTCTTTTCTTTGCCCCCTCTGCTGATCGAATTTCAGATCAGCCACAGGATATGCAACTAACCTTCCGGCACTACTGAACCCAACCGAGCGAGGGTGATCAAAAGGCTTGATGCATTCATTAAACATTCCCTTCGCCCGGGCTGGAGCTCTAATGGAAGCTGTCTCTTTGCCTTGCAATTTTTCCCCCTTTTTGTCTTTCCCCCACCTCCAAAAAAAATGTTTTTTGCCTTTGATCGCAGGGGAGGGGGTGGGGGAGAACATAAGAACAAAAGAGACCTATCTTTTTCCCCGGGGCTGACGTCAGTTTGATTTTACTGACAACTATTCGAGCGTGTGTAGCAGTTGGAAGCGGCCCCTTGCCCGCGCCCGCCCCCGCCACCTTCCACTTTGGGGGAGAAAACAAGACTTTTGGCGGCTCCGGAGACGCGCCCTGAAAATGGCCCGCTCGGACGCGGTGCTCGATGCCCTCCTGCCCGCTCGGCAAAGGGCATTCGAGGCTTATTTGTGTGGCACGGTCTCTCCTGGGGCGGAAAACACGCGGCGGGGGAGGAACGGGCGCGGGCCGGGCGGGGAGAGCAGGAATGTCTCCTCCCAGCCGCGGGAGGAGGACTCGGGAGGGGAGCTGCGTCCCCGCCTGCGCGCCCGAGCGGGCACCGGCCACCCGGCGGCCCCCGGGGGCGGGGACGGGGGCGGGTGGGGCGGCGGCGCCCGGGTCCCGGGGCCCCCGGGCGCGCGGAGCCGGGCGCAGGGACCCGCCACCCCCGCGGGCGCGCTTGCGCGGTGCTGCCCCCACGCCCGGGCCGCGGCGGCCTCGGCGGCGGCGCCAGCTCCCCGCTCGGCTAGCGCGGCGGCGGCGGGCGGGCGGCCGGGAAGACCCGGGCCGGAGCCGGCGCGGAGCGGGCCGGGGGCGCGGCCGCCGCGGAGGTTGGGGTGGCGCGGGCGGCGGGAAGAGCCGGAGAAGCGGCGCCGGCTCCGCGGCGCGCGGCGGCTCAGCGCCTGGATCGCGCACGTGGTCGGCGAGCCGGGCCCGGGAGAAACTCCCTGTCGGGTCTCGGAGCCGACGCCCCCCGTGAGGGCGCAGCCGGTCCTACAGCTGAAGATCTATACCCAACCCAGACCATTTGTGGAAAAGTCATATTTTCCAGGCTTTCGCGTAAGAGTCGTTACCTCTAAATCCGGAGGGGAACGTGCGTTCATTTCACGGAGAAAAGAAAGATGTGAAAAGTACAGAGTCTGGGGAGATGGGTATTGGGCTTGGACCGGCGCCCAGGGACCACCCGCTGGCCCCTTCCCCTGATGCACCTGTGCCATTCCTTTATTAAAGTCAACACCTCGGGCTCTTACTATCAACAAATTGGCCAGATCAAAGGCGAATTTGAAAATGGGTCCCTTACCTCAGGATCTTGACTTTTATTAAGGAAAAACTTGAAGCAAATAAAATCAACCCATGTCCGCGGGGCCTGTGGTTCCCCTGGCGCCTCGCACCTTCCATCTCAGCCTTCACCAAGCAGGTGAAGCAGGTGATGTGTTCACCCATCCACCTTCCCGGGGGCGGAAGATTCCTAGAAGGTGGATGCCAAGGCTGGTTATGATATGGTATGGTTTAGTATAGTATTGTATTGTAACATCTACCCCAGCACTCCGGAGCTTACTCACCACAGGCGCTCAATAGATGTTTTCCTAAAGAAGTGCGTAGTGGTGGTAATAGTAATAGTAAAGCGTTGAGAAGCACAGAAGAAAGGAGAACTAATTTTGACCAAGGGGCTAGAGAAGGCTTCTTGAATAAACAGACCAACCCCAGATGACAGGAAAGGCTGTTCCATGACCAAAGAACACCCCTGGTGCAGGAGGGTCCTGCAGAGGGTAGGGATGTGGTGGGTTTGAACAGGGGAACGTGGGAGCACCATGGCTAGAGTTGGAAGGCAGTGAATGCCTCACTGTAGAGGGAACAGCCGTCACAGGCATTTTAAGAGATCTAGAATAGGGACATGCAGGTGTAAAATAAAATAAGGAGTATGGATATACAGGAAGAGAGAGAAAAGAAGAAAAATAAGGAAAGCAGGTTATATGTGCATTTCAGAAAAATTATGTGAAAACAAAAATGCCAAGGAAAACCCGTGTCTTGAGACACTAGGGAAAACAAAAAATTATTAGCATTTGAAGAGGGAGGAAAAGGCTTTGATTAAGGAGCTTTGACCATTACACACTGTTTCTCATAGGTGAAAGCATTAATTGGTTAAGTAAAGCCATTAGACATCACTATTGGGAAAGAAATGGAACTCAAAGCAACAGAACAGTAATACATTGAAAAAAAGGTAACTGTTATTTATTTTGTAAATCATTAAAGAATTCTAATTAAATTGTGGCACAGTCAAGAGAATATTATGCAACCATTAAAAACGAAGTTTATTTATTGGAAAGATGTTCCAAATACATTGTTATGTGAAGAAGCAAGTTATAAGTCAGCACCTCTGGAAAGGCATATCTAATATGTTAGGTAAAAAAAATACTTTTAATTAAAAAAAATATAATGTTAGCAGTGTTCCCTCTCGATGTTTGATTATTAGTCATTTTTCACTTTCTTCAAACCCATAAGCGTTGTCTGAATCTTAACAATGTGCAATTATTGCCTGTTTAGTTAGAAAATAAATGTGATTAACTAAAGTTTTAATCTTTTAAAAATGTGCATGGCTTTTTTCTTGTGAAACTAGAGTGGCCTCCGTGGCACTGGACACCCTCATGGCAGTCTGGAGTCAGGCTGACCTGAATGCTGCATAGGGCAGCTTTCCCCGGGCTGTCTGACTCAGGCTGCTTCAGGAATTTTCTGGGCCTGGAACTGAACTGCTGCTGCTCCTGCTGCTGCTAAGTCGCTTCAGTTCTGTCCGACTCTGTGCGACCCCATAGACAGCAGCCCACCAGGCTCCTCTGTCCGTGGGATTTTTCCAGGCAAGAGAACTGGAGTGGGAGGTGACAGTAATAACAGTCTCTCCCTAACAGGGTTGTGATGAGGAGTGAAAACCGGATCTGTAAAATGTTTAACACCATGCCTGGCCCCCAGGAGTTGCTCAGTGAGGGGCAGCGTTCTTGAAAGGATAAAGAGCACAGGCTTAAGAAAATATTTTTCTTCTCAGATGCTCCCTCTGCCTACAGAAATTCCTCCTCTCCCTCCCAGAGGGTAAGACTGAACTTCCTCCTCCATTTGACGTTAGGAGTGGCCATGTGACAGGCTCTGGCCAACAAAATGAGCAGAAGGAACGTGTGTCGTGTGTCGACAGAGAGCACTTTGCCATTTCTCTTCTCCCATCTGCTGCAACAGCCAGCAGCTCCCTGGGAGGGGCTGCTCTGTTTGCTGGAATCCCGGAGTGAGGAGACGCGGAGCCTCCAGGCCCCTCCACTGACATGGAGCCTGAGGGAGGATAAACCTTTCTAGTTGTCAGCCACTACAACTTGGGGGCTGTTTGTCACGAAGCCTGGCTTAACTCATGCTGACTGACACAGCCAGTGACTGACTTGTTTTGTGACCTCAGGAAAGTTAGTTAACCTCTCTAGGTTTCTGTTTTTATCTCTGTGAAATGTGAATGTTAATACATCTACTCCATAAAGTGGTTGAGAAAATGAGTTACTGTGTAAAACACTTGGCCCCTGTGCCTGGCACCTGGGAAGTACACATGCATGATAGGGACTCTTATTTCACCAGGAGGGCTTACCATCCCCATCTGTGAAATGGGATCAGGCCTCTGTGCCCAGGGAATCAGTTGACACTTGGCACGTGGTCTTTCTAGCATTGGATATGCTCTTACTGCAGCCACACAAATAAACATACTCATAAATAAGAGAGCCCGTGCAGGTAAGAAAACTCACTCAGGTGTTATTGATAATCTCCTTTCCATCCTTGGAAGACATGCCAAATGGTAAGTCTTAGTAGAGTCAGCAGCCACATCACCACCAAGTCACCCTCCCATGACAGCCAAGAAAGTCCTTTGGGGCTTAGGAACACTGAAAGGGTCCAGTGACCCTCAGGGTCACAGATAGAGAGTCACTCATGTGAATGTGACTTAGAGGAATGACTGTAAGGATAGTGACACCCTGCCCCCTCCCCCGTCTTATCCTCTCAGAGTCTTAAAAACATAGCAGTCTCTAATGCCAGAGAGAAAAAAAGATATGTGTCTGGATTGTTTTCACGCTCTGCGTTCTTCCCAGCTTCGACTGGGGAGTGAGAAGAGCATGTGGCGGTAAAAAATATTTGCTTTTCAGAGCATAGAAAAGCTTTGTTGCCATTGCTACACAATGAGGAAGGCTTACAGTCCTGACCGAAAATGAACAGTCCTCTGAGGCGTGTTTGGGCAGGAGGCCAGACACCTCAGAGGACCAGGCGGGACATGAAGAGTGGCTCTTCTCCCCCAGGGGCTCCGCGGGGGGCCTGGGAGCACCTTTCCACTTTGGAAAGGGATGTGAGTCCCGTGAAGTTCTCAGGCAGCACACAATGGAGTCTCTATTACCTGGGTTTCAGTTCCTCAAGGCTACTGTGAATGAGGCACTCAGAAACCTCTCCACTCTCTCTAAGGAAGAGCAGTGAGCCACAATAGAGTAATGAGGAATGAAGAGTCTTGTCTCCGCATCTGCTTTATATTTAACCAAGTGGTTCCCCATCCATTTGCTCATTCCGTGCTTACAATGACAGCATCAGCCAAACAATAGGGAAGTGTCACCCCTGTTGTACCTCTACTTGACCAACAGAAAAGCATAGTGTCTTTCTGGACATTAAGTATTCCACCAATGTAGGAGGCAAGGCAGAGTTACTTCTGGGACTTAGCGGCCCACCTGCAAAGAAGGCCATTGAGCAGTTGACACACAATTTAACTATAATACAGGCCTGCGATTTCTGTGTCCATCACAACCAACAAGCAGCTGCCTCTCCATTTCCAAAGCCGTTACACTGATCCACTCGTTAGTGACCACGCCCTTGGATGGCTTCCTGCTTCCTAAATTCTGCAGCCTCCCATCCTCTGTGTTGACGCCCAACTAATTTTCCTAAGCATCACTTTCGTCATGTCACTTGCTCATGTAAAAGTCTCCATTGCCTAAGAACAAGCTCCCAGACCCATAAGTACAGGTCCCGTGTAGGCTGGGTCCCCCCGACTGAGTCGTTAGTTGAGTTAGAAGTCCATTCCCCAGTTTCGTCGACTCTGGCTAGGATGCCCTTTCTTCTCCTTTCCAGAAATCAAAATTCTGCGCACAAGGCCAGCAGATACCATATCTTTCTTGAAAATGTCATCAGCACCTCCGGCTGACAAGTTTTTTCACATCCCTGAATTTCAGTAGGTTTTCTACAGTTCAGCACAGTCATCTTCAAAGTAGGTACACTTACTCCTCTGGGGCTGAGTAAGGCTTTCCAAAGAAGCTAGCAGACAAGAGTATTTTGAAGGAAACAACCTACAGGTCTGAAATTCAGTATATGCTTTTTATTAAATTGCCCTGCCTCACTTCTCGCAACGGTTCTTCCCTCAGTTTGCAAGAGAAAGGAGACCCTCTCACTATTACCAGTCTTTCTAGGGTGCTTTGCTCTTGAGTTTAACCTCCCACCCCAGGAAAGGAAAAAGTGAAAATGTTGGTGTTGGTGCAAGTGCAGGGGAGATGAATGGGTCTAGGAACTATGTATCAGTTTGTTAGCCTCACTGTGACAAAGTCCTACAAACCAGCGGTGTGAACAACAGAAACATATATCCAAAATCTAGTTGTGGGCAGGGCTCCCTCCTTTGGAGGGCAGTGAGGGAAGGTTATCTTCCAGGCCTTTCTACTTGGTTGGCGGCCTGCCGGCTTCTCCCCAGTGTCTTTACATCCTCCTCCCTCTGCGTATGTCTGTCTCTGTCCTGGCTTCCCCTTTTTATAAGTCACCAGTGCTGGTGGATTAGGGTCCATTCAGGACCTCACCTTAACTACTTGTATCTGCAACAACACTGTTTCCAAAAATAATCACCTTTGGAGGTACAGGGGTTGGGATATCAACATGTGAACTTTGGTGGGCATACAGCTCAACCCTTAGAGACTGTATAACCAGTCCTCTGCAAGTCAGGTGGTTTTCAGTACCTTGTTTTCAAAAAAACTGAAGGAAAAAATTCTGACAACGTCAGGTCATTAAAACTATCATTTAATAATGGATTACCATGTGATTTGGGGCAAGTAAATCAGGAGTTTCAAAAATTGAAGGACATTTATATAACAAAGCTCCATTCCCATATCTTTAAGAACAAGGACTTTTCATCTCTAAAAAATGAAAAATAGAATGGCTGCTAAACACTTTGTCTTTCTAGTGATAAGTAATATTTATCCATACTACATACAATGCTTAAAAAAGGACAGCATCATCTGTTGTATTAAGAAGTGCAAGCTTCCAGTAATACATTAATTTTCATGTTAGTGTTTATCAAAATGTTCTATTCATTTAGGTTGTTTTGAGCAATTGTTGATACTAGTCATTGTAATGATAACTTAATCCAGAAATCACTTAGACCCTATGGTTACAGGAATTTTTAAAGTGTATAAATTTTAACTTTTATACAAATGTTTGATAGATTAAAAATATGATGGGATATTCAGTAAAAGATGTTCAATCATAAACATTACACTGGCATAAAATGTTGAAGGGGAAGTAGAATGGGAATAAAATTTCAAACATAGAAGGCATGACCAAAGAGGGAAGGCAGGAAGTAATATATAGTTTTTGCTTGCTAAAGAGAAGCTTGTTGGTATATTTCTTAAATGGATGATAGTGGATAGCAAACTATTACAAGATTTAAATTCCATTTGGATACATTTAAAACTGATGTAACCTTTTAATTTTAAAATGTCAATGTTTACAACATGCTACAAATTATATTCTTTGTACCTGTTTAAATTATGATAAAATTATAAATATCAACTTTTAAATATGTAAAGAAGAGCATAGGTTTCTGAACTATTTTAGGGTCTTTGAACAAAGACTTTAAAGATTAACTCTCATAAAGTGCCAAATCTTGTATTGTCCTTTAGGTGTCTGGGTGATTCGGAATGTGTTCTGCTGCAAGTCACTGTTAATCCAGGGAAGTTTACTGAGTTTGGGTCTTAACCTGGTGGTGTCACCATTTCCACCCACAGATGGAATGGTGGAACTAGATGCATGCTGGCCATCTTGAGGTCCTTTCTGAATGACAGACAGCATGGCTGCATGAAAAGTGCATGGTCTTAGAACCACAATGAGATGCCACCATACATCTATTAGGATGGCTATATCAGAGAGAATAGAAAGAAAGAAAGAGAAGGAAGGAGGAAGAAGGGAGTGAGGGAAGGAAAGCAAAGAGAAGGAAAGAAAAGTGCTGGTGAGGACGTGGAGAAATCAGAGCTCTTGGGCAACGCTGCTGGGAGTGTTACAACGGTGCGACCACTGTGAGAGACAGTATGGCAGCCCCTCAGACAATTAGAAGGAGAATCACCATATGACCTAGCAATTCCATTTCTAGGTATATACTGAAAAGAATTGAAAGCAGGAGTTCAAATAGGTATTTGTATACCAGTATTCCTAGCATTATTCACAATAGCCAGGAAGTGGAAACAACACATATGCCTATCAACAGAAGAATAGATAGACAAAATGTAGTGGATACAGATATAGGAGTGTTTTCAGGCTGAAAAAAGAAGGAAATTCTGACATGTTACAACATGGATGAACTTTGAAATCTTTATGATAAGTAAGCTAGTTACAAAATGAAAAACATCGCGTTGATTCTACATATATGAGGTACTTTGAATAGTCAACTTTACAGAGCAGGAAGTAGAATGATTTCCAGGGGCTGGAGAGAGAAAAATGGGAAGTAATGGCTTAATATCAGTATTACTGTTATAGTATCTTGTTGTTAATGGGTACAGAGCTTCAGTTTTGCATGATGGAAAGACTTCTAGAGATGGATGGTGGTAATGGTTATATAATATTAATTACTGAATGCCACTGAACTGTACATTTAAAAATGGCTATAACGAACAGTTTTATGTTATGTAGATTTTACCACATTTTTTAAAAGTACATGTTCTCTGAACTCAGGGACCTAAATTCAAATCCAACATCCACTAGGTATGACCTTGAACAAGTTTCTTAAACTCCCTGACTCTCAGAAAGGACACAAAAAATGCCCAAGTTGGGGGATTGTTACAAGAATTAAAACACGGACAGATCTGTAGTGACCCTGAGGTGCGCCACAGAGATGGCATCTTCAGGGGTGACCATGCCAGTGTCACTGCCCTGATGCTACAGTGGTGACTGCGGGTGGTCCACAGGCGCAAACCTTTTCAAACATCCCACGCAAGGGAGCTGCCTCACCCAGAGTTCGTAGCCCCTCTTGGGAGACAGCAACCGATGCCGGCTTACAGGGTCCAGCCCTTCGCCTCAGTCTGGGAGCACACTGAAGGGCCATCCCAACCCCACAGCTTCCAGCAGGACCCGCCGAGTGGACACACATCTGCCTCTACCCAGGCCTGCTTCTCTCACCTGCCCACAGTCACGGGACAATAAGTCTCCAGCATGGAGAGCTCCACCTCGGGGTCTGTTTCCAGGTGACCCTCCTCAGCCCAGAATTTCCTGAGAGCTTCCCCTTGTCCTCAGAGTGAAGCCTGAAGTGCTCATCGTTGCCTGTCTGTCCCGCTGCTTCTGCCCCTCCTTCTCCCTCAGCGCATCCCAGCCACCCTGGGCCTCCAGTGTACGTGCTGTGCTCAGCTCAGTCCAGCCCCTGTACACTTGCTGTTCTCTCTGCCTGGGACACCCATCCCCACGGCCACGCACAGCTCATTCCGCTCCTCTAGCTCATGTCTTCAGAGCCGCTTCCCCTAAAACATCCCCCACGCACTCCCAAATCCCTCTCTATCCCTTTACCCTGCTTTCCTGGTCTTCACCGCACTTAGCATAATGTGAAGTGATTTTATATACTCACGTACTCATAAGCACCAGAACGTAGGCTCCCCAAAGACGGGGTCCTCTTCCTCCAGCCTGAGGTGTTTCAAGCAACCAGGATGCCTGGCACAGAGTCGGCACTTTGTGAAGAGGATTCATGAATTAGATGATGTACTATAAACATATCAGTCCTAAAGGAAATCAACCCTGAGGGTTCATTGGAAGGACTGATGCTGAAGCTGAAACTCCAATACTTTGGCCACGTGATGTGAACATTGGAAAAGACCCTGATGCTGGGAAAGGTTGAAAGCAGGAGGAGAAGGGGATGACAGAGGATGAGATGGTTGGATGGCATCACCGACTCGATGGACATGAGTTTGAGCAAGCTCCGGGAGATGAAGGACAGGGAAGTCTGGTGTGCTGCCGTCCAGAGTCGGACATAACTGAGTGACTGAGCAACAGCGGCAGTGCACAGCGCAAGTCAGGGGCTCATCAGATGGTGTCTATTATTATTTTACTACATTTCTTGTCTGTCCAGCTTAGTGAATGTCAGATAGAGTCCTTCTTTTTGTATACCTCTTTATAGTGCTACCACAAAATCACTCAAAAAATAAATACTTTTTAGCTGGACTTGACTTATTCTAAAGCCTTCAGCTAGGGGGAACTGAGGCTATTCTTGTCCAAGCTGGCTGGCTGGCTCCATGTTGTTTGAATGGCCGAGATTCTAGCACATCATGTCAGCTCTTCATTAAAACTAATTATAGTCAGACTCCACCCATCACTTCCAAGGGAGAGAAGAAAGCAGCTTCCCACAAAAGTCATCCTGTTGGAGGCAGAGGGTCACTATGAGGTCCTGTGTGACATCTCTTCACTCTAATCATCGAATACTGTAAATATTAGATCATCTTCTAGAAACTACAAGAAAGGATCTCTGCCCCCAAATCACTTAAAATCCAAACTTGTCAGAGCAGAAGAGAGGCCCCCTTATTTCTTCCCTGTTCCCCATCAGGTCTCCACCGCCCTTGACAATGTCCCCTCTCCCCTCAAGTCTGACGGGAACATACTGCCTGGCATTCCCACATGGTTGACGTCCGTGTTCTTAGCTGCATAATGACAGTGCATTTTACAGATTATCTGGGACACCGTGTCTCCTGCTTTGCCATAGCTCGGGAGCAGTGAGTATCTATGTACACTTTAAATGCCTTGTTTCCTTACTGTAGTTATCATGTATCTCTGTACAGCAAAGCCAGCCCTCAGGATGCTGTGTAGAAGTTGGTGATAATTCTTGGCTCTTCTCCTTTTTGCAGATGCAAGAAAATCTAAGAAAAGGAAGCTATGTCCTCACCACTAGGAGTGCATACAAAGGAGGACCGCCTGCCAGCACAGCATTACGGAAATTCAGTTCATTTTGTAATTTAATCCCCAACACAACACTGAGGTAGATGGTGTTATTGTCCATTTACAGATGAAGAAAGAAGGTTAGAGATTAAGTGATGTATGTTCAGTCACCCAGATGATAAGTAACAAGTCAGGATTTAAACTAAGCTTTCTCTGTTTCCAAAGATGCTTCTAAGACTATGCTATACTTCTGTGTACCCTCAGGCTGGTTACTTAATTTTTGGGGGCCCAAGCTTGGTTAGCCACCTTAATAGCTCCCACTCTACCCTGGATACTATTTTTTTTAAGCCATAAAAAGTTGCCCAACAAAATAACAACTATTACAAAGCTACAATAGTCATAAAATTAAAAGAGAATGGTAAGCAAAGGAACAGTAGAGTTCAGAAATAAACTCAGGTATGTGATAAAGGGAGCACTTCAAATCATTTCAAATGGAAGAAAAATGGATTATTCTATAAATGGTGTTGGGAAACCTGTTTGGCAAAACAATTAGTTGGCGCCTAATAAGTGATTATAAGCTGTACATCAAACAGTTATGATCTAACACACATTGTCCAGCTCCTGTGTGACTGTGGAGACAAGAGTTGCGGGATCACTGTTTGAGTTCTGGACTCTCTAAGTATCTGAGCTATAGAGCACTCTGATCTTAATCTGTCACGTGGTCTCACAAAATGCTTTCAATTTACAAAGTATTTCACCGCCCTATTAGTGCAGGGCAGGTGCTGTTATTTCCGTTTTCTATATAAAGACACTGAGGCTAGGAGAGGTTAGGTTCACAGCCGGAGTGCAGGGTGAAGCTTCAACACCAGTTTACTGATTCCTTGTCTATTATTCCTTGTGTCACTGTCTAACTATCAAAGTCAACGTATAATCTCTCCCTCACTTTCACACCCACACAATTTAAACCATGGAAAACAAATAACATCACTCCATTAACACAACAACTATGTTAATTTCTCTGGATTCCTGATCAGTTGTTATTCATAACATACATATTTAACATAATAGCAGTCATAGTTTAATTACAAGTTAGTGGCCCATTTTCCCACTTAACTCTGTGATCCTAAGTCGGCAGTGCTGTTTACAGTTTTGAGCAAATGACTGATGCACATCTTGAGGGTCTCTCACATGTTCCTCTTCGTTAAACCCATCCTTGTAAATATCCATTTCTAATCCAATTGCTTTTAAATGAATTTCTTTCACAGGAGTGAGTGCGTGCAGTCATGTTCCGCAAACAGGCAGCCATTTATCTCCCTTCCCCCGGGGACAAGTCCTGTTTCTTTTCCCAGTCCACGGGTCACTCTACACGCACGGTGCGTTTGGTTCCCTCTGCTTCCCGAGTGTCTCTCCAGGAACTCCTCTTCTGCAGACCCTTGTCTGGGTGTAAGCAGCAGAAGGGGGCATCTTTTGCCTTCTGGGAGTGGATGACCATCACATTCATTCCTGTTAAGGATTCTCTGTCCATTCCTTTTTTTAACCTGTGGCTTCCGAGTTTAGCTTCCTCAGGACAGTCATCATCAAAACCATGATTCACCCACATGGTTTCCTCCCTGGCCAGGGAGAAATTTCAAACTGAACATTTTCGTCACCATTAGGTATACAGTATGATTCATGGAGAACAGACTCTGCTTAGAGTATTAAATAAATCATTGTTTTCAATCAGCCACACTGGTTGTTTAAAGAGAGACATATTTCTCATACTTAATGCTCCATTCTCCCCATTTCAGGAGATGAAAATGGCCTCATAGAAACATACCCTGAGGTGACTGATCTCTGTTTAAAAACAAGTATATAAAAAGAGACATGGGGAAAAACACATTTTTTGATCAGTACCTGTCCTAAATATTCCATAAGGTCAAGTTCGGTCTCCTTAAGAAGTTATAAGGTCTCAACTAGGCACTACTTAAATAGGTTGTCATCAAAATACCTATGGAATGTCTATGCACAAGTCTGTTAGATCTTGAAAGGACATATACAGTCTCTGCTCTCAAAAGTCAATTCTCTACAACCAGGTGTCTGGCAGACACACACTGGCAAAAATCTGCCAAGAGAGGGTGAGATAAAAAGAAGGTTGTAACATTTTTACAAAATGTTGATTTAGATCAGGCTTGTAACTGTGAAGTGCTTTTACTTAACTGAAATGGAGATAATTAAGTTACAGAATAATAATAACAATAATAGTAACTGGGACAGATGCTGTTATGATTTGGTTTTGCTTTCAGACAGTTAGTTGTAAAATATTTGTGCAAGAATTGTTTTGGGTTTTTTTTTTTTTTTCTTTCCTAAGAACATATGCAATCAACAAAGGCAACTATTTTCCTTTTCACCATTATGGAGCCTTTCCTGGAGAAAGGAGCTCTAATTCCATTTCGGGAGCAAAGAAGGAAGATATATGATTTAGTACACCCCAGATTGATTGTAACTTTTCATGACTCAGCAAAAATGAGTTAGGAATGTCCAAGAATATTGGAATGTCATGCTTCTGTGAGGCATGAGCATTGCCAGTAGTTGAAAGTTATGGTAGCTGTGCTGCAACAGGGGAGCAGCAGCCTAAGGCCTGAGAAAAACGTAGCATTATAGTAACAAGCCAAATTGCTGGCATTGTCAGTAGCTGTGATTTCACTTTATTGATTGTCTCCTGTGAGACATGAGGCTCTTTATTTGAATCATCTGTATAGGTGTCATATCAGGTTAATTGCAAAGCAATTGGATTTAATAATAATATAACTGTGTATCCATGTACATCGATTCCTAGAATCATGAGATGTGAATTGCACTTGATCATGAGGTATTGTGATCCGATGCGGTGGGATGAGCCAGTCCCAGGCTGATCGTGTAAATTTAAGCAGCCCAGAGTGAGCTTTAACTTATATGCCAGTTTGCTACTGCAAACATTGTATAGGTCTGGAACATGATTAGTTATAATTGGGATGACCTTGAACTTGAATTGTTTTAAAAAGCATAGCTTTAGGTTGAGTTAACGGCATGCTATTAAGATTGGTACCAGTATAAACACAGAGAATGAAGGCTTTCTGTTGACCACTTTCTTACACATTTTCAAGGTTGTTGAAATTATTTCACTCTTAGTTGGGCTGCTTTGTCCTTGTTAGTCCACTGAGTAAGAAATGTAACGTGGTTCTCAAAGTGGACAGAAGTTCCCTGAAAAGCAAGGTCACATACCAAATAAACATAGCAATGACCAAGTTCACCATTTCATCACAGCTAAAGAAACAGCATCGTTATATATTTGTATGATTATATTTATCCTTAAAATTAGTGGATATTTTTCCTCTCTTTCAGTTGAAGGACATTCCTTTCCAAAAGGGTTAAAACAGGGGGAAAATACAGATTTTGTGGGAAAACTTCACATTCATATGTTGAAAACAAAGCTTGAGGGAAAAAAAATAAGACAAATCTCAGTGGGAAAGTTTAAGAGGTCTCGGAGATAGAAGGAAAAGGAGGAGGAGAATGAGGAAAGAAGAAGTCATAAAGCAGTATGCAGTAGCACAGTATATATAGTCTACACAATGTCAGCACCCATTGTTGTTGAATCAGTGACCTGATTAAACCAAGGTGAGGAAAGTTAGTAATGAATCAAAATATATTGCCTAGATTGCTGTCTTTAATGCACTTAAACAGGAGAAAGAAACATTTTTGTCTAGGCCAAACTTTGCTACGTGAAAAGTGGAAGTGTTAGCCGCTCAGTTATGTCTGACTCTTCACGACTCCGTGAACTGTAACCCGCCAGGCTCCTCTGTCCATGGGATTTCTCAGGCAAAAATACTAGAGTGGGTTGCCATGCCCTCCTCCAGGGGACCTTCCCGACCTAGGGATCAGACCTAGGTTTCCTGCATTGCAGGCAGATTCTTTACCATCTGAGCCAACAAGGAAGCCCTAGGTACGTGAATTTACATTAAATTATTGTCTTCAACAGTTATATTTACTTTGTCTATTATTTTAGCTGGCACACTTGCCACAAGCTTTTTTTCCTGTCATTTGGTATTTTGTGGCTCAGCTGGTAAAGAATCCGCCTGCAGTGTGGGAGACCTGGGTTTGATCCCTGCGTTGGGAAGATCCTCTAGAGAAGGAAAAGGCTACCCACTCCAGTATTCTGGCCTGGAGAATTCCATGGACTGTATAGTCCATGGGGTTGCAAAGAGTCGGACACGACTGAGTGACTTTCATTCAGTTCACTGGCATTTTGGAGAGATCACTGGGAGAATCACTGCCTTCTGCAGTTCATTCAAACCAGAATGTAGAACCATTCCCCTAAACCTAAACACAGATCCCTTCTGCTTCGGTGAAGCTGACTTTCTCACCAGCTTAAAGACAACTTAGGGGAGGGGAGAGTGGTACCAAATCAAAAACAAAACTAAATATATTTAATAAGTGTATTTATCTTGTAAGATATAACTATGTTTATTAGTGCCCACAGGTTGCTCTTTCAATGAGCACAAACCCTACAAGGTGATTTTTAACCATTTTTCAGAAACGGGTTTGAATGAATGTGTTAATTGGCTGAGACGCAGGTCCTGTCTAAATGCTAATGAATTATATAACCATGTGTTCAGAGCTGCTGTGACCCACAGTCGAAAGCTGAGTCCACTGAAAGGAACAGCAGCGACAGGAAACAAGAAAAGAAGCCACTTTTAGCTTTTAACAGATCTCTATTTGGTATGAATATAGTGATAATATTGTAGACTTAGGAGGACTGAAGGAACTGAAAGTGAGAGTCGCTCAGTCATGTCCGAATACTGGAGTGGGTGGCCTTTCCCTTCTCCAGGGGATCTTCCCAGCCCAGGGATTGAACCCAAGTCTCCCACATTGCAGGTGGATTCTTTACCAACTGAACCACAAGGGAAGCCCAAGACTACTGGAGTGGGTAGCCTATCCCTTCTCCAGCGGATCTTCCCAACCCAGGAATCAAACCAGGATCTCCTGCATTGAAGGAGGATTATTTATCAACTGAGCCATCAGGGAAGCCCTAAGGAAGGAACCTAGACAATTCTAACAGTGAAGTGTGAGGTTACATACACTATCAAGAGGAAGACTTCGTATTCATGAATAAAGTTCAGTGCATGGTATTTTTTTGGCGTAATGAGGATAACAGGAATCAGAATCCTTCTGTCATGCCCATAGTCGCATCTCTTTGGCCTTGTGATTTCACCATGTCTTTGCCAGACACTGGATTCTCTTAATTAAAGTAAGACTCTTATTGAATGAAACAATAAAATGAAGAGATTCAAGTAAGAATCAACAAAAGAAAAATGACACTAAAACAGTGAATCTTGCCTTACTATTCATATTTTTATGTAGCCTCTCCTAAACACTTCTATGTAGTACGACAGTTTTAAACTGTTACGATGAATTTTGGACCCAAGACCCAAGAAAAGTTAAAAATGATCAAATGTATTCCTTCTATGGAGATGCTTCCTCTGAATGGATTCATGGTTTTACATTCTATGTATTCCATAGGCACCTTTTTCTTTGTTCACAAATATTTTATTCATAGCCTAGAAAGACCAAAAAAAAAAAAAGCCCTGAAAATCTAATTTGCTTTTAGTTCTTGCCAGGAAAATCCCATGGACAGGGGAGCCTGGTGGGCTACGGTCCACAGGGTCACAAAGAATAGGACATGACTGAGCAACTGAACACACACACACTCTCAATCCCTCCTCCCTTTTTCTAACTTATTTCAGGGCCTTGTCACTATCATAGTGGAGAAAAACAAGAAGTCTACGGTGTTTGAGCAAAATCTCACCGAACTGCTCTTCCCTCCAAAACCTGTGTCCTGTGCCCCAGGGGCAGACACCAGCTGGAAAGACGAGGCTGGGGAGGTGGAAGGGGGAAGGGAGAGCTGCACAGCGTGACCTGGCAGCCCTCTCTTAAACTAGAGTTTCTATCTTATGAAAGATTTACAATTTTTATCCTGTCACTAGAACAAATAGTACCATAACTATTGTTTCACAATCTATGCAGCCGATTGCACAGACTGATTGCGTGTTTCTTGTTCTATCACATTTCCAGCCGTGGCAAACGTTTCTTCCCCTGGGCCGTCAGTCAGGATGTCACATGAGTTTACCATGGGGCTGGGGGGTAGGGAAGGATCCGACAACGTGGACAGATAGCTGTCGACTGGACAACGGGAGATGACGCTTTCTTGCTGCTCTGCCCAGCCCCAACGCCTGCTCTGATTCAGCACTGATCCACTAGACTCATTGCTTAGCCATCCCCTGTGTCACTTCCACGCACTCCTCCATGTCCACACTGACCATGTTTCAAACCTACCAGCTCTAGCAATTAGTAACATACTTGGAGGATCATGGTCATATTTGAAATCAGAACTGATTCAGAGGATCTAGAACATGATGGTCATATACACTGCATTCTTCCTGTTCATCATCCATAAAAGCCTACCCCATCTTCCAGGGTCTCACTTAAGTGCTCCTCCTCCAAGAAAACTCTCTTTAACTATTCCAGTGTCACGTGACTCCTTCTGAAATAATAGTCTGTAAAATGTTGCCTTATATTACAATGGTGATTTATATCTACTGAATGTGTTATAAAGTTATAAGTCATCCATACTTTTTTTTAAACCATGTAATGTAAGCCATGCACCTGTTATTCTGATAAAAACATAAAACAGGGAGAAGGAAGTTTTTAAAAGTATGCTACATGTATGTTATATGTATGTATATATATATATATAATAACTTTTGAAAATAACACATAGCTTTCATGGTGTGTATAATTGTTTGCTATTATGTAAGCACTATTCAGCATGATATGATATGTAGTGTTGCAGTTTTTTTGTTATCTAAGGCAGTTTCTGTTTATAAATTATTTTGCCTCCTCCCTTCACACTCCAAAAAAGACACATCTGTAATCAATTTATTTAAGCAATTATAGATGAAGACATAGGTCGGGGAGGATCTACCTGAAGATCCTCTATATCATTCAGAAATTTCAAACCAAGATGAGTGCCTATTTATATGGTGCCTATTTCCTGTGCCACTCTAGAGACACAGTTATGTTACCTGATAATTAGTGCCCTATATTTTTCTTGCCTCCTTGTTTACAATCTCTATTTTCTAATAGCATTATGCCACTTTGGAGTTTGGGGATCAAATATTACCTTCCATTACCACTGCAATCTAGAATGTCTTTTGACATTTTCTGCAGCTGTTCATCTGGTCTCTACTTAAACAAATAGAAAGAACATACAGTTTCTAATATCGATACTCACTTTATCAAAAAGTTTATTTTTACTGTGAACCGAAATCTGATTCATTGCTTCTAACTTCTTTTTTTTGTTGGGGTATAGTTGATTTACAATGTTGGGTTAGCTTCAGGTGTGTAGCATACTGATTCAGTTATGTGTGTATGTTATAATCTTTTTCAGATACTGTTTCATAGGTTATGACAAGATATTGATTATAGTTCCCTGTGCTATACAGTAGGTCCTTGTCTATCTATTTTATATATAGTAGTGTGTATATGTTAATTCCAGACTCCTAGTTTATCCTTCTCCCCCCTTTCCCCTTTGGTAGCCATAAGTTTGTTTTCTATGTCTACAAGTCTGTTTCTGTTTTGTAAATAAGTTCAATTGTATCTTTTAAAAGATTCCGCATATAAGTGATACCATGTGATACTTGTCTTTCTCTGTTAGACTTACTTCATATACTATGATAACCTCTAGATCCATCCATGTTGCTGAATATGGCATTATTTCATTCATTTTTATGGCTGAGTAATATATATCTATATATGAAAGTGAAGTGAAAGTGAAAATCTCTCAGTCGTGTCCAACTCTTTGCGGTCCCATGGACTATACAGTCCATGGAATTCTCCAGGCCAGAATGCTGGAGTGGGTAGCCTTTCCCTTCTCCAGGGAATCTTCCCAACCCAGAGATCAAACCCAGGTCCCCCGCATTGCAGGCAGATTCTTTACCAGCTGAGCCACAAGGCAAGTCCGATATATATATTTATACACACACACGCATAAACACACACAGTCTTCTTTATCCATTCGCATGTCAGTGAACATTTAGGTTGCTTCCATGATTTGCATTTTCCCTAACTTCTAAACTCTGGACCTAGTTGTGCTCTCTGAAGAAATAAAAATAAATATACTCCCACTTTCCCATGGAAGCCCTTCACCTTCACACATGTGTAGCTTTTAGCCAGTTCCATGGGAGTATTCTCTTCTCCAAGCTAAACATACTCAATTCTCCCTGTGGTTCTTCTAAGCATTTCAACTTCCTTCTCCTCCATTCGTTCAGTCAAGTGTTACTGAAGATCCACCATGTTTTTAAAGCATCATGTTGGGTGCTGTCTACAATGATGAGCAAAACAGACATAGTTCTCTTTTGGAACAGACATGGATCTCAGAGTCAGGACAGGGAAGACAGACATTCATCACCTAATCACACCAGCAGGTTGATGATTAAAAGTTCACATTAGTGCTCTGAAGGAAAAGAATACAGTTCTCTGCAAGCATAGGACAAAGGAAGCTGACCTAGGCTGGGGGGTGGGGACCAGGAGAAGTTTCTGGGTAAAAGTGACAACCTAGCTGAGATGTGAAGAAATAGTGGAATAAAAGGGGAAAGGAGGACAGGCATGAGAACAGATAGAAGGATCCGCATGTTCAAGAACCCTGAAAAGCAGAGTGTGTGGCCTGTTCAAAGAATGAAAGAATAATGTAGTTAGAGTACAGGCAGTGAGGGGTACGGAGGTGAGAGTTCAGACCTCACCAGGAGTCTTGCAGGCCTGCTAAGTTTTATCCACAGAACAATAGGAAGTCACTGAAGAGTGTGGTCAGTTGCATTCTTGGTCACCAAATATTCTGGCTTCACTTCCTCCAGCATATCTCCCTGTGAAAAGATTATGTATCCCTCCTTACTGAACTCAGAAGAGACTTTGTGGGACTTCCTGGTGGGCCAGTGGATAAAAATCTTCCTTCCAGTGCTGGGAACATGGGCTCGATTTCTGGTCTGGGAAGATCCCACATGCCGTGGAGCAATGAAGCCCACAAGCCACAAGTACTGAGCCCCCAGGCCTAGAACCTGTGCCCCAGGAGAGAAGCCACTGAATGAGAAGCCCGCGCACCACAAAGAAGAGGAGACCCCGCTGGAGAAATCCCAAGCACAGTGGCAAAGACCCAGTGCAGCCAAAAATAAAAAATAAGCAAATAAAATTATTTTTAAAAAAAATAAAAAGAAGAGACTTTGTGACCAATGAAATTTGCCCGCCAATGAAATGCGGGCAGCAGCGACACGTGCCCCTTTCAGACAGACGCTTTAGGGGCCAGCATGCGGATCACACTTTGTCTGTGGCCACTGGTCACTGCCGCAGTGACCAGCAGTGTTCCCACACAGAGCTCGCTTCATCAGCTTGAGTCCCAAAGTGGGATCTCCACGGAGCAAAGCCACAGATATGTTGTGAATGAGCAGGAAGCGGCTGCTGTTGAAAGCTAACGAGATTTCTGCGGTTGTTACTACAGTATTACCCAATTTATCCTGACAGATACAAAGGATTTTGTGAGGCCCAAGGGAACACGACCAAACTTGTGTTGGGAAAAGATGAGCAACTACTATTCAGAAAGCCCAGTAGATTATTGAAAAGAAACAACAGTAGTTGTTCTGGAAAACAAATCAGGCATTTATTACATTAAGCCAAGTAATTGCACAATGGTGAACACAGAGATACAAAAATGTAGATATGGCCGGAAGCTATTTAGGAGGTAAATTTCTCAGGGTTTGGGGATAGATTTGGATCCTTGGCAGAAAAGCAGGATGGAGAGATGAGGATATTGGGAAGGATGCCGAAGTTTCTGGCTAGGTTTCCAATGAACGCTGGTGACTTTCGATGAGAACGGGCAAAACTGAAAGAGGACAACACTTGAGGGAAAAGACTGTGCGTCTGAGAACATGCTGAATCTGGGGCATCTTTGAGACAGCAAAGATTGTTGAGCGAGCAGTTGGCTCTAGGGTTAGGGTTCAAAGGGAACGTCAGGCTGGAGAGAGAACTTTAGCAATCACTGCATATAGGTGGTAACCATGGGAAGCAGTGAGTTTGCCAAGTAGAAAGTCAACAGTAAAAACAAGAGTGAGAGAGCAAAAAGAAAAAAGGACTTTAGGAATAAGTGTTGAGAGCTCCAAAATTTAACACCTGGGTGATAAACTTAACAACAAGGATTAGCCAGAGAGGAGGGAAGAGAATCAGAAGGATATGGTGCCTCACAAGGTAAAAGGAAAGAGTGTTTTTCACAAACGAGACAGTGATTCCAGGTCAAGGCTGCTCAGAACTCAAGAAAGATAGGGACCAAGGAATCTCCACTGGATTGAGCAGCGTAAAGGTCCCCGGAGGCCTTTGCCACAGCCAGCTGTTGCCAGAATGATGAGGTGCCACACACAGCCTGTGGTGTCCCTGCTGGCTGTTGCTCAGGACACGAGTGAGGCCAGGTCTGGGCACTCCACGTACAGCCTCCCCGCAGTAGGGTCAACCTCTAACGTCAGTCCTGCTGACAGGCACACACGAACATTCACTAACACACTCCTTGTGCTACCCAGTTTCGGGTGCTGCCCCCTTTCTCCACCCTCTGCAAAGGTTAAGAAAAATATTCTAGCTCCAAACCATGATAAAACCATTATTTAACATCATTTTGTGGGTATTTAGGAAAACAAGATTAACTACACATGCCATGATATTCAGTTACAAAACTAAACAAACTCTCAAAAACTTTATTCCTATTAACTTAATCTAATTAAAAGTAAATACCAAAACCTGCATGGAATGTTTAAAAAAACTTTGTGCTGATTAAAATATACATATGTTCTTTTAAATTAGAATAGTTTTGTTTGCTGGGGGAGGATCTAGGAGGTAGGGATAAAGAAAGAATCTCCCTTATTTTTTTAAATTTAAGTATAGTTAATTTACAATGTTATGTTAGTTTCAGGTATACAGCAAAGTGATCCAGTTGTATGTATATATCATCTATTCTTTGTCAGATTTTTTTTCCATTATAGGTTATTACAGGACATTAAACATAGTTTCTTGTGTTATACAGTAGTACCTGTTAATCTCAAACTCTTAATTTATCCTTCCCCTGCCCCTCTTCTCTTGTGGTAACCATTTCTTATTTTTCTTAATTCCTGATCCAGATTACTCCTCCAAGTATCATGACTACATATTTCTGGCTTAATCACTTATAAAATAATCTTACTCTTTTTGTCTTTTGAACTGCTTCTCAGATCTGGCTTTTTCTCCCCTATTTCTGCCACCTCTTGTTTCTGTCTTTGCCCCCTCTCCAATGCATTTTGTTGCACAAGTGCCTGCCTGCCAGAATCCTATTCTTAAAAATTCCACTTTAATAATTTCTCCACCCCTTCAAGAACTTAGAGTGGCTCCCTTAGTTCTCATCACGTGAAATGTAAAGTTCTCCACTTAGAACACTGGACTCGGTACAATCTATCCACATCCGACTACCCTATCCCCCACCCACAGTAGTTTCTGCTCCATTCAGGCTAGCATCAGAACCAGGGCCCAGACTCCTATTTGTCTTTTCTCTGTGCTTTGGGACCTGCCTCCCCTTTGGCTGAAATGCCCTCTGCTAGTCCCTTCACATAACCAGATAAACCCATCTTTCAAGGCCTTGGAGGAAAAAATCTGCATGTAGAAATTGCTTACCGCCTATAAGAAATTTGGCAGTTTTGCCACATTTTATGGAGACTTTACTCTGCTCTTTACATGAATCATGTCATGGAATACTCAGAATAGCCCCTTCGGTAGACAGCATTTTGCATATGATGAAAGTAAGGATTAAGTTCATCTGTGGAAAAGTACCTAGCACAGTGTCTGCCCATGATAAGGAGTTGGTAAATGCTGACTGTGGTTACACTTACTAGAGAGATTTAGTAATTCTTCCGGGTCACACATATGTAAGTGAAAGAGCCAGAACTCAAACTCTGGCTTCAGGGCTCACTCATGCACTTTGACAAGCGCGGCAATGCTTCGTCTGCACCGCTGCTACCTCGCCAGCCTTCCTCCGCTGTCACAGTCAACAGTGATTCCTGCTGTCTGAAGTCCTCAGCATCTGGAGTGTCTGGTTTGTGCTTGATGGCTATCTTGCTTGGACTTCTCTTTTTCTTCAGTATATGTCTACATTACTAAAGACTAGTTCGTGGTGTGCAGACAAATGTCTACTAACCACCTCTCAAAGAGGGAAAGGGGCTGATTCATAGTATTTGCTGATATCAGTGGTATAAATACTGCTACTGTGGTCAATTTCAAGATGTCAAAGCAAAGTCAACCAAGTCACAAAATTGTTTAAGTTTTATCCTTGGGTTCTTGCGACTTGGTGAAAGCTGGCTACAGCACACCGCTGGTGCTAAGGATTAGATATCATACTGTATTCGCTTGTTTCACTTAGTGCCAGGCTTAGGGCTAAGCAAACAGGATGCATGACCATATATTTGGAGATTCAAGGTTGCAAATTGTATATAAACATTTCCTCAGCCTACTTCCTAAACGCCAGTTGAAATGATGATACACAAAAACGTGTATTTCCATAATAGTGCTTAAGTAAGAAAAAGCGCCAACAGTCAGTTAGAAAATTTGACAAATTTATGAAAGACAAGAAAGTGGACGGATGCCTATTGATGGATAAGCCAGAGGAAGCCACACATTGAAACTAGCACCAGTGAGGCTGCTATGGAGATGGGAACCATTCTCCTCAGGAGGGCTCTAAGCTCAGCAGCTCTTAAATGGCCCGTGGAACAATGATCAGGATAATTAATTAAAGACTAAGGAATTCCTGAACCAGTCTGCCCACTGCCTCTTCTACAGATTTTGAGCATTGTGTCCCCAGTTACAGATATCAGAATTGCTTTTAAAACCAAGTATAGGGCTTCCCCAGTGGCTCAGCGGTAAGAATCCGCCTGCCAGTGCAGGAGATGCAGGTTCCATCCCTGAGCCGGGAAGGTCCCACATGCCATGCCGCAGCCACTGAGCCTGTACTCGAGGGCCCAGAGCCGCAGCTACTGGTGCCTGTGCCCTCTAGAGTCGGTACTCCACGACAAGAGAAGCCGCCACGATGAGAAGCTCATGCACCACAGCCAAGAGTGGCCCCTGCCCATTGCAACTAGAGAAAAACCTGCACAGCAGTGAAGACCCAGCACAGCCAAGAAAAAAATAAAAATTATTTAAAAACAAAAACAAAACTGAAATACAGTGTTTTTCTGATGACTACCCCCACCCTACCCCCACAATGTGGATATCTGAGGCTAAAGAAATAAGAGCAGAGCCTGTGCGATCTCGGACCTTTGAAAGGACTCAGAGAGGGGAGAAAATGAATAGAATGAATTAAAATGTGTTTTAGCAGCCGAGTTGTAGAGGAAGGTGAAAGAAATATTCAGTGGCACAAATGAAGAGAGACATCAAAAGCAAGGCCTTATGTGGACAATGAGTGGCTACATCCTTGCAGCTGGGGATGACCATGTGGTACAGTTCCAGCCAATGAGACGTAAGCAGAGTGGGCTAGGGATTTCAGGGAGGGTTTGGTTTTCCTGAGCTGGAGGTCATTCCTTCTTTCTTGTTGCTTGCTTCTCCCTTTTCCCACCTGGGCTGTGGCCATGAGGCTAGAAGCAGAATAGGCCAGTTTGTCACCATGAAACAAGCAGAATGGTAAAAGCCATTCCTTAAGGATGGAGAAGCAGGAAGATACAAGGAACTTCAGGATAAGGACATGGATGACAGTGTTTCTTCCCTGTTCTTGCTATTTCCAACCTTCTTATTATGTTAGAAAATTGAAACTCTTCCAAATGAGGCCACTATAGTAAAGTTTGGTTGCATTGCTAAATAGTGTCTTGTATGTCTGGGATCTTGAATGGGAGAAAAACACCTTTGAGAAATGGCAACTCCAGGCCTGAGCACATGGGGGCTGAATTTATATATAAATTTATACATATATATGCTTGATTCAGGAATCTTAAGTTGAGAAATAAAATTTAAAAATCGAGCCAGGATATTTGAAACCTCTCTAAGCAGTAAAAATGTACACTCACTCCATGGGAATGTTTTCACATCTCCTGGGAAGGAAACATAATAAAAGATAAGTTCATAGTCAAAAATTACAAGGTCTATGAAAGAATAAACTACCATGGGTGAATCAACAGATATAGCAGGGAGGAGAATCAGCACTCAGAGAATTGCATATAAAAGAACATTCTGAGTGACGATGAAATGCTTACAGCATGCCTAAAGATATAAACCAAGGCATAGAAGACAGTGAAAACAAAGAAGACAACATAAAAACAGAATAAACAACTCTGAAAAAGAACCAAATTGAGTCTCTATAAAGGAAAATCATAGTCACTGAAATTAAAAATTCAGTGGAAAGGGTAATGAATAGTTAAGACAAAAATGAAGAAAGAATCCACAAACCAGAAGATAGACTGGAAGAAATTTCTGAGAATGTGGGACAGAAAAACTATGAAATTGTGGCTAAGAGCCATAAAAAACAGATCAAGAAGTTTCAATATATATCAAGTAGAAATTTCAGACAAAAAAAATAGAGAAAGTGAAAAAGAGATAATATTTGAGAAAAATTATACCTGAGAATTTTCTAGATGTAAAGCAAAACATAAATGAGTCTTCAGATTTCAGAAGCATGCACATATCCCTGCAGTATAATTTTTAAAATTAACGATTTTATACACTCTGGTGCAACTTAGGAATGTCAATGATAGGGGGAAAAAAATCTTAAAAGCAACCAAAGCAGATACTCTAAAAACAAAAAGCAAAAAAGAGTCCAATTACATCATCATCAAACTTGTCATCAATCACCATAGATGTCTATGGGAAACAAATGGCATCTTTATGTTGCTAAGAGGAATAATCCTCATCCTAGAATTCTATACCCAACTAAATTTTTATTTCAGACAGAGTGCAACAGAAATTTCAAACCAATAAAGACTGGGAGTTTCCCACTCATCAACTCTTCCTTAAAGATCTACCATAAGGTTTGTTTCAGTAAGAAGCACAATTGAATTCAGAAGAAAGAAGTGGAGACCATAAGAATAAATAAAGAAATTGGTAAACACATTGTCAAAATTAAATAATGATTTACTGTAAATAATAAAACTGATACTAGTTTGAGAGGACTTTAAAAATAAGGTAATACTAATACAGCAGTCTAATACTAATTAGTCTAAATACTAATTAGTCTAATACACTAATACATGAACTGTGAACTTCCAGATGTTCAAGCTGGATTGTGAAAAGCCAGAGGAACCAGAGATCAAATTGCCAACATCTGTTGGATCATAGAAAAAGAAAGAGAATTCCAGAAAAACATCTACTTCTGCTTTATTGACTACACCAAAGCCTTTGTGTGGATCACAGAAAACTGTGGAAAATTCTTCAAGACATGGGAATACCAGACCACCTCACTTGCCTCCTGAGAAATCTGTATGAACGTCAAGAAGCAACAGTTGGAACTGGACATGAAACAACAGACTGGTTCCAAATTGGGAAAGGAGTACGTCAAGGCTGTATATTGTGACCCTGCTTATTTAACTTATATGCAGAGTACATCTTGCGAAATGCCAGGCTGGATGAAGCACAAGCTGGAATCAAGATTGCTGGGAGAAATATCAATAACCTCAGATATGCAGATGACACCACCCTTATGGCAGAAAGCAAAGAAGAACTAAAGAGCCTCTTGATGAAAGTGAAAGAGGAGAGTGAAAAAGTTGGCTTAAAGCTCAACATTCAGAAAACTAAGATCTTGGCATCTGGTCCCATCACTTCATGGCAAATAAATGGGGAAACAATGAAAACAGTGACAGACTTTATTTTCTTGGGCTCCAAAATCACTGCAGATTGTGACTACAGCCATGTAATTGAACGATGCTTGCTCTTTGGAAGAAAAGCTATGACCAACCTAGACAGCATATTAAAAAGCAGGGACATTACTTGGCCAATAAATGTCCTTGTAGTCAAAGCTATGGTTTTTCCAGTAGCCATGTATGGATGTGAGAGTTGGACTATAAAGAAAGCTGAGCACCGAAGAACTGATGCTTTTGAACTGTGGTGTTGGAGAAGACTCTTGAGAGTCCCTTGGACTGCAAGGAGATCCAACCAGTCCATCCTAAAGGAGATCAGTCCTGGGTGTTCATTAGAAAGACTGATGTTGAAGCTGAAACTCCAATACTTTGGCCACCTGATGAGAAGAACTGACTCATTTGAAAAGACCCTGATGCTGGGAAAGATTGAGGGCAGGAGGAGAAGGGCACAACAAGGATGAGATGGTTGGATGGCATCACTGACTCGATGGACATGAGCTTGAGCAAGCTCCAAGAGTTGGTGATGGAGAGGGAAGCCTAGTGTGTTGCAGTCCGTGGGGTTGCAAAGAGTCAGACACGACTGAGCGTCTGAACTGAATACACAAGTCAACAATTACACACAGCACTGTAAAGGAAGATCTAAGTTTAAACAGGCATAAAACCCAGTATTAGTTTGGAGGAGAAGACATATTGATTAACTTTACATTCTATTAACAATTTCTAAGAATAAACATTAAAAGAATAGAAATAATGTTTTAAATGAAATGAAGAAAAAAAAAGAACTTGAGATATTGACAGTTAAATAAAAGGTGAAAAATTAAGCAGATGGAAAAAAGCAAAACTATAAAATCTAAATAAGTTCTAAAATAGAAAATCCAAAAACATAATGTTGAGTGAGACATAACATACATTATATGAATATAAATGTATATGTTAAAGCATGAATCAATATAAAATTGCTAACAGACAGATGAAAGTGAAAACTGAAAGTGTTAGTCATTCAGTTGTGTCCCACTCTTTGCAACCCTATGGACTATAATTCTTTTGTCCATGTAGTTTTCCAGGCCAGAATACCGGAGTGGGTAGCCATTCCCTTCCGCAGGGGATCTTCCTGACCCAGGGATCAAACCTGAGTCTCCTGCACTGCAGGCAGATTCTTTACCGTCTGAACCAACATGGTGAAGAAAAAATATGAAAACAAGGATAGGAAAGAACACCAATTTCAGAATAGTGGCTACCTGTGGAGGGAAAGGAATGAAACTGGACAGAATACAAGTACAAAGGCTTCAATGTATGTTCACATCCTTTCCCTGTACTGTGAAACACAAAGAAATGAAAGGGAGGGAGGGAGGGAAATATGGAAAGGGAGAATAAAAGGAGGGAAGGAGGAAAATGATGAGTCATTCACCCCAAGGGTAATTCTACACAAATAGGCAACATACAAAAACTGTCCCCTTACCAAATCAAAATGTACAGAGAACACAGCACAGATAAACAGGAAATAAAACTTATGGAGGTTGATTTGATAACAGTTTATCTTCAGTTACCAGTATTGGCATTAGCGTTCTATGTGCAGAGGTTTCTGAGAGAGACAATGAATCTCGTTTGCAAAAGAAAAGATTGATATTAGAGTGAATGAATCAGGATTATGTGACTCGAAGGATGTTTAAGCCTTTAATAGAGGTTAGTATAGACAGTTTAGAAGTCTTGTTTCTGTAAAATATTTACATATAAGAATGACTTGACTAATATAAATCTCTTTCTGAAGGCAAAATGGTACACTAGATGACTGTTCTCCAGTGTGCTGGTGGGCAGACCTCTGGGTAAAAGAACCACAAGTGGTAAAAGCCCTCCATGGGACGCCTCCAGTTCGGAAAGTCACCAACTAAGGAAGCCCCGGCACCCACGCTGTTTGCCACAATTTTGAAGAGAACAGAGGGAAGGAGATCGGGAGCAAGGGGATAGCCCAGGTAAAACTGCATGAACCACTCACCTACTTTTACCTACTTGTTCCCTGCTTCTCACTCAGGCAAAGGGTTGGATGCAAAAAGAAAACTGGAGTGAACTTTTAAAAAAATTTTTTTTATTGTATTTATTTTTGGTTGTGCTGGGTCTTCGTTGCTGTGCACGGGCTTTCTCTAGTTGTGGCAAGTGAGGGCTAGTCTCTAGTTGTGGTGTGTGTTGCGGAGCCCGAGCCCTAGGGTGCACAGGCTTAGTCGCTCTGCAATATGTGGGATCTTCCCACATCAGGGATCGAACCCGTGTCTCCACTGGCAGGCAAGATTCTTGACCACTGAGCCACCAGGGAAGATCCTGGAACAAACTTCTAATGCAATCGCTTTCTGTTGTACATTTCCTCTTCCTACAATTTTCCAGACAGCTGGCCTCCTGAACCTCCGCCAGAGTGCAGAGAAAGTGGGGTCTAATTACATTCCTTCCAATTCAAGCTGGCCATGGGGACAGTATCAGTGGGAACATTTGCTCATGGGTTTTATTGTTAAGCCTTATGGCAGCTAAAAAGGCAGCCCTGCCCTTTGTCTTTTGTCACAGTGATGGCGCAGATTTTCACCCAGACACAAAGACCACCGACAACTTGGGCCGGTCCTGCAGTCCCTCCCTGCTTCCTGGGCGGCCCCATGACTACTTTGAGGACCACTCTGCCACGCCAGCCAGGAGGGCCATTCTGAAACATCATTTCCCCAACAATTCTCTTTTTTTCATTGAGGTATAATTTATATATTACAAGATACACATATTTTAACTTAATTCTATTAACTTTGATAAAATTATACTCCCATCCCAATCAGGGTACAGCATAAAATCACTTTTAAAGGAAAATTATTTTCTGGATGGACCCAATAGCAATGAAACACAACGGCTTCTATTTCTAAATCTTATACTTGCAATTTTAGAAACAGTATCCAAGACTTGAAGATAATGAGCTACAGAAAAGTAAATAGTACATTTTGCCCCATCTGTAAGAATAGTTCTATTTTCCATAGTCATTTAGATAAGAAACAGAAATGCTATAAATCACTGTAAAGTGACTTGTACTTTAAAATACAAATCTTAACATTTGTGTGCTGAAAAGTGATTAATCATACTTTATTTTCCTTTCATATTTTCTTATAATGCCACATGAATAAGCTGATACACCTTATCCTCTTTCCTATCTGAAAAAATCTGGATTAACAGTCTAGACTGACATCCATGCTAGCAACAAGGGTACGGAGCTACAAATGATTCTCT
The DNA here is from genome assembly GCA_007570785.1 of Antilocapra americana. NCBI lineage: Eukaryota > Metazoa > Chordata > Mammalia > Artiodactyla > Antilocapridae > Antilocapra > Antilocapra americana. Next base: position 5,543,961 of record ML663573.1, read on the forward strand.
TTAAGTCAAAGAAAATAACAACAAGTATGGGAACCCCTTACTCTGAAGTTTCTCTATTGGGTTTAAACCTCTCTTCACAGGCCTTTTTTTAAGTCTTTGAAGCATTATTAAACGATCCTACTATTGATTTTCCGTGACTCAGTCCTGGCAAAAATGGAGTGACTTGGACCACTAATGACTAAAGTTCACTCATCGTCTGAAGATACAGTCACAAGGCCATGGAGTTCGTTCCTACAAGCATCCTTATAACTTAGATTTTGACTCCTGGAAATAGGACAGGTGGGAAATAGGACACAGAATTCAACTCATCTCTCTTACCTAAATATAGCACTGCTGCTATTTCTGTTACTTATCTTGGGGAATCTTGTTAAGTATTGGTATATTTTGCTATTCAGCATGAAGTTGTATGCCTCATTTCTACCTTTGAAATCCAAATTTCCAAGTAATCACTTTTAGGAAAACACTCTTCTATTTTCAGCTTCATTCTCCATGGACCATTTATTTGTGATGCTGAGCCATTGAATAACTTGAAGTTACAGTAAGAATTTGTCATGCCAGTTTCCATCTTAAAAAGGAAGGCTTTTAAGACAAACAAACCAATTTTTGTTAAATGGATAAAAGAAATGAACAAGCATTTCACATAAGAGTGGGAAAAGAATGGTCTCATAAGTTCAACCTTGTAAATAATCGGAAAAATGCAAAGTAAAACCACAATGAGACACCACTTCAACACCCCATCAGATCAGCAAAAATTTGTAGTCTGACAATGCCAAGTGTTGACGATGATGAAAAGCTATAGAAGCTTTCATACAAACTGGTAAGCCTAAGCACATTATAATTTATATTATGCGGGTATTAAATGACTATATGTCATGTGACTATGTTAGGTGACATTAAATTACTGTTAATTTTCTTAAGTGTTAATTCTGAAGTATTTGGGAGTGAAATGTCAAGACGTCTACAACTTGATAAAATGATTCCACATAAAGCATGTGGAGAGAGAAGGAAAGAGAGAAAACAAATGATATTGAATGCCTTTTTAAAAGTTGGGGGCAAACTATGGGGGCAGAATCTGTAAGTCTTAATTGTGACCTGGCCATTTATTGATTGTAATCTGGGTAAATAAGCTCTCTCTACCTCAGTTTAGTTATCTGTGAAATGGGAGCAATGGTAGTATGTACTCAATAGCGTTGTGAGCATTAAATGAGGCAATTCATGTAAAGTACTTAGAGCAGTTGCTGCTTTTTCATAAGCCTTCAATGAATGTTACTACCTCTGTGGGCTTCATTCTGCAGATGATGTCAGTTGAGACTCATAAAAATGATTTTACTCATTCATTCCCAAAACTGCTATTGGTGGCTGGATCTGGAAGAGCTGCAACTGTCATGTCAGGAAGCTCTTCTGCAAGTCAACAGCAATACACGCAGCAGCCCTCTTTACAACAGCAAAACCCTAAAACACCAAGTGCCCGTCTACTGGAGAGTGGATTGCTGAGTTGTGTTACACATCTATACTAGGTCCCTGTACAGCCAAGGAAAGGAACAAGACAAGTTAATGTGAAAGTGAAAGTCGCTCAGTCATGTCCGACTCTTTGTCACCCCGGGGACTGTACAGTCCTTGGGATTCTCCAGGCCAGAATACTGGAGTAGGTAGCCTTTCACTTCTCCAGGGGATCTTTCCAACCCAGGGATCGAGCCCCGGTGTCCCGCATTGCAGGCAGATTCTTTACCAGCTGAGCCACAAGGGAAGAGTATCAAAAAATTGAAATAAGTTAAAAGCTGTTATTTTATCCTTAAAGATTTTAGCTGCTCAAGCAACAAAAGGACTGATTAAGCCATTAAAACTACCATGAAGAAGATAAGTAAAAAAATTGTTTTGGTTTATAAACACTTTGTACTTCATCACAGCATTTTCTGTAAGAGTGAGAAGTTACTATCTAAATGTTTAACAGATGAGTAGTTATATAAACCAAATAATTATTTCTACAGTGAACTAATTTGCAGGCATTAAAGTTGTGTCTTTAAATTAATATTTAGTGATATGGTAGAATGCCCACTATATAATGGTGAATTTAAAAATATAGAATCCCCAAACATTAAATATAAATATACAATTGATCCTTGAACAACTCAGGGGTGAGGGGACATGACCACACCCTGGCCCTCCCACAGTTGAAAATCCATATAGTTTTATAGTCGGCCCTCTGTATTCTCAGTTCCACATCCATGGATTCAACCAACCACTGATTGAGTAGCACTGTAGTATTTATTGAAAAAAAAATTGCATGTAAGTGGACACATGCAGTTCAAACTCATGTTTTACAAGGGTCAACTGCATACACATATATATTTGTATGTGTACATGTATACCCATATAATAACATGTATATACCTATACCATATAATGTACTTATATATATTCACATAGGATATATAAAAATACATATATCCTACAGAAGAAAGAACTTGGAAGATTATGATGGTGGTGTAGTCATTAAGTTGTGTCCGACTCTTGTGACCCCATGGACTGCAACCTGCCAGGCTCCTCTGTCCATGGGGTTCTCTAGGCAAGAATACTGGAGTGGATTGCCATTTCCTTCTCCAGGGGATCTTCCTGACCCAGGAATTGAACCTGGGTCTCCTGCTTTGTAGGCAAATTCTTTACCAACTGAGTTATGAGGGAAGCCTGGAAGATTATACATTAAAAACAATTTTTTTTAAGTTCAAAGTGGTTTTCTTAGGATGGAGAGATGGGACTGACTTTTCCTTTTTGTTCTCATTGGTAATTTGGATTTTCTTTTATTTCTACAGTGAAAATGTAAAACTGGTGACACTCAAGAGTAAGTAGGCAGAGTCTAGTTAAGTCATGGGTTGTATACCTAGAATCCTACACATTTCCTCTCCTGGGTGAAAGTCTTCACATGTATCTATAAGAAACACCTATAAGAAAATCCACGGCAGCATTGTTTACAGCAGGGAAAAGTAGGAACCACCACCATCTCTCAACAGAAGCACATCTGTCTAGATAGTGGATATCTAGGCAGCAGTTAAGAGGGGGGAAGCAGAGCTACTATAATCAAGGTTATCACAACAGGGCTTTGCAGGTGGCTCAGCAATAAAGAACCTGCCCGCCAATGCAAGAGATGTGGGTTCAGTCCCTGGGTAGGGAAGATCCCCTGAAGGAAATGGCAACCCACTCCAGTATTCTTGCCTGGGAAATCCCATGGACAGAGGAGTCTGGAGAGTTACAGTCCATGGTATGGTGAAGAGTCAGACACAACTCAGCAACTAAAAACTACAACAATCAATACATACATAGCAAAAATATTTTTAATGTTGTGACCATGATAAACATCAATTCATAAGAGGGATGTGAGGAAAGGTAACGAGATTAGGAAGGGGACACATGGTGTGGTGGGGGCTTCAATGACACTTGAAAAGCTTTATCTCTTGGGCTGAGTAGTGGATGTTTGTTATATATTAATAATTCTCTTTGGGGGCTTTTGGTATGCCTGAAATATTTCACAATAAAAAAGACCCTGATGCTGGGAAAGATTGAGGGCAGGAGGAGAAGGGGACAACAGAAGATGAGATGGCTGGATGGCATCACTGACTCGATGGACATGGGTTTGGGTGGACTCAGGGAGTTGGTGATGGACAGGGAGGCCTGTAGTGCTGCAGTTCATGGGGTCACAAAGAGTCAGACACGACTGAGCGACTGAACTGAACTGAATGAAATAAAAATTCAAGTGTATCTCTAGAAATGAAATTCATTTTCATTTCTAGAAGGTGCAATCATGGACTTCTGGACTACTTAAAATATTTTTACATCTTAATTTTTGGCATAAACAACAATTTCAAACCAGAATAATTATTTTCTGCAAAAATAGAAATGACTTTAAATAACTATATTTGATTACAATTACCGCCCAATGTTGTTTAAAACTCAGACTATCTTCACAGGGGAACAAAGTTAATACATATGACACCCTCTCTAAAAAATGCATATTTAAAAGAGGGAATTTAAAGAAAGGCATTGAATCTGGGAAAAAGTAGTAGTTCTGTTCTTTCCACATATTCTAAATGTAGGGGGAATCTCTGCTGGGAGCACCTCATGGGTGTTGAGGCTCTGCTTCCAGCCTTGGCATGGCCGGTGATCCCAGTCCTGGCCGACTTGACAGGAGGCAGAGTTTCACATTTGCACATGGTTAAACAGTTTCGTCAGTGAAATACATTTAGACTAGCTTTCAAAGAAGGAAAAGAAAACATTCGATGCATTCCACGTTTTCCCTAAAGTACACTGTACCTTAAAGTCATGCTGCATTTTGCATTCCTCAGAGCCCCCCAAAACTATTTAAATTGTGCACATAAATCATTCTACCCCTTGTGAAATATAGCTGCCTCCTCCAGGAGAAGTAAGGGCGCCCTGTCCCAAGTGGCTACACCCGGGGGTGAGGAGCCCAGCTCAAGGAGAATCAAAGGCAGGTGAGGTGAAGTGACACGCATTCCGCCTTGAAGGCAGAATGGAGAGCTTGGGGGACGTTCTCGTGGTTTGTGTAACCCATCCACCACAGTCTTTGGGCTAAAGCCCGCGTTTTTAAAGCTGGTAAATTCTGCCTCCTGATGACACGCTTCTCAGCCATTCCAGTAGGTGGGAAGTGGAGGGTTACAAGGGCAGAAAAGATCATCCAAAAAGAGGACGGAAGAGAGAAACTCAGGGCCAAGCTGGAAAAGGTGCCAACCATCTGAAATTAACAATGATGTAAGTGGGGGTGGGGGTGGGGGAGGTATTCTCCCAGCAAAGAGGCTTTCCTTTCACCAAAGAATCCGCCGCGCGGTGCCGGTAACTCGCCGACGCGACGTGATTGACAGCAATTCTGTTTACACACCACGGCGCTCCCCGGGAACCGCGGTCCAGCGTTCACAAGCCGATGCCTGCGTTCTGTTCTAGACGCTTCCTCTGGGAAGGAGCGGCCTGCGCGGGACGAGGCGGGGCGCCCGGGCCTCCTCTCCGGCCCCCGCTCGCTGGGGAGGAGGGAAACCGGTTCTCGCGCCAGCCTACCCGGGATCTGGCAGAGGAGGGCCAGGCGGGGCTTGCAGGAGGCTGTGAAAACACCAGGCATCTGGCTGGCACGTCCCAGGGCCTCCCTCCCAGCGCCCCGACTCCTCTGTCTGCACTGCTGATGAGGGCCTCTGAGAACGAGCGATCTCGGACCCCAACCCTGCCCCACGCCCAGCACACACGCACACACGCACACACACACACACACACACACACACGCACATGCATCCACTGCGCAGGTAGGCATCGCCAGTAGGTGCCCCTCTTTCTCCGGAGGTGCTTAGTAGCCGAATTGATTGGTGCTCCAGGCCCTCCCCGAAGAGGGGGTCAGAATTCGACGTCTAGAAATCCCTGGAAGCTTCGACTTCCCAGGCCGAGGGAGGGAGGTCCACCTGGCCTCGCCTTCGGTTGGCCCCAAATCACTCCTTCCTTTTGGGGCCTGGCTTTTCCTGTGACTCAAAGGGCTACGTCCCACGTGAACCACCACTCAGGTGCTTTCCGTGGAGTAACGGTGGGCTCTTAGGTTCAGAGTCAAGTTCAGCCGCTCTCAGGACATGGGCACCATGCTAGGCACCTGCGCGAAAACCAGCTCGCCTTGTCCTCACGCAAGACTATGGGGTTGTTCCTCATTCTTGCCTAGAAAGATGAGGGGAAAGGGTTTCGTAGGTCTTGCCAGGTCTTGTATCAGGTCGTGCAGACGAGCTCAGACTTGCCGGCCTAGCTTTTTAAAACTCTCGAGTTTGAATGCTACAGAACCTAGAGGTGACTTATTTACTGCCTGGCCCTTTATGGAAAACACTTGCCAACTACCAATCTAGAAGGTTACCTAGGATGTAGTAAGAACTATATTAGTATTACGTATTACGATGTTTTTCCCTTCTCTTTTGCATTGGTAAGTCATCGGCCTCTGCCATCTTTTTGGCAGCAATGTCAGCCTTGACCTAGCGTTTTTCCCTCCAACATTTATTTCTCTGGAGCTGTCTTCCTGTCCTCCTCCGCCTTTCCTTGTCCTTTTTCTTTCTGTTCCCTTCCTCTGCGCAGTCACTTTTTTTCCCCTAGAGGCGGGGTGGCCGGAGAGTGGAGGATGAAAGGGCGGCACACGAGGGGAAATCCTATCCCCATCAGGAAAGGAGGAGGGCAGAGCCGGGGACTTCTGCTCCTGCTGCCAAGTTAATCTGGTACGAGAACCAGCTGGGTCGGGTCTGGACATGCTTCTCTGTGCTGCAGCTCCGAGAGGTGTGGTTTTTTTGTTTTGTTTTGTGGGTGGTTTTTTTTTTTTTGTCACTTTAACTTCAGTGATCTTCGGTGCCCCTGAAGGCAAGCAGCACACCTGAGTCATAAAGCTTCAGATGAGTCGAGTTCAAAGTTTTATTTTCCCCTTTTAAAGCCCTCAATAAATTAGGCCAAAGGTAGATTGGAATCCAGCCTCCAGCCTGGCCGTTTCTCTGGGATTATTAAGGTTGGCTAAGCAATCTGCTCTTGAGAAACCAGGTGTAAGGAGACCTGGGCGGAGAGATCTGGGGGTTGTTTGTGGAATTTTCTCTCTCTCCAGAGAAGGCAATGGCACCCCAGTCCAATTTTCTTGCCTGGAAAATCCCATGGACGGAGGAGCCTGGTAGGCTGCTGTCCATAGGGTCCGACTTCACTTTCCTTCTTCACTTTCATGCATTGGAGAAGGAAATGGCAACCCACTCCTGTGTTCTTGCCTGGAGAATCCCAGGGACGGCTGAGCCTGGTGGGGCGCAACATTCCTGATGTGACTTAGCAGCAGCAGCTCTCTCTCTGTCTCTGTCTCTGTCTCTTTCTCTCTGTCTCTCTGTCTCTCTGTCTCTCTTTCTCTCTGTCTCTCTGTCTCTCTCTGTCTCTCTCTCTGTCTCTCTCTGTCTCTCTCTCTCTCTCTCTCTCTCTCTCTCTCTCTCTCTCTCTCTCTCGTGTGCCGGAGCCCTGCTGGCTGGCCGCCAAGGCTCTGTCGTGTAGTCCTACCAAACATTCCAGTGAGGGGGTCACAGAATCCAGGGCTGCAGGCTCAGGACACCTGTACACGCCCTCTGCCTGCTTACCTTCAGCTTCATCACCTTTAGAAGCCCCGTTTGCTTATATTCAAAAAGTAATGCCTCAGAGCTCTGCCACCAATTTGAATCGAGTAGTTAAGATTAAAGGGATATAATATAGTCAAAATGAACTTTGTGCACAAAGCTAAGTTGATCCTAAAGAAAGTAATTAATACTCATTGTTCTGTTTCCCTTATCTTTTTTGGTCCTCGATCTCTAATGTTTTTACATTTCCAGCCAAATAATTGTTTCTTTCTAAGACTCTTTGTTTTTTTAAGACCCTTAAAAATTATAGTGTCAGAGATAGTCAGCAGTTCCTTTTTTTTCCCCTCTGAGCATGTTTATCTGCAAACCTTCTCCTGCTATAGCAACTAACGTGCATTTTGAAACCAAGCTGCAGAAATGCCATTTGCTCTAATTTTCCAGGTTGTGCTGCTTCCCCAGGGAACAGTCACAGACCCTGGGACACGTGTGTGTGTTAAGAAGAGACGGAAACTCAGAGAAGCAGAAAGAAGATGGCACGAGGTGGCTTCATTCCAAACCTCTGCAATGCCCCCGCTCAATCAGACCAAAATCCTGTTCTAGAAGATCCACCCACTCAAATCCGGTTCCCAACAAAACAACTGACAAAAGTAGGTGGGAGTGGGAACTGTGGAAGGATCAGCCCCCTATGGAATGGGACTGCCGAGCTTACCAATGCCTTCCTTTTGAACAGAGTGGAACTCCGAAAAAAGAGGCTCTCTCGCATGAAGAAAACAAAAGGGAAAGCAAAGTGCTTATCAAAGATAAAGGAAATCTTTTTCACTCTGCTTTGTACTGTGATCTAAACCTCCTGGAAGTCAGAGCCAAAAGAGCTGCAAACTCAAATTGACAAGAATATCATGCTGTCATCTCCATGGGGTTTGAAAAAAGTTGAGAAATGACTTCATTCCTCATGACCCTCCAGGACATTCTCCAGTGATCTTCATGGTGGTACCAGCTGTTTCTGTACCTCTGGTTATTTACTAGAGGGTGTTCTGCATAGAGAAAAAGGACCCCTTTCTACTTTATTCCAATATGGTGGTCATTTTTATGGCCCTTTATCTCAGTGGTCCCCGAAGCATTTTACAGAGGAATCTAAATCTATCTATTATTAAGGGGAAAACACAGATATTTAGGGAACTGAAATGAGAAAACCCTTTGGCTGATATAACTTATCCTTTATTTCACAAGGCTCTCAGTAACATGGAACCTATTTAAGCGGCAAATAGATTCAAAATCGTAGAGAAAATGACCCAAAGATTACATTTTGTTTTTTCTCTTCCATTAAGTTCTTTGAGTCAATTTAGAAAGTGAATAATATTCAAAGTGGGGTAGTCTTTCACTTACACCTTTACAAATCAACATTGACACATGTCCTTAAATAAAATTAAAAACCAACTCCTAATCATTTAAACCATGGCGCAAAAAAAAAAAAGCATTTGTTATAACCAGCAGACCAAAGGGCCATTCACAGAGTAAGAGGCAGATGAATTAGACTGAGGGGAAGAATGGGGATTAATCTAAATTACTGATTGTTCCTTTCCTCAAAATTCTCTTTTGGTTAAGATTAAATTGTACCAAATATCAATCCATTTTTTTGATGATAAGACTATCAACCTTGTTTCATTAAACACTCTCCCATCTCTTAAAGCTGTCTAAACAGGATTTTCCCATTTAGGCCCCTATCAATCCAGAGTTATGAATGTGCTGTAACTTGGGAGATCCTTGTATCAAATATTAATATTTGTATAGTTATTAAAGTATTTGATGATTTGTACAGGGACTCTCAAATTAAATATAGCATGTCATTTATAGTCTTTTCGAAGACTATAAATGGAAAATTATTTTCTAACCTTCGGCCTTTGCTGGAGCAACTTGCAAGATGATTTACATTTTCAGCGGCATATATGACAATGAAACTCTTTTAGAAAGTACAGCATTTAAGCAAAATCTTTTACATTATATAGTGCAGTAGTTTTTTAGACTGTGTTTATCCAAGAACTCTTTTCCAAAAAAATTAAATAGAAGCCAAATAAGTAAAAAGCAGTGTTGGGGGGGAGTGGGCAGTGGGGAAACAGGTTTTAGTATTGATATTTTCAACCTTTTCAAGGGCCACAGAAGCACCTTTGAGGAACATCGGAGTTCTGAGAGGTGTGAAAGTCAGTGTAGTATTGTAAAACTTATTACAAAGAAAAAAAATAAAGGGCATGTTGGAGATGACATACCTCTTCCTTACAACTGTATGTGTGTGTTTGTGAAATCTGACTCAGATGATATCTGACTACTGTATCCTTCTTGCTCTCAGTCTGCAAATTCTGTGGCATCTTATGATAGTGCAAATGGATTCTGTGTTGAGTTTCAAATTCTTACTTTAAAAAAAAGTCCTAACGAGGTCAGAGGGCATGTTAGGGCAAACTACATGTGACCTCCATGAAATTATATAGATAAATATCACTACTTTGTAGAATAACAGTTACATCTCAAGACATGATTGTCAAATTATGATGAGGACTTTAGAGATTACTTCACCTCAAGATTCTGATCTTTTTTTCAGTTGAAAATACTGGAAGTTGAGGGACCTAAACACAGTTACAGGAGTAAATTCCAGACAGGAACACAGTTATCTTGCCCTGAGTCACATGCTTTTCCCACTCTTCTGTGTGTTGCACTGTGTAAATATCAATATGAGACTTTTACAACTTGAAAATATCAGAATTAACTATTGACTGAAATCAGTTTAATATTTCTACGTTTGTTTAGCCTAACCCAGTCTGGTTCACGTTCAGTCACAGGCAAGAAACACAGCTCGTGTTAGATTGAAGATCATGGAACCATCCTTAAGCAACACATGTCTTCTGCAAAAGGATTTCAGGAGGTCATCCAGGGAGACAGAGAATACTAAAATACATAAAACTTTCACGCCTGCCTTGGAAAGCAGAGGTTGCATAAGCATGTTACGGAGACAAATTAGCAAATCCGAGGCTGAGATTGAAAGGCTGGAACTTTGGTTTGGAAGAGTCTGGTCCTTTCTCCACTGAGAGCTCCTTTCACATCTAACTCCTTGAGCAGAAAGTGGGGAAAGACTGAATCAGAGGCTGACCTTCTCATAAACCCAGAGCATGAAATTTGGGGCTGGATGAAAATGTCTATGATTGTTGATGTATGTCTTGTGTATGTACTATCAAAATAAGGGAGGTTTGCATGGTTTTTAACTAGTCCAGGGTATTTGTGCATATGCCACATACATTTTCAAAATTACGTTAATTGGATACTTTATAAGTCACATTTCTTTAAACCTACCATTCTCTGCTCCAGGCTAAGTCAGAATTGTTTGTTTAGGTTCCTTTTGAGCTTTCAAGAGAAATAGTAGAGAAGGATTTGCTATGAACCAAATTAATACTTTGGATTCCATTCTTGGTATTTGGCAGCTTTGTTTCTGCCGGGGAATATTAACTCCTGTAACACTAGCTGTTGTGTGCCTAACTGTATATACAATTATATTACATGTGTTTCAATATTTATAAATGCAAATGCTTTAGAGTGAACAACTACCAAAGGCTTCAGTGAGGCAGCCGAACAAGGGGGCGGGTTTGTAGGTGAGGTTGTTCAGCCAAGTCTACAGACAGTGAGCCACAATGAGTCTCCAGTTGGGGGCTTATCTGGTGTTCAGAATGGTTTGGTAAATGAAAGATACTTGTCTTCTCAAAAGCATCAGGGGTTGGGTACTTAAGGCGATGATAATGTTTGTTATCCAGTTTATTCAGATTACATCATCCAAGTTGGTCTTGATTTTTAAATTATATGCTGTATTCAGCATATAAAGTTTCCTTAGAGTAAAGCTGAAAGGAGAAAGAAAAATGCTTATTGTCTATGATTCACCTGTGCACCCTATTTCACAGGACTGGTGTGAAAAGCAAATAAATTTGAAAATTGTGAGGGATATTGCAAACTCTAAAGAGTTATTCACATCTGTTGATGTAGACACTTGTCTGAATTATATTTTAGCACTGAAGTCAAGAGAAAAAGTTCAGACGACCACTTCGACCCACTCTGATAAAAACATATGCAACTTATTGGGCTGTCCTCTAACAGTTTTATTGATGTATAATTGATGTATAATGTATAATATACATACTGTAGAATCCACTCATTGTAAGGAGTAAACAACTTACTGGCTTTTAGTAGATGGATGCAGTTGTGCTGCCATCACTAGAACCCAATTTCAGAACATTTCCATGACCCCAGAAAGTCGCCTCCTGACCATTAGCAGTGAATCCCTTTTCTTACTCCCAGCCCCAAGAAATCACTGGTGTGCTCACTGTCTCTGTAAATTTGCCTTCCCTGGATATTTATATAAAGAGAGCCATACAGCTATTGTCTTCTCCATCTGGCTTCTTTCACTCAGCATACATTTTTGAGACTCTTCCATGTTGTAGTGTGTATCTGTACTTGGGTGCTTTTTATTGCTGAGTAGAATTCCCTTGTATGGGTAAACCATGTTTTGTTTATCCATTCATCAGCTGATAGACATTTGTAAGTTCTGGGTTATCATGAAAAATTCCACTATGAACATTCACGTATATATCTTTGGACATATGTTTTCATTTCTCTTGAGTAGTGCATAGGAGTGAATTGTTTTTCGTGGTAAGTTTATATTTAACTTTTTAGGAAAATTCCAGTCTGTTATCCAAAGTGGCTATATCATGTTTTTTCCATCAGCAATATATGGAGGTTCCAGGTTCTCCACATTCTTGTCAGTGCTTTATGTTGTCTTTCTTTATTTATCATAGTCATCCTTGTGGATGTGTAATGATTTTCCCTGCAGTTTGGATTTGCATTTCCCTAATGACTAGTGATACTGAATATCTTTTTGTGTGCTTATTAGACATTAGTGTATCTTCCTTGTTGAAATGTCTGTTCAAATCTTTTGCCCATTTAAAAAAACTAGATTGAATGCCTTATTATTGTTTGCCTTAGTTGCTTGGTTTTTGTTTTTGTTTTTTTTACTGTTAATTATCAATTAATTTTACACTCACTTGTGGCTCTTATATTCTGCTGGCTTCCACTATTATTAAACTCCTACACTGTTGTTTACCTTTTAGTAAACGCATTTTCTTACCCCAGACCTGTTTATTTTTAAATTTTTAAATTGAGGTGTAATTGACATGTAACATCATTTTGGTTTCAGATGTACAGCATAATTCAATATGTGTATATATTGCACAATGGTCAACACAATAAGTCTAGTTAACATTCATTCCCATAAATAGTTATAAAATTATTTTTCTTGTGTGAGAACTTTTAAGATTTACTCTCTTAGCAACTTTCAAATATGCAATACAGTATTGTTAATTGTAGCCATCATACTATATATTACATCCCCAGGACTGACTTATTTTATAAGTAGAACTTTGTACCTTTTGACCTCCTTTAATTTAACAGTCCTCACCCCAGCCTCCAGCGACACCAACCTATTCGTCATGTGGATGAGCTATTTTTTTTAGAGTCCACATATAAGTGAGATCATATGGTATTTGTCTTTCTCTGGCTCATTTCACTTAGCATAACGCCCTCAAAGTCCATCCATGTTAGCACAAATGGCAAGATTTCCTTTTTATGGCTGAATAGTACTCCATTGTATCATAATATATACCACATTTTCTTTATCTATTCATCCATCAATGGACACTTTCTCCAAACTTGATTTTTTTTTTCAAACTTGATTTTTAAATTACCTCAAGAAGATGAGCACTTGCACTTTCTGTATTTTTTACAAGCTAGGCCTAGCAATGTAAAATTATCACATAAATGATTATAGCTCATCATCTTTATGGTAATACTTTCAACATACCTGGTAACATAATTTAGTAAATTGAATTGAATATTGTTTCTTTATTACTTATTTTTATGTCAGAGTTTTCAGTTTTAAAACCATTTTTGAGAGTAAAGAATACTTCAGAGTATAAAGTTGGACAAACAAATTTAATTATCAAGAAAAATTAAAAGAGATTCTGAGGTAATATTAATATTTTATGGTAGTTAATACATTTAAATAAAATTTAAAATTTAGGTATTTTTTTCTGCAAATGTCCCTAAGTCCCTTAACAAAAATAGCAAAACACAAAACACAATTAATCACAAATAGGCAATGCTCTCAAGTGTACCTACAAGTGAGTAGAAAGCAAACAAATACCTAACTATCATCAGTACTCTGGACCCAAAATAAAAGATTTCAAATTATCAATATAGATTTACTTATGTATAAGCCTGAGTGTAAAACAAAAACCAGTTATTCCCTATAACTGGTAAATAATAGGGGGAAAAAAAAAACTTTTGAGCCTTGCCTGGAAGAATGCCAAAGATATACACTTGAGAATATTTTAAGGTAATTAGCATTTTTGTCTCTGTGTCAGTGAAAATAGGCTTTTGCCTGCTACTAATTTTCTTTGGGTTAGTGAGACCATTGTATGAATGAAGGGCTGTTAAAGGCCATTTATATTGTGCAAACAGAGGCACAAATTAGAGAGGGCATGTTAATAAGGAGAGGGGGCTTATGAGTGCTCAATTATGAGCCCAGAACCTGTTTCTATTTTAGGGGGATAGAAAACACATCAATCTTGCTTTTAGAATATTTTCAATTAAAATGAACAGCACATGGCACACTAAAGAACCAGCAAAGTTTGCAGTCATGTGGATTTTGAATAATTCTTACAAACCATCTTAGTATCAAAACTGAATACATATAATGGGCTGAAATATAATTTGGGATCCCAGAAGACAAAAGTCCCTGAGCTGCATAAGAAATTCTAAAGGAAGAGAAGTATAAAACTGGACCATCTGTTTCACTCTTTAGCATACAACCTTTGGAGTAGAATATTTGGAGGAGGATGCTGTTTAAAACCTGAACGGGGATGAAATATAGTGCCTGCACTCCCAACATGTCATTAACCTCCTCTCTCCTAAATATAATCAATAGCGTCTGCAAGCCTAGTTCCCCACGTGAAAAGCAAAGCACAGCATTAGCCGAGCAGAGGTTCACTTCCGCCTGCACCAAGACAATAGTGAGTAGATTACTCTCTGGCCCTAGGCAGTGCCTCCTGCCTAACTGGGGGTGCAGAGGGAGGTGTCCACTCTGCACAGGCAAGTGTTTGGGGAACCTAATTACAATTTCCATATGCAACTCTATGTATTAGCGGCATATCCAGGTTGCCCCGTTTCAGCCACTACTTCCAATCACGTAAGAATATGTAATTTTATATGTACTTATGAAAACATTTTTCAAGATGCCCCCAAAGCTGCCTTTTCCCCTATATAAAATACCTATTTTAGAATTATAGCTAACAGGTAACCAGTGTTCACATAAGTGTTCATGGAGTGGAAAACCACTAAATAAAGCAGCAAAGGGTGACAAGAAGGAACGCCTTTGGTCTCAGCGCAGAAAAGCCATCACCCCCCAAGGCTATTCAGTAAGTCCAGTGCTGAACTTCTGCAAACCATGATTGTATTGGATTTTGGGCCTTTCTTTTTCAGGTGGCACTAGTCCTCTCTTGAAATCTTTGTAACTTTTAAGGCTGAAGTGCCATTTAAAGAAAAAGAAAGGCAAAGAAATGAGCTAAAGGAAGCCATGGTGAGTCGTTTGTCAATGTATCCTTTCTTGAGCTCATGGGGGAATCAGGCTTTACGGTAGTGGGATCACAGGCTTTATTTTGAATTTGTCTGTTATAACCTTAAAGCTTTCTTCAAGGAAGATACACAGAGTTCATGCCTGATATACAGTGTCTGTTGCTATGGAAAGGTTGGTGCTTAACCATATTACAGTGTTCTGTTAGGAGCAGGGAAATCGGGGTATCAGTTCATCTCTTTTTAAAACCATACCTTTTATGGGATAAAACAAAATAAAACAAAAATGTGTACAGCACATACTTCTGACCTTGGAAAACAATTTTAAGGGCCTTTTTGTATTGTGTGTATCAAGAAGTTATTCTGCATCCTAAGATTCACAATAGCCTCTTACTATAGAAGTTAGTAATAAATAATGTCATACATGGCAATTACTCAGAGTATATTAGCTAATCTCCTCTGATGTTTTTGTCTCTAAGTTCATTTCCTTGTGACATTTCTCATTTCTACCTAAATATCTGCTGTTGGCTCCACAAGACAGCCTCTCCTTTTGGCAGGTTGTCTAGTGCTCCATTCTTAGTAAACAATTTTAACACCTTAAGATGGTACAATGAGTGTTGACTGACCCTGAGTCCTCTGTTCAAAATGGAAAAGTGGAGGCTGTCCTACCATTAAGATCTTGGCTTTTCTGGAAAAATGAACCATTGCTTAATCCAAAGCTGTTCAGCTTTCACATCTTTCTTTGTATCAAAGACGGCAGTGTATTGTGTATTCCGTGTTTTAAGAGGAATATATTGTATGGAGCTAACTCCTATCCTTGTAGGAGCACTTACTGGTTCGGAGCAGGGAGCCTAGAGTCAGACCGCCAGGATGTGCGTACAGATACACCGTGTGTAGCCTGTGTGGTCTTGGGCAGGCTCCTGAACCTCTCTTTGCCTGTTTCCACATCTATGGCACTGGGTTAATAATAGTACCTATTTCATGATGTTGATGTGGAACTAAATGAGATAGTTCTGGTAAAGCACTGAAAATAGTGCCTGGCACATAGTAGGTATGCAGTAAGTGCTTGTTTATTACGCTGTTGAATGTCTTCATCATCCTGCAATTTTTAATCTTGATTTTCCCATGAATATGCAAGCACTTCCCTTAATTCAAAAGAATTTTAAATGGTAGAGTCTGGAGCACAGTGCCAGGATATTTGAAAAACATGGGGGTTGTGGGGGAGGCTTTGCTGTTTCCCCAAAATAATACTAAGAGTATAATTGAAGGCTTCCCCATACCTATGAGGACCGCTTTGCCTTTCAGTCTGCAATAACGATGATTCCCGCTTTGCCCATTGTCCTGCTGAAAGCTCCTTTTTGGTCCCAGATAATATAAATGTAAAAACAGTCTGTCTAGAGGTATATGTGTTATATGTGCGCACTCAGTCATGTCCAACTCTGCAACCCTATGAAATGTAGCCCTCCAGACTCCTCCGTCCGCAGAACTTTACAGGCAAGAATACTGGAGTGCATTGTCACTTCCCCCTCCAATCTTCCCAACCCAGAGAGTGAACCCATGTCTATTTTGTCATTGTAGGCAGATTCTTTACCACTTAAGCCATCAGAGAAGCCCATATGTGTAACATATATCCTTAAAATTGGTTCGCATCACTGCTTTATTAACAATCTTTATACGTTATTAAAGGTAGAAAGAGGTTTAAAATAACTTAGATAATTTAACCCAGTATATGCAAGGTTTTACCAGTATCCCAAGTAGAGTAAATGTAGATGTATAGGAAAAAGACAAAGGGCTCATTTTGTGCCTGCTCAAACTGATGCCTGAGCTTTCAGCCCAGACCGGGAATTCATTGTCAGGGTTTGGCACTTATCCACAACCAGCGGAACCACTATTAGGCCTGTTTTCTTTTCTCAGAACATAATTTGGTTCTGTCAAATCAGTCTAGCTACAACTGAATGGAATTTTCTTTCTTTCTTTCTTTATTTTTCTGCATTTTGTTTATATACTATCTCGCAGCAGTGAGGTCAAATCCCCCTGTAAATATTATCTAATTTATTCTCATAACATCTCTAAGAGATAGGGTGCATTTGTCTTTATTATTAGCATCTGGAGAGTCACACTCACTTTGTTGGGAATCACCAGGAATAAATCTCATGTAGACACTAATGGAAAATATAATAGGAGATAAATATAGGTATGACTGCAAATGAAGATATTTTCCCACCTTTGAAATCTGTTGACTAAAAAGATAAAAAGTGGAACAACTTATGATGATTGAATAGTAATAAAAAGCAGCATTTAATCTAAATCTCTCCTTCCCATGATTACGGCATGCTAAATATTACTCAATACTAGAGAGTCTGCTGATGAGCTCTGTAAATGTTTTCCAATAATATTAAATAGATTAGATTTGGAAAGTGAATGTTAATATTTCTAAGGCTTTAAAAGAGTCTTCTTTTAAAACTTTCCTGAAAAATCCAGTTTAGGACTGCGTCACAGCATCATCAGTCTGAGCAGTCATCATTTCCACAAGGACATGCTAGGCAGAGGCAACCAACATGTTCGAGAACTTCTTGTCTTCTGTGATCCAATGTTGTTAATTCTCTTCGTGTATTTTGCCTGCTGCTTTGTTTTGGTTGTCAAAGTTTGTTACTGAGACAAGACTAAGATCATCCCACTCTGACAGCCTGAGATTGAGTTGGCATGACGCACCATGAGGTGAGTCTAATTGCTGTTAATATTGGAAGGATGAATAATCCTATTAAAAATAAGAACAGTTACAAAAAAGTAAATAAGTGGAGACAAGTCTAGATTACATGAAAGAAGGACAGCTTGATGAGGGGGAACCCATTAACCTGAATGGAAACAGTTCTTTGCTTTCAATTTAGCAGGCGTGAGCCAGACTGCATTCATACTAAATCGAAATGGAAACAATTTTTCTGATTCATTTATAGACTTAAATACCAGGTTTCCTTATGTGTGGGAAAAGAGACCCCACTGTGATTCCAAATTGTTAATAGAAGACCAAATGCCGTGTTAGGTGGGTTTATGGGAAACCTTCATCTTGTTCCTTGGGTATTACTAATGAGCTAAAAGAGGTACTATTAGGTGGAGAGGGCAACACTCTACATCAGTTTGTGCTCCAGACACAATGTGCATTTGCATCACCTGGGGTCTCGATCAAGTGCAGATTCTGACTCAGCAGCTCTGGGACACGGCCCAAGATGCTCACTGGAGAGGTTCCCAGGGGGCGGCCATGGAGCACAATCAGGGTCACCCTTGTGGAAGTCAGGCTCCAGACGACTGTTTAAAAAAGAAATCTGCACAAGTACAGTGTGACTTGCCTTATCATCATTTTAGGAACTTGAGGGCATTGGGATAACAAACCCCAAACCACCATCTTTGTTAAATGGAGAGAATGAGCCAGCGCAAAGCGTCAAGGACTCTTGTAAGGACACCTTGAATTGCTGGGAAAGTTGAAGCGATGATGGAACAGTGTGGAAAGGCAGAATGTCTGCTGGCTCCTGGAAGCTTCACTCATGACCTCCTCCGGTCCCTCCTTTCCTGTGGCCATAGTCCCTAGACAGCCACAGAAGTGCCAAGTAGTCCCTCTATATGAGAGACCTCACACTTGAATTCACGAGGCCTCAGGAAGACAGAGCATCATGCATCTCTCCCTTCATCCTCCTACAAGGCAAGTTGTTAAGAGAATTCCACAGCAGTCTCAAGCATGCACATTTCACCCTTGTGCCCGGGACATGATGGTTATTGCTGGTCACATACTGGTAAAATCATCTGACACCCCCAGCGCGAAGTCTAGTGTCATGGGCTCTTGAATACATTAATCTTTAAAAACAAATGTTTTTATTGACGTATAGTTGAATTAACAATGTTGTGTTAATTACTGCTTTATAACAAAGTGACTGAGTTATACATATATATATTCTTTTCATATTATTTTCCATTATGGTTTGTCAGGATATTGAATAGAGTTTCTTGTGCTACACAGTAGGATCTTGCTACTTATCCATTCTTTGTGTGCCAGTTTGCATTGGCTCGTCCCAAACTCCCTCTCTTACCCATCTCACCTCCCTCCCCCTTGGCAATGGCCAGCTTATTCTCTATGTCCCGGCTTTGTTTCTGTTTCACAGATAGGCTCATGTGTGTCATATTTTAGATTCCACATATAAGTGATATTATATGCTATTTGTCTTTGTGTTTCTGACTTAACTTCACTTAGTTTGATAATCTCTAGTGAATCCATGTTGCTGCAAATGGCATTTTTCCTTTTTGATGGCTAAGTAGTATTCCATTGTATACATGTACCACATCTTCTTTATCCAATGAAGCATTAATCTTAGTCACACCCCAGACAGCTGAATAAGAGGGAGAACATAGAAATACTTGAATTACTAAGAGTGCATTGAGTCAGGAGAGCTTTAAATGGGGAAAACATGTTTTGAAAATTTGACTGCATGTTAATTACACTAAATTTTGAGTGATCAAAAACTATCATTTTTTACTTATCTAGTAAGTACGTAGGGAGAGCATAAACCTAAAAACAGATGATAGGGAAGCTGATTACAGCTATTATATATGAACAGTATGTGCATGCATTATTCTGCTCAGGCTGCTATAACAAAAAGCCATAAACAGCAGACATTTAGTCTAAGATCAAGGTGCGGCCACCTCAGTTCCTGGTGTGCAGACACTTGCTAAATCCATCATGAGTAACCTCACAGAAGCTTTTGCATTCGCTTCTCTTAGATTCCTAGGGGTCCTGACTCATCACTTCATCTAACCTCAGTTATCTCCTGAAGGCCCCATCTTCAAATACTATTGCATTAGAATAGAACTTCAACATATAAGTCTGAAAGACACGTTTCCATTTCGGTCCAGAGCAATGTATTGAACATTGATGAAGGTACCAGTTACTTTGGAATTATAATACAAGCACAAACATGCTTGTATTATTCTTGCTTCTCAACTTATATTTATTCCTTACATTTGCTGTCTTTAAAATCATAAATCTATATGTATATCATCCTGATATCAAGTCTAGAAATAAAGTTCCTTCTGATGGTTTCATCATATTATTGAAACTTATTTGTTCTAAAATGAATCTATTCTTCCTACTCACATAGAACCTTTTAAAAATATAGTTGTGACGAATTTACTGACTACTAACTCCTGTAATCCTACCCTACAGGGACAAATCTGGTCCAACTCTATGAAGACAAATGTACTTCTAGTGTGTTAGAAAATATATTTGCATTTTCTAGCATACCCAACTAAAAAGTGAGCATAGTGAACAAATGGACATGGAAAGTCTGCCTTCCTAGTACAAATTCATGGAAGTGATGGATAGAATGAAGCAACAAAGCTCCCTGAATGTCAGAAATAAAACAAGAAACCAAAGCCAAAGAAATAAGGATAAGCTGATGCTACAAGGACCCATGGGGGTTTTAGCCCTGGATAAAGATTCGTGGAGATGAGGATGGGATAGGAATTAAGGCCTCAACACATTGGGTAGGGAAGCTGAAGCCAGTCCCTTGCAGAAAGTTTAGAGCTTCAGAAGGCAAGTTAGAGAAACACCACTTGGCCTGTGGAAGGAGCAAGGAAGTTTGCTGTTACTGATCCCTAGAGTGAGCACAGGTCAGGGAAGAGACCTTTTCTGAGAGAAACTATTAATAACACCAGCCTGGTTACATATGGAGAGGTCTGAATTTATACTATTTGCTTAGTACACTAACCCTAAGTCCATTTTCTTGGAATGGACCCCTAAGTCAATAAAGTAACATAAAATAGGGCCAGAGCCTTGAACCCCTAGGGATCTGATTGTAGCAAATGCAAAAACACTCTGTGAAGGTTACTTTCACAACCTAGGGTTCAGAAACCATCTTAGTCTGCTCAGGCTGCTGTAAGAAATATCACAGACTGGGTGGTTTAACTAACAGAATTAATTTTCTCACAGTTCTAGAAGCTGGAATTACAAGATTGAGGTGTTGGCAGGTTTGGTTCCTCCTGAGGCCATTCACCTCGGCTTGAAAACAGCCGCCTTCTTGCTGCATTTTCTCATGGCCTTTACTCTGTGTGTGACGGCCTTGATGTCTCTTCCACTTACAAGGAAAATAGTCAGATTGAATCAGGACCCCAATCCTTATGACCTTAATTAATGTTAACTAGCTCTTCATAGGCCCTATGTCCAAATACAATCCCTCTGGAGGTTAGGGCTATAATGTATGAATTTAAAGAGAGTACACAGTTCGTTTCATAACAGAAGTCTCATGAAAAACAACTGAACCCACTGAAGATGAATTGACAACACAAAATGTTATAGAGTACACAAGGAATACGACTCTAAAGGAGAGCAATCAGAGGCAAAAAAAAAAGAGAAGGACCAAAATAACTATAGATTGAAGCTCGAAACCAAAGACATTCTAAAGTAAGTAAAAGAGCAAAAAGATTTTTTTAAGAAGACTTGAAAACATCATGAAACAATAGGACACCATGAAAATAAATAGGCAAATTTGTAAAGAAATAGAATGTCTAGAAATGGGAATTGTAGTCATTAAAATCTCACTAGATAAGCTAAGTAGCATATTATGAGTGTGTGAGCGTTCTCAGTCCTGTCTGACTCTTTGCAACCCCGTGGACTGTAGTCCACCAGGCTCCTCTGTCCATGGGATTCTCCAGGCAAGAATACTAGAGTAGGATGCCATATCCTCCTTCAGGGGATCTTTCCAACCCACCGATCAAACTCTCATCTCTGGCATCTCATTCATTGGCAGGTGAATTCTTTACCACTGCACCACCTTGAAATATTAGTCACATCCAAAAAGAAAATTAACAAACTGAAAGATACATTTGAGGAAATCACTTAGAATGAGGTATAGAGAGAAAGAGATGAGTGGTTCAGAAATGTAGGAAATAAAATGACAAGGTCCAATGAATGTGTCTCATGGAGACAGAGAGAATAAGAAATGGGAGACAGGCAACTTTCAGAAGAAAGTCAGTAAAAATTTTTATAATGGAATGCCAGAGTCCAGAAGTAGAAATACACTGATTCTCAGGCAGCAAAAACAAAAGTTAGTGTGTATGTAGCTGGAGAAAAATCCAACAATTCTAATGTTTCTCACAAAGGGAATCTCAACAAATAACAGAAAAACTGGATTCATACGGAACATATTTTCTGATCGTAATGCAGTAAAATTAGAGATTAGTAACAAAACAATAGCTGCTAAGAAAGTGAAAATTGCCATAGTATCAGTAAAACGGGTCCAGATAACACAAACCATATTAAAACATGAACTTAATCTTTTAAACTATCTCATCACCTCAATACATACAAGAAAACAAAACTTTAAGGTTTTTTGTATACAAAAAATTACTTTTTACAATTGTTTGTAATTGATTATTTGAAATTCTGGTTTCTTGAGCAAGTACTTTTCCTTTGCCTCATGGGTATTCCTGAAACTATTTTGTTAGTCTCTGTCTGAGCTTGATATTAGAGGACTGTATTTTATTGGAACTTTACAAAAGTACCTTCACATACATCCTATCAGCATCTAGTCTCTGCCTCCTGGTGAGACAAGTCAGAGATGCATTTGCAACTCCCTTAACTAGCATGCAAATCACTTACCAGTATGTAAGTGCACAAATACTACTGGAGTCAGAAATTTCTGGCCAAGTGATTTCACTTTCTTTGATAGCATACAGAGACCTCATCAAGCATGCCCAGTGAGTCGAGCTTTACAGAGGAAAATTACTGACATCAAGGATGGACTTGAAGACAGTATTTTTTTCCCCCAAAAGTAAATATTAGATACATGTTATAATAGATTTATTGTTTAATTTACCCAATTCTGAATAGCCTTAAAATACGGTATAATGGAGCAGAAACAGCACACATAGAAAAGCTTGTTTTTCATCTACTACCTGACTTAAGATTAAATAGACTTAGGAATGTGTACCATTTTAGGGAAAAAAAATATTTAACTAACTTTTAAAACATGATCCTTTTGAATTTAGGCTCCCTTAAGACCTAAAATTCTGTTGAAGATTATGTTCATGTAATTTCTTTACTACATCACCAAGAGAGGCCTGCCTTGGGAAGTTTTTGTCTCTGAATGTGTTTCTAGTGAATTCTGGTTGCTGTTCCAGAGGCACAGGCCACTGAGTCTTGAGAAACGTCGCACAGGCCCAGGAGCACGCCAACACCAGATGCAGCCGAGTGGCAGGGCGTTTGACGTAAATCTCTTTCGGTGCTTATTCATTTACTTCTGGTGTACTCCTAAGGTGTCTGCTCTCCTTCCCATCAGCGTTGTGCTGCCTGTTTCTGCCTGGAGCCACATTGCTATGAACTCTTTGCATTTGCAGGCTTCCACTAGAAATCCAATCAGGCCAATATTCTTAACGATTTAGTGCAGATTTGTGGTGGCATTGTGAGGAGTTACATCCCACGCTGCGCTCCCTTTCACCCCACAGCCCCACTGCCGGTCTCTTACCCCACTGCCTGACCGCAGGTCCCCAGCCTGGTCCCCGCAGGTCCTGACTCCTCATACACTCACCAGCCCAGCCTCTGCTGTATCTTCTCTCTTTCCTCCAGGATTTTCTCTGTTTAAACCCGTTTGCCACTTCCCTGTACTCCCGCCTGTTAAGCAGGATAGTTTAGTCAGCAAGCTCAAGTCCTCCGGCTTATCCAGAGCCTAGTAAACTGACAACCCTCCAGCTACAAGAATTTATCCTCAGAAAGCAAGGAGAGGTACAACCAGCAAGAATTCTGTTATGTATAAATGTTCTATTAAACTAGAGATATGGACGTTTTGCCTCCAAACCATGTTTGCCTTATCAACAAATTAAATTGCAATATAAAGTAATTTTTTTAAAGAAATACAGTCATCTGACAACAGGCTTGTTATATTTCCACACTATTGCTAACACACCGGGCTTCCCTGGTAGATCCGACAGTAAAGCGTCTGCCTGTAATGCAGGAGACCTGGGTTTGAGCCCTGGGTCGGGAAGATCCTCTGGAGAAGGAAATGGCAACCCACTCCTTCTCATGCCTGGGAAATCCCATGGACCGAGGAGCCTGGTGGACTACAGTCCGTGGGGTCACAAAGAGTGGGAAATGACTGAGCCACTTCAGTAATACACCATAACTAAAATTTGAATTTATTTTGGGATAGACAGACACTTCCGGATTAAAACCCTAAGGATCTGGCTTTCACAAAGTCCAGATAGCACCTGACTCAGACTTCAAATGCTTTTAATTCAGTTCTCATCCAAATTAGCCTCAACAAGTGCTCAGTAAATATCAGTTTAATGAATGGAAGGGTCAGTAAATGCTAAAATTTCCAGATTCCTTGGGTCAAAAGTCTGCCTGTCTTCTGATATATCTTTTTTCTTTTTTTTTCGTTTCCTTAGTCAAAAATAAAAACAAAATACACTAGTCTCCCTTGCCCAAACAAAAAAAGAAAAACAAGGAATATAAATAAAATAAAATAAATTGAATATTATAACAAATATTTTCAAATAGTGTGTGCGTGTGTATGCGTGTTAGTTACTCAGTCATGTCTGACTCTTTGAGACCCCATGGACTGTAGCCCGCCAGGCACCTCTGCCCATGGAATTCTCCAGGCAAGAATACTGGAGTGGGTTACCAATCCCTTCTCCAGGGGATCTTCCCAATGCAAGGATCGAACCTAGGTCTCCCGCATTGCAGGCAGATTCTTTACCATCTGAGCCAACAGGGAAGCCAGCTAGGGTAAAATAAATAGGAAGTAAAATAATATTTTAAATAACCCTTACTTCATTCATATTTAAAAGTAAAGTAAAAATGCTTAACCTTCCAACATATTTTAATTATCAGATTTTAATTTAGTCACTTCATTACAATGCCTGCAATTTTATATAGACTCTGTGGTGGTGGTTTAGATGCTAAGTCATGTCTGACTCTTGCGGCCCCATGGACTATAGTCTGCCAGGCTCCTCTGTCCATGGGATTTCCCAGGCAAGAATACTGGAGTGGGTTACCCTTTCCTTCTCCAGGGAATCTTCCTGACTCAGGGGTTGAATCCATGTCTCCTGCATTGCAAGCAGATTCTTTACCACTGAAAAACCAGGGAAGCCCTATAGACTCTGTAGTCCAAGGGATAATTCATTTCTTAAGATTATTCAATTGATAAAAAAAAATACCATCAGAAATTATCTGAACATGAAACCATGTTTTATAAACACAAATAAACAGTTACTTCCACATAAAATTCTAGAATTGTTAAGTTCATAGAATTTTAGAAGTTAAAGCATGATTGAATAATATGATTCTCAGAGATTTAGAAAAATTAAAGAATTTCATTTTTCATAAACTCACCTTTTGCATTTAGGTTACTTCATCCAGCATCAATGTTCTGATTTTCCAGCAATAACACTTTGATGAGTATTAGTTAAATCAAGTAGGTTAAGACACTGTTATTGATAAACTGTATGCCCAGTGATGTGAGACGTAAACAATGTTCTCTCTATAAAATTGTGTACGAAATCTAACAGTGATTAACTTTTAAATCAAGTCTATTTCCCTCAAAATATATAAAATTTCAGGAGATGTATGAGATAATTTAGGAAAGTATGGATAAAAAGAGGGAGTCTGAAATATGTCCCCCAAAGAGAGAATTACAGTACAAGTGATAAAGAAAGACTTTGGCAAAGTAACTAAGGAGAAAGTTCTGAGTGAGGCTTGAAATTCTCATGAATGTTCTATGCTTTATACTCTTAATTTATTTTATCTTAAAGATTTCATAAGAATGAAGGTGGTCATCATTATTCTTTGGTTTCTCACTGTTCTTTCCTAATTTTTTCCTTCTTTCTGAAACATAAATCTATCCTTGAGATAATGACTGTGTATTAAAGTTACATCAAACAACTACCTTAAGATTAAATCAAATAGAGGAATGCATTTTCTTTGGAAAATTGATTAAATCAAGGTTCCCTAGTGAGAGATAAAAATAGAAATGATTTTAAATCAAATTCACTCTGGATAAGGGATCTACTGGTAAGATTAGAAATATCCTTTTAAAGCAAGATGTTTATTACACATTCTTGGAAAAACATTTTTAATACATATGACAAGGTGTTAATTTCCTTTATATCCAAATATTCTTACATGTCAATGGAAACAACTTTAAAACAATAGTTTTCTCTGTTTGCAGGGAAAAAACTGGCAAGCATATACAAAGTTCAAATTCAATTACAGTTGAAGAAATGACAATTTCTAAAATTGAAAGTGAATTTTCTTCTTTCATATTGCCAGGGATGAAAATATTTGTTGTGGGTGTGGGAATTCTGCAGTCTCAGATTCATCAGTAGGAGTGTAAACTGATACAACCTTTTTAGAGTTCAATTTGGCAGGATGTGTTAAATTTTAACATAAGAATTTTAAATTTAAATAACATATCCTTTGATCTTACGATTCCATTTAGAGATTTTCCCTATAGATTTTTTACACACACAAACAAGAGTAATCATTGCCATATATTTGTAAATAATCAAAAAAAAAAAAAAAAAGAATCCAGCTGAACATCCATGAATAAGGATCTGGTTCTCTTAAAGATTATGGCACATCTGTGCTTATATGCAGATGTTTAAAGGAAGGAAATAGAGCTATATATGCTATTAGAAAGAAGGCCAAGATAAAATATTTCATGTAAAAAAATGCAAGCTGGAGAACATATATTCTAATCCCATTTGTCTGAATAAATATTTTATGAATATTCTCTGGAAAAAAAACATTGGCAAGTGGGATGGTTAGAAGCCCTTTTGCTTTGTACATTATCTGTCCTGTACCAAGTCTTTTATTTTCTCTCTCTCTTCATTTTCTTGTTGTTCTGTTTTGTTTATTTCTTTGTTTGCTATTTGTTGCAATGAGCATCTATTATTTTTATAAAAACGTAATAGCTAATCGTGAAAGTCTTTTTTACCTATGGTAACTATTTTGTTTCAATGTCCCTAAACTGGCTGGGAGCCACAACATCTGGACTTTTTCCAACAACAGGAACAAGACTAGGAATATTGTCAGTTCCTATTTCTCTTCTTTGATTGTTGCCTATAGAGAAAGAGATGCCTCTGAGGCCAGAAGATGCTTAGGAACTTGTGTATACGCGGTCACAGAGGAAAGTGGGCTTTAAAATCA
This sequence comes from Antilocapra americana, assembly GCA_007570785.1. Lineage (NCBI taxonomy): Eukaryota > Metazoa > Chordata > Mammalia > Artiodactyla > Antilocapridae > Antilocapra > Antilocapra americana. Next base: position 5,570,901 of record ML663573.1, read on the forward strand.
GAGTCAAGAGTGCTTTTGCAAAGAACATATACTTATGTATGGTCCCTTTTCACTTCCTCTCATACTGTCTCACATAGCAGCTACTAAATGTGAGTAAGGGAAAATGGAGAGGAATTAAAGGCATGAAATGAAGCTAATATTCTGAAGGTATCTTTGATAGGATAGATTCAGTTTCAAATAACTCTTCCAATTCTAAACAGCAGCACCAACAAGAACCAGGATTGCTTCACATCATGTAGACATCAGTTATATGTGGAGAGAAAAATAAAATACTCATGCTGCAGGAGAGTGACTCTTGCAGACCAAAAAGCAACTGTGATTCACTTACAAATGCTTGTTTCAGTGAGATACTCTGCCGTTGGACTCAATGCACTGGGGAGAAAAAATGAAGGAGAGAAACAGGTAGTCCTAATAGCTGTTTTTATTTTTCTTGTTTTCTTTTTTCCTAATAGCTCTTTCTTATTTTCTAATAAAAATTATTCTTATTCTCTAATAGCTGTTTTTATTTCTCTTATTTTCTTATTTTATCAAATTTTCTTGCAAACACCTTTGTAGGTAAAAGTCTATTTCAGGAGACAGTACCTTAGTTGAAGCTGCTTTTCAATAAAGAGGAGGATGGATTAATCTGTCCTCTTCCTAATTGCTTTCTGAAGCCTTCCCTTCTCCCTAATCTCACTGTAGTTTCTCAAGAAATGAGGCACTTACATATCCCAAGGGGTTAAATGGAGATTTCTGCTGCAGAGGGTAAAGTAGGGAGTTTGCTGCATTAATCATTGAATAACATCAATCAAACATCCACTTGGGCAGTTAAATTTCTGTTGAACAAAGTACAGAAGTACCTGGGGAATGTCTCCCTCTTTGTAAGTGGTGTCATTAGACATCTGTCGTGAAGGCCTTGTAAAAATAGATTTGGGCATGCAAACAAAGTCATTTCGATGCTAACACAATTGTAGGCACATCCTGAGTAATATTCTATACAAATCATTGAATTAATAAATAAAACTGTAAAATAAATTACTGTACCAATTTCCTAAAGAAATTTGTAATTACTTTCTTACTCCCTATACGTGTGCTCATTGCAATAAGAATTGTCTTCCTTAAGCACTATTTTGATCTTTCAAACTCATTTTCAGAAATTAACAGGTCCAAATTTTTGCTCTCATGAAACCCATACTGCTGGTCCATGTTGAAATGTTTTTTGACAATTGGTAATCATCTCCCTAAATTCCCTTTTTAAAAATCATTATATATTTATGTTATCTTTGCTAGCCTAGAACACATGTGAATCTGCCTCATTATTTGCTTCCTCCAGTCCAAATGCTGCTTTTGCCATCTGCAGTGCCTTTTACCCTCCCCTTTACCATTCCAGATCAATCCTCTTATTGTCACTTGTATTGCAGCCAGATTTGCAGGGTGTAAGCACAGAGCAGTGTATGTACGATAATAAAGTTATGGAGCATTTTATTTCTGTTTTACACAGCTTCATGTCAACTCAGCGCAGTCTTAATTATCTTTAGTGGAGCATAAACACATCGGAGGCAAACGCTGCTTTCATGACTTTCTTAACTCTTATCAAAATGTTTAACATATACAAGAGGCCTGTTAGCCAACTTAATGTCAAGGATCTGATAACATCGAAGAAAAAGGTCAAAATGACTTCATATGAAAATAAGAAGAAAAAATGTATCGATGAGTCAATAGTAAAAAAACATCAAATATTTACAGATCCATCTAAAATTCTAATGAAGTTCCAATTTAAGTCCCAACTACGGGACTTCCTTAGTGGTCTAGTGGCTAAGTCTCCATGCGCCACTGCAGGGAGCCGGGGTTCGATTCCTGCAGGGGACTAGATCCTGCAACTAAAGGATCTTGCACGCTGCCATGAAGACTGACGATCCCATATGCTTCAGCTATGTCCTAGCTGCAGTAGATCTACGGGTTTTGGGTTTTGTTTTATTGGAATATATTTTTTAAAGCACAATTCACTATGAGAAAAAATTTTAAAAACTGTTAGGAAGAATACTGCACATCAGTTATTATGCAAATATATAAAAGCTAGAATAAGGCTGTGGCACCGGTAGAGGAATAGATATGGAGGTCAAACAGAGCATAACTGGGATTTTAAGGTGATTCATGAACATACAGGAAATTTAGTTTTTCCAGGAGACAATATTTAGTATCAGGGGATAAAGTGAAAGTGAAGTTGCTCAGTTGTGTTGGACTCTTTGTGACCCCATGGACTGTAGCCCACCAGGCTCCTCCATCCTTGGGATTCTCCAGGCAAGAGTGCTGGAATGAGTTGCCATTCCCTTCTCCAGGGGATCTTCCCAACCCAGGGATCGAACCCAGGTCACCCACATTCCAGGCAGACGCTTTAACCTCTGAGCCACCAGGGAAGCCAAAGGATGACTTATTATTCCACAGATGTTGAAATATCTGGTTAAACTCTTGGAAGAGTGAACATTTAGATCTCTTCCTTAGAACAAAATAAATAGCAGATGGGTTAACAGTTTCAAATTAAGTCAAAGAAAACCAAAGCAACACATAAAAGTATTAGTGGATATTGTAGGCTAATATTTCTAAAACTTGTAAGAAGAGAGAACTTTCTGAAAAATGATACCAAAGAGAAAAATCAAAAGAGAAATCTTGGTAAAGTTTTAAAATTCTGCATTAAAAATGCCATAAATAATTTTTATTGATAATGAACTGCCTAAAAAAATATTAAAGCTATGTAAAGCAGACAAAGGGTTACATTATACATATATATATATATAGTATTTTTAAATCAATGTAAAAAAGACTACCTTGATAGAAAAAAGATCAAGGAACTTTAAAAAAGTAACATATAAAAGAAAAAACACAAATAGCAAACACATTTTTAACAATCTCTAACCCATTCTAGACATTAAAAAATACAATCATACTCTTGGCCTATCTGATTGGCAAGGATTGGAAAGAATGACACCTAATATTGGAATGGGTATGGAGTAACAGCACTTTCATACATGGCTAGTCGAAGAGTAAAGCTGTACAATCTTATGGAAAGGAATTTGGCAGGATTTCTCAAAAGCCTTGAAAAGAATATATCACATGACTTATACATTCCATCAGAAGAAATGGGAAAATACATGCATAAAAGGATGCTTAGAGCAGCCGATCATTACAGCAAAATACAAGGGAAAACGTGTTATTCAGGAAAATTCCAAATAGTAACAGCTTAAATAAGGTAGAAATTTGTTGCCCTGCCCTGTAAATAAAGTCCTGAGATAAGCAATCCACAATCAACAGTGATCCAGTTTCCATCTATCTTGAGTCTGCCGTCCCTTCTCTATGAGGATCTCTACGAGGACCTCTATGAGGTCCAAGATAGTTATTTGATCTTCAAGCATCTCATCCATACACATCAGAAATCATATCTGAAGATACACTAGGTAAAAATAAGGGCAGAAAAGACCCAGGTCTCCTCTTCAAGGATACTTCCTGGCAGTTGAACATGCCACTTCCCTTTGGTCGCAAGGCCACCACGAATTGTGAAGGAAACTGGGAAATAAGCCTTTATTCCAAACAGCACCTTCCAGCTAAAAAACCAGTTTTGTTGCTAAGGAAGAAAGGAAGAGGAGATGTTAGGAGACAATCTGCAGTTTCTGCCGCATAGCCAGAGTGTTGACTCACAAATGGTTCAACAACAAATAGAGCATGGTACATTCAGACACTGGGTTATTTATTTATCTCATACTTTTCTATCTAGTCATATATGTTTTCAGTGTTAAAGTTTCTAAAATATTAGAATAGTTAAATTACCTTATTGTTCTTTTAGCTTCTGACCATATTGCATCGTGACACGAAATGTGCTCTGTGTGAAATGAACCCTTTGGTATTTGTGTGACTGGACTGTGGTCACTCTCTGCTAATTACCTGTTTCCTTTAATTATTGGGAGCAGGATTCTGTATATGTCCATTATAACAAGCATATCATGTTGTTCAAGACATTTTTTTCTTCCCAATTATTAGTGAACTCTATATCAGTGAAAACAGTGGCTGACTTTATTTTGCTGGGCTCCAAAATCATTGCAGATGGTGATTGCAGCCATGAAATTAAAAGATGCTTACTCCTTGGAAGGAAAGTTATGACCAACCTAGATAGCATATTAAAAAGCAGAGACATTACTTTGCCAACAAAGGTCCATCTAGTCAAAGCTATGGTTTTTCCAGTAGTCACGTATGGATGTGAGAGCTGGACTATAAAGAAAGCTGAGCACCGAAGAATTGATGCTTTTGAACTGTGGTGTTGGAGAAGACTCTTGAGAGTCCCTTGGACTGCAAGGAGATCCAACCAGTCCATCCTAAAGGAGATCAGTCCTGGGTGTTCATTGGAAGGACTGATGTTGAAGCTGAAACTCCAATACTTTGGCCACCTCATGCAAAGAGCTGACTCATTTGAAAAGACCCTGATGCTGGGAAAGATTGAGGGCAGGAGGAGAAGGGGACGACAGAGGCTGAGATGGCTGGATGGCATCACCGACTCGATGGCTGGGAGTTGGTGATGGGCAGGGAAGCCTGGTGTGCTGCGGTTCATGGGGTCACAAAGAGTCAGACACGACTGAACTGAACTGAACTAGATCAGTTTCTGAGATGTGTGTTAAAAAATACCCACCATGATGGTGGAATTTAACAGTTTTTTAAATATGTAATGTTATTTGTCTTTATATATTTCTGAGGCTAGTGTTTGGGGTGCATGCAGGTTTAGGATTATATTCTCTTGGTAACTGCTTTTTTATGATTATGATTTTTTTCACCTAATATTGTTGCCTTAAATTCTGTTTCATCTGATTAATATTGTTTTCCTCCCTTTATTTGTTTATTGTTTACATGGAATATTTTCCCCATAATTTTATTTCATACTTTGAGGGTCATTATATTTTATGCTTGCAAAGGACATACACATAGTATTTGTATTTCCTTCGGATCAGTTCAATTCAGTCGCTCAGTCTTGTCCCACTCTTTGTGACCCCATGAACTGCAGCACGCCAGGCCTCCATATCCATCACCAACTCCCCTGAGTCCACCCAAACTCATGTCCATTGAGTTGACGATGCCATCCAACCATCTCATCCTCTGTTGTCCCCTTCTCCTCCTGCCCTCAATCTTTCCCAGCATCAGGGTCTTTTCCAATGAGTCAGTTCTTCGCATTAGGTGGCCAAAGTATTAGAGTTTCAGCTTCAGTCAATTCAGATAATTCTTGTTTTTTAACAGATGAATTTAGTGTTTACATTTATTAGTTTTGCTGATAGTTGGATTTATTTATACCATCTTATTTTGTTTTCTATTTATCATATTTTTTTATTATTTGATTTTTTCCTCTTATTTCCCATTGAATTGATTGAGTTTGTTCCCTTTCCCCCCCTCCAGTGTTTTGGAAGATATATATTCTATTTCTTTCAGAGCTTACCCTAGAATTTTGAATATGCTGCACCTGACTTAAAGGCTGGAGTTAATCAATAGCTCTGATCTCTCTTCTCCTACTATAGGAGATTTCACCTGTTTTTAAAAATCTCTCCAAATTAGCCATGATTATTAGGGCTGTAGGGTATACTATACATGTGCTGTGCTCAGCTATGGCAGACTCTTTGTGACTCTGTCGACTGTAAACTCCCAGCTCCTTCTGTCTGTAGGATTTTTCAGCAAGAATACTGGAGCAGGTTGCCATTTCCTTCTCTAGGCAATCTTTGCAACAAAGGAATGGAACCTGCATTTTCCCGCATCTCCTGCATTGCAGGCGGATTCTTTACCACTGAGCCATCAGGGAAGGCCCATCCCATACGTTGTACTTCTCTGGAATTCAGAATCAATTTGGAGAAAGAAGGGAGGGGAGAGGCAGGAATAAGAGATGGAAAATCAAGATACAATATTGGCTTTATTTCAGATAAAGCTGATGGGAGAAAGTGGTTTTAGATCAGTGGCCAGATGGGTTGCTGATACTTTACTCCTGAGTTCGATGGACTGAGCCCCTGATGGCGCAGTGAAACACCAGAAGGTTTCCCTAATAAGGCTGGTCACTCACCACCTGGACACAGGCGGACTAGAGCGTTCCTTCAGTGGGGCAGGCAGTTCCGAAGGAAAGAGCACAGCAGGGGGGTGAGCCAAGCATCTTACCTGGATCTTCTTCCTCAAGCTTCTGATCGCCCTGCCTTCCAAGGGAAATGTTTAAGGGGGCAGAGAGAGTTGAGAGTGTTATTATGTTATTCCTTATGGAGACTGGGGTAGAACTTCTCTCTTTTCTATGGGTGTATGCTGCTGCTGCTGCTGCTAAGTCACTTCAGTCGTGTCTGACTCTGTGCAACCCCATAGACAGTAGCCCACCAGGCTCCCCCATCCCTGGGATTCTCCAGGCAAGAACACTGGAGTGGGTTGCCATTTCCTCCTCCAATGCATGAAAGTGAAAAGTGAAAGTGAAGTCTCTCAGTCATGTCCGACTTGTAGTGATCCCATGGACTGAAGCCTACCAGGCTCCTCCATCCATGGGATTTTCCAGGCAAGAGTACTGGAGTGGGGTGCCATTGCCTTCTCCCTTGGGTGTATGAGTGGGAAGTGTTCTTGTCAATAGTGTTTTCGGTAGTCCCCACTTAAGGCCGATTTACCATGAAGCCAAAGGTTGTGCTCCAGGACCCTTAATGTGATAGGCCCTCTGGAGGCCCTGGTACCAGGAGGAAGCAGCAACTCCAAGAAAATCGGTGGAATGAAGTCCTGCTAGCCTGGAGGTCATTCTTCTTTCCCGGGTGGTGGTCTTGGAACTGCAGGAGATGGGGCAGGCGAAGAGCACCAGTCCCCAGTGACAACCGACACTCAATGGACCCTGTGAAGCATCAGCATTTTCCCCAAGGAGAAGAATCAGACTGAGACACTGCTCCACTCTCAGCTTGAGGGCCATGTGACTTGGCTTTGTGGTCACCTTGGCACACCCCACTGCTGAGAACTGCCCTGCCAAGGTAGGGGGTGGGAGAGATACTGGGCGTGGTGAAACCCAGCCCAGTCAGCCTGCTGTGACCTGGGAAAAAAGGACTGAACTTAGCTGATACTCCCCGACCACCAATAATGAGGCTAAAGTAAACTTTCCTAAACTATGACTGATGGGGAAAAAAAAAAAAAAACCCACACATTTTGACTCTGTTAGAAGACTGATTTATCGTTCTACTTCTTTATATAAGTGATATTTAAAAGTAATTGTCACATTAAGAGGTGGGCAAAGAATATGCAGGGCTCAGTGGTCAGAGGTAAAGAATCTACCTGCCAATTCAGAAGACGTGGGTTTGATCCCTGGGTTGGGAAGATCCCCTGGAGAAGGAAATGGCAATCCACTCCAGTATTCTTGCCTGGAAAATTCCATGGACAGAGGAGCCTGGGGGGCTACAGTCCATGGGGTCACAAAGAGTCAAACACAACTGAGCAACTAAACAACAAAAGAGTATGTAGCCAAGAAACAGAAACCAACTTCCACTTCCATAAAGGGAATAAAATTATGATGAAACTAATTAAAGATTATATTACATTCCTGGATTTTGTGAGGTTTTGTGGCATTTAGCTACAGTTTAAATTGTAATCTGTTATGATTTATATTTTCATCCTAAGGTAATATAAACCTGTGCACCAAATTTTCTACTAATACTTTGAAATTCTTTTCTTAAAAAAGCCAAGAAAATGTGGATTCACCGTGTTTTTTTCAGTTTTCACTTTTTTTTCCCCTATGGACTAAGCAACTTCTCAAGAGCCTGTTCTTAATTCAACCTCTTAATTCCAGATATTCATCTTGAGTGGACCCAAAGTCATGTCTCTTGTTTCTATGTAAGATTTATACTCCAACCCCCATTTCTCTGTGGGCTTCCAAGGTGGAGCTAGTGGTAAATGTAGGAGACAAGAGATACAGATTCGATCCCTGGGTCAGGAAGATCCAGGACATGGAGGAGGGCATGGCGACCCACTCCAGTATTCTTGCCTGGAGAATTCCATGGACGGGGAACCTGCGGGCTACAGTCCATGGGTCACAGAGAGTCGGACACGGCTGAAGGGAGTCAGCATGCACGCATGTCCATGACCCCGTTCTCTAGGTGCTGGTTTCATCAGTCTAGTCCTACAGCTCCAGCTACCACAGGATTTCTATTTCTTCCTTCCTAGCTCAATTATCTGCTTTTAGAAACACAATTATCAGTAATTTATTTTATTGACTATGGTGGTGGTGCTTTAGTCACTAAGTCATGCCTGACAAGACCGCATCCATGGGATTTTCCAGGCAAGAATACTGGAGTGGGTTGCCATTTCCTTCTCCAGGGGATCTTCCCCACCCAGGGATCAAACCCACAGACCCATGTCTCCTGCATTGCAGGCAGATTCTTTACTGCTGAAACACGAGGGAAGCCCTTTACTGATTATATTTTACCCCCCAAGTCTATGTGTTTATTATAAGAGTTTGTCTGTATCTGTCCCTCATGTTGCTGAAACAGTAGTAACAAAATAAAAGTCTTGATTTGCACCCAAATTTACACCATATTTAAATAAATAGTCTCCATTGAGTGGGATTACAGGTGCTTTGGATTTTCTATTAAAACTTTATTTTATTGTTCACACTTTACAGTGACTATGAAACACGTTAGTTGAAAATATTATTAAAGTTTTTTCAATTTTGAAAAGAAAGTTTAATGAAAACTATATTAGGGTATCCTATTATCATATAGTTCAGAAATTGTTTTACCCAACTGTCTGTGTCAATCAGGGAGAGAAATCTCACAAAGCTTTAAAATTATTTTACATTTTACTTTAAAATGCATTACAATTGGTTACAAATGTCACCAATTCAGACTAAATGAGGAAGATAAACCTAAGTTAGTCTAAAGTCTGAATATTTTTTATGTTTTTTAAATTTCTTCAAGTAAATGCAATAAATGGAACAAGAAATGTAGTCCATTAAGCAAAGTGCTATGTTCTACAATAAAAAATATTAGTTGTTTTATGTTTCTAAATAGATAAATATTCCCCACTCCCATTTCTACTCCTCAGTCCTTGTATTTACCAGTCATTACCATTAAGTTCAAGCATCCTTTAGACTGTTGGACAGATAACCTTAAAAAATATGTATTTATTTGTTTGGCTGTGTCAGGTCTTAGCTGCAGCATGTGGGATCTTCAATCTTCACAGCAGTATTAGGGATTTTTAGTCATGCTCTGCAGTACCTTCAGTTGCAATATGCAAACTCTTAGTTATGGCATGTGGGATCTAGTTCCCTGTTGTTGTTCAATCACTCAGTCGTGTCTGACTCTTTGCAACCCCATGGACTGCAGCACACCAGGCTTCCCTGTCCTTCACCATCTCCCAGAGCTTGCTCAAACTCATGTCCATTGAGTTGGTGATACCATCTAGCCATCTCATCCTCAGTCATCCCCTTCTCCTCCTTCCTTCAATCTTTCCCAGCATCAGGGTCTTTTCCAATGAGTCAGTTCTTCTCATCAGGTGGCCAAAGTACTGGAGTTTCAGCTTCAGCATCAGTTCTTCCAATGAACATTCAGGACTGATTTCCTTTAGAATGGACTGGTTTGATATCCTTACAGTCCAAGGGAATCTCAGGAGTCTTCTCCAATACTACAGTTCAAAAGCATTGATTCTTCAGTGCTCAGCTTTCTTTATAGTCCAACTCTCACATCCATACATGGCTACTGGAAAAATCATAGCTTTGACTAGATGGACCTTTGTTGTCAAAGTAATGTCTCTGCTTTTTAATATGCTGTCTAGGTTGGCCATAACTTTTCTTCCAAGGAGTAAGCATCTTTTAACTTCATGGCTGCAGTCACCATCTGCAGTGATTTTGGAGCCCAGAAAAATAAAGTCAGCCACTGTTTCCCCATCTATCTGCCATGAAGTGATGGGACCAGATGCCACAACCTTAATTTTCTGAATGTTGGCGTCAAGCCAACTTTTTCACTCTCCTCTTTCACTTTCATCAAGAGGCTCGTTAGTTCTTCACTTTCTGCCATAAGGGTGGTGTCATCTGCATACCTGAGGTTATTGATATTTCTCCCGGCAATCTTGATTCCAGCTTGTGCTTCCTCCAGCCCAGCATTTTTCATGATGTACTCTGCATATAAGTTAAATAAGCAGGGTGACAATATACAGTCTTGATATACTCCTTTCCCAGTTTTGAACCAGTCCATTATTCTGTGTCCGGTTCTAACTGTTGCTTCTTGATCTGCATATAGGTTTCAGGAGGCAGGTAAGGTGGTCTGGTATTCCCATTTCTTGAAGCATTTTCCACACTTTATTGTGATCCATACAGTGAAAGGCTTTAGCATAGCAATGAAGCAGATGTTTTTCTGGAATTCTCTTGCTTTTTCTATGATCCAACAAATTTTGGCAATTAGAGCTCTATTTCCTCTGCTTTTTCTAAATCCAGCTTGAACCTTTGGAAATTCTTGGTTCATGTATGGTTGAACCATATTTTGGAGAATTTTAAGCATTACTTTGCTAGTGTGTGAAATGAGTGCAATTGTGTGCAATGAGTGCAATCGAACATTCTTTGGCATTGCCATTCTTTGGGACTGGAATGAAAACTGACCTTTTCCAGCCCTGGGGCCAGTGCTGAGTTTTTCAAGTTTGCTGGCATTTGAGTGCATTACATTCACAGCATCATCTTTTAGGATTTGAAATAGCTCTTCTGGAGTTCCATCACCTCCACAAGCTTTGTTTGTAGTGATGTGTCCTAAGGCCCACTTGACTTTGTGCTCTAGGATGTCTGGCTCTAGGTGAGTGATCACACCATACTGCCCATTCCAAATTATTGGTGGTCCCGAGTTAGAAGATAAGGAAAATAGTGCCTGTGTTGTGGGTTAGGTGTGCATGGACTAGCCACAGGAGGCTAGAACAGCTTGGCAGGGTCCCACCCTGGAACATGGCTCATCTATTAAGTTGAAAAGAAATGACAGAACCAAATTCAGCCCAGGAAACTGGGAGAGGTGCAGCAGTTCAGGCTTCTCCTCATTTCAGAGAGCATAGCCACTGGCCACAGGACTTCCCTAACTAGCTAGAAGCAGCTGAAGACTCCTCCAGTTTAGAGTCACACATACCTATGTCCAATCCCAGATTCTTCCTTTACTGCTTTCATGAGGTTAAGTTATTTCAGTTCACCTTTTTTCATGATTCTTATCCCTATACCTGGGTTTCCCTGGTGGCTCAACTGGTAAAGAACCTGCCTGCTAATGCAGAAGATGCAAGAGATATGGGTTTGATTTCTGGGTCAGGAAGATCCCCTGGAGAAGGAAATGGCAACCCACTCCAGTATTCTTGCCTGGAAAATTCCACGGACAGAGGAACCTAGTGGACTATAGTCCATGGAATTGCAAAAAGTTGGACATGACTGAGCACTCACGCAGGCACACACATCCCTATACTTGCCTCCTAGGATCTTCATGAAGATCAAATGAGCCGATGGATGCATGTGGAGACCTTGGCCCCTTGCCCTGTCCCCGTCCCACAGCAAACACTCGCTGTCATTGTACAGTTACTCTAGTACTTCTGGTAAACAGTAGGCATCAGAGAGTGTTCAGTGAGGAGGAAGCTGATGTTTGGTAATCCAGGCAGTCAGGCAGCATCAGACACAGCTGTGGTCAGGTACCAAGGCCACAGTCATGAGCCAAGAGTGGAGGGACCAGACTCCAGCGCCAAGGGAGGGCGGAAAGGTAAACTGCCATAGTGTAGGAGCAAGGCAGGGCTCCCAGCTCAGGACAGAATGACGAGCAGGATTTAATGGCTGGGACCCACGGCCAGGAAACAAGACAAGGATGTGTAACCAGCACACCTCACGGAGAAAATGAAGACTGACCTTGGCTACAAGCCACGGCATAGCCCTGGGCCACCAGCAGTAAAGCAGCGTGGATGTCCAGTCTAAAACTTCTGGCCATAGCTTTTGAAATCTGCCATACACCTCACCCCACTCCAATTAGCTCATGACTAGTCCTTGAGCCAGAAAGGGCTATCCCTGCTGGAGAAGATGAATGGATTTTTTTTTTTCAGCTTTAGTTTTATTTATTTTTGAACATACGTGTATGATTCAGAAGTGAAAGCTATACAGAAAGGTACACACAGGAAGTCTTGCTTTCAGCATCCTCTCCACTTTCCTCTCCTCCACTTCCTACAGATAACCACCCTCTACAGGGAGTCATCCTTTCTGTGTTTCTTTTTATAAATACAAACATACATGTGTCCATATTCTCACTCCCCTTGCCTCTTCTACAAAAGGTAGCACACTATATACACTTTTGGTTTTTTACTTAGCAAAACACCTTGTTGACTTCTCACTGGAAGATGGAAATCTTTGTTCTATTTCATGGCTACATAGAACTCCACCATATGGATGCATCACATTTTTAAATTATTTATTCATTTATTTGGCTGCCCCAGGTCTTAGTTGCTCCAAGTGGGATCTTCAGTCTTCACTGTGATGTGTGAGATCATTAGTGGCATGCGAGTTCTTAGTTGCAGCATGTGGGACCTAGTTCCCTGATCAAGGATTGAACCCAGATGCCCTCGCATTGAGAGCATGGAGTCTTTAGCCATTGGACCACCAGGGAAGTCCCACACTACAGTCATTTTGAACAAATTTCCTATTATTGCTGAGCACTTGGGTTGTTTCTCATCTTTTGCTGTTAGAAACAATGTCACAAAGCACGATCCGAGCTAGATATTATTTTGTACTCTTAGAAGCTATCAATAGGAGAGATGCTTAGAAGTGCACTGGCTGGTCAGAGGTAAGCTCATTGAAAATTCGGCACATTATTACCAAATTTTTCCAAAAGAACTGTTCCATTTATAGTAGCAGTATATGAGAATTCCTGTTCCTCCACAGCCTCACCAACACATCAGGTCAAACTTTTCAATTATCGCCAAGCTGGTGGGAAGGTTGTAATTCTGGACTCTAACGAAAGGTGAACTGTACTTTCATAAAAGTCACACTAAGTAATGTTTTATTATTTGGAGTGGTCTTTCTTTCCTTCTTTTCTTCCTTTACATGCCATTGACCCAACTATTTTGTGGTTAGTTATCTGGGTTTAGTTATGTATCCCAAAACCTAAGGCGTTCTGGCCATGGCGAATTAGACTGGCTTGTGTAGGTAAGAAAGATGAAGAAGTGAAAGTCCTGACTGATGACTGGGTCCTGGACTTCTCCTCCCCTGGGGCCCTCTTGGCTCGGGGCCACCCTCTAGCCTCTGCACCAGTACACGCCGGGTCTCCTTGACACTGGACTGACCTCCAGTGTTTGAGCAACGGCGCCATGTGCACTCTCTAACCGCCGGCAGCCCTCTGGCTGCTGCCTCCCCTATGGCACGTGGGATGTGGTGGGAAGAGTTTTGGAAGACGTGTATGTTAGTACAATAATTGGCAGACTAAGAACAAAACTGCCTTGAGAGTTGTCACACAGAAGCCCCAGCCAGGGTGACAAGTGTGGAAGAGTGTGTGTTATTTCCAATAAGTTTGATTTTCAATGAATGGGGTCTACAAGGATACATCTTCTCCTACCTTTTATTTTTCTCATTTGGACTAGTCATTGAACATGATTTTGAGTAAACTCCAGGAGCAGGCCTAAGGGTTTTTTTATGGATGAAGGAGAGGCTCCTGGTGCTCAGGACTGGAAGAACAGATGCCAACAGGGAGTCCTGGGTTTGCTGGCATGCCCATCTCTCCATCCTGGAGATGATGCTCCCACTCATGTGAGGCCCCTGCTGCTGATCATGTGACCACCTTCACTGGGGAATTTTCATATGGAGGCTGCCAGAAGCCAGACTACCACTTTTTGAGACTATGAAATAGATATATTTCCCCAGACTTTGAAATGTAAAAATTTTCAAAACTAAGAAAATCAGATCCTGACAGATTAAAACAAGGCTGAGATGGCACATCATATCATACTAGCATCTTAAACTGGGATAAAAAAATTAAAAGTTAAACCAAAGTATCTGGAAACTACATCTGAACTCAGCTATGACTAGCCTAGTTTTAGATCAATCACACTAATAATTGTATTCTTTGTAGTACAAAGAATATTTAGTATCTATATCTATTTATTTTAATTATCTTGGGACAATGGGCTTCCCTGGTGGCTCAGATAGTAAAGAATCTGCCTGAAGAGATGCAGGTTCAATCCCTGGGTCAGGAAGATCTCCTGGAGAAGGGAAAGGCAACCCACTCCAGAGCTCTCTGAAATTACAGTGAGAAAGATTTTGTAACAGTATATTTTAGTTATAGTACCTTAAAAAAAAATCCTAAGTGTATAAATTGGCCAAAAAGTCTTTTTTGCATGCTAGTTAGAGGTTATACGTATTTGTTCCTCTCCACAGAAATCTTATTTTCATGTTGTTCTCAGCATCTCTGATACTGCCAGCTGAAAATTACTGAAACATCCACGATAGCTGTTCTTCTATCTTTGACTCTTGTTACATGGAGCGGAGAAATTTTTTTCATATTGTGCCAAGGCAAAATTCCCCATTTGTGAATTCCCCATTAGGGACCCCAAGGAGGTCGTGCTCTGGGATGTTCTCCAGCTCCAAGAGAGACTGCTGATGCTCTGTCTTGCTGCAGGAGGGAGGCTGGCTCACTTCACTTTCTTGTGCCTGCACCAGCCACCACGAAGTGCATTCAGATGAACAATAATATGGTTCCATTGAGTGATCTTCTGAAATCACCGCCTACATCCTGCCCTGTGGAGGACTCTGCTTAATTTCCTTAGAATAACGTATTGATTACTAAGAATACAGTCTCAGGTGCGAGGACTCTTTGGCACCTCAGAAACTGTCAGAGGAGCTCAAGTATATCAGTCACACTGGTAGGGAGGCAGGGAGGGTATGTTGCCTATGGTCACTCTAACAGGTTCAGAGGTCATTCATTCATTCAACAAACACTAATGGAGGACCAGGTCCTGCATCAGGCCCTGAATATTGTAAAAATGTGGGGTGCACTCCTGGAGCACTCAGTCTAGGGGTGGAGGCATAAAAATTCAGAAACTTTACAATATAATAAAATAGGGGCCCAGTGATGCCCACAGTTGGGTTCGTAACTCACAGATGTCTGTTCCTCTTGTTGTTCTTCAGTCACTAAGTCGTGTCCGACTCTTTTCGATCCCAGGGACTACAGCATGCCAGGCTTCCCTGTCCTTCACTATCTCCTGGAGTGTGCTCAAACTCATGTCCATTGAAATGATGATGCCATCCAACCATCTCATCCTCTGTCGCCCCTTTCTCCTCCTGCCCTCAGTCTTTCCCAGCATCAGGGTCTTTTCTAATGAGTCGGCTGTTTGCATCAGGTGGCCAAAGTATTGGAGCTTCAGCTTCAGCATCAGTCCTTCCAATGAACATTCAGGGTTGATTTCGTTTAGGATGGACTGGTTGGATCTCCTTGCTGTCCAAGGGACTCTCTCCCTAGGTATGCAGAAATTGTGCTCAGGAAGACTTCACAAAGGGAAGTCTTTTGAGTTGAACTTCAAAAGACCAAAGCTCTTGACCACACAGTGAGAAAGAAAATAGAAAGCAGCAAATGTAGAGGCAGGGAGGTATGAGACAGTCTGGTGGGGCAAGTGATTAGAAATGTAATTCATCAAGGACGACGCCTCACAGCAGCTGAGCAGTGAGACAGACCCTGGAGGAAGTGGCTGGACATGCAGCAGAACCAAGTGGAAGGAAGGAGGAGCCAACCAGTATGTATCAGGGCAGAGAGGGTGCCATCTTGGCCAGGCTAGGGCTGTCCCCAGCCTGGGAACACCAGGGCTGTCCCCTTGGTGAGCTGGCTGGCCTCAGGGAAGCAGCCCTGAAAGAAAAGAAGCAGGTACATCCTCGGGGTTGGGGGCTGGTGGCTCAGAGGAAAAGTTGGTGAAGGGAGAAGAGAAAGCACAGAAGCTTTGGGCTAGAATGGCCTCAGGAAATCAGAGGAAGAGAAAAACAATTCAGAGACTTAAGAGTAGGCACCAGCTGGTTCATTCGTCTCCTTTTGCACATCAGAAAGTTGGAGTCTCTACCAGTCTCCGTCTTATGCCCTTGAAATTTCCATCCCATCCACGCCCTCCAGTCTTTTCATCCCTACTTGTCACTTAGAAGAGTTTAGATGACCTGAATAGACCTCCCCCAACATTAATAAGCTTTTTAAAATGGACTTCCCTGGTGGCTCAGTGGTAAAGAATCTGCCTGCCAATGTAGGAGATGCAGGTTCGATCCCTGGGTAGGGAAGATGCCCTGGAAGAGGAAATGGCAACCCACTCCAGTTTTCTTGCTTGGGAAATACCATGGACAGAGGAACCTGGTGGGCTACAATCCACGGGGTTGCAAAAGAGTCGGACATGACTGAGCAACTAAACAACAAACTTTAATAAAATAGGAGTAGAATCAAAATCATAGAATACTGTGCTTCAGGTTTCAATATATGTATTTCCAGAAGATTGAAACCAAGGAAAGCCAAGAAAAGGAAAGTAGATTTTCCTGGAAGAAATTAGAAATTGGAGATGAAACTTTCCCAGTGGCCAGGTAAGATTAGAAATAATCTTACATAATCCCTGAGAGGGATTATGAAATAAAACAGGGGCCAGTGGATAACTGTCCAAGGGAATGTATCCATGGAAGGTCAGCATGAAAAGTTACTCCAAAGTGTAACTTGAACCTAAAATTTTTATGACTTCCATGCATTATCTCACATTAGTAAGAGGGTCTAACCCAGTGAATAAATGTGTCAAAGGATACATTGCAACTCGCAACACTATCTTTTCAGATCCAGTGAGATTTCTAGTAACAGTGTGTCTAGCTATCTCTGGATGTCTCTGTCTGTGGCTTTTCTCCCTCCCTCTCTTTTTTTTCTTCCCACTTTGTGTGCTCTTCCAGTTTCTTTTTTTCTGCATCTTGTTTTTCACAGCACCCACCCAGGAGGAGGCAAATTCTCAACCCTATGCCCTCATCCATCCTTGCACTGCAGCCAGACCCACATGGCCTTGGACAGCAGGGCAGGGGTTCCCTGAGTCCTTCCTTCTGGCTTTAATGCCAGCATTCTTGTAGAGTGGAGCCGGGTCACTGTGCTTCATTATTGCCTCCTTTGCTTTGTTAAATGCTTTACAGACACTGTCTCATTTAATTCTTACCCCCCAAACCCCACCAAGCAGACATTTAGTGTCTCAGAAACATTCTGCTGCACAACAAGGTTAAGTAAACGGCAAAACAGGCACAGCCCATAAATGTGGAACTGGGATGTGAATCCAGCTTCTTTCTGCATTCAGGAACCCCCCGAGGTAACACTTTTCATGTGGTGGGAAGCAGTTTTCCTGCTTGCCTCCTAGGTTGCTGAGTTAACGAACATATAGAGCTTTAAAAATCTTTTTCAATAAGTCATCTTAAAAAGTGCCCCTAATCATCTCCCCCCGCCCCTCGGAACTCCGCAGTTTGTCTATGTCATCCTCGTAATGATGTGCCCTGAACAAAACATAGTGGCCTGGTCTATTTTCATTTTTCAGCCTGTGCAGGATATAAAAAATAAACAGCATATGGTGAAAAGTTAATGAGATTAAAAAAAAATAAGTTCACTTAAAATAATCCATGGGCTTTTCTACATGTGTTCTTGGTCTGGTTTCAAAAACCACAGGAGTTTTTACTATGCTTTAGAAAAGGATGAATATTTACATTGTTTCTTTTAGGGTCAGTGGGAAACCAGTCTTCTAGAATCGGCACTAATAATCACGTTGTTTGTAAATAAGTGCTAAACTAGTACAAACCAAGACTACTGTGATGTGCCGAAGCGTTAAACACGCTCAAAGCAGCACTCCACACTGTCTCTAGTTACAAGTCTCACGCTCAGACGATGCTCCTTTAGTCAACAAAACCAATGAAGTCTTACCTTCCTTCTGGCTTTACTACCAGCGTTCCTTTGTAGTAGAGAAGATGGGAAATCAGAGAAATAGGTAGACCTGACCTTTTAAGAAAAACTTCCCACACCTTGAAGCAAATTAAAAAAAGGGAAGTTAGGAATCCTGTCTTTATTTTAAAAGTATAACCATATGAAAATTTATGGTTGCTTGAGCTACCTCAGTTCTCAGCACTGAAAGAAACAAGTAATTTGAGAATGCATATAAATAATTTTATGTGCACATTTGTGTTTAGCCACAAGGTTCTCTCAACAATTAAGTGCAGAGCCCACTGTGGGTCCAGGATTGTTCTGTGGAGGATGGAAGAGATTGAAGACAGGGACTTCATGGAATTGGTGAGCCCACTAGAGAGATGTAAGGCCCTTAATAACATAAAGAATAGCATTAAACACTTCCCTGTGTCAGGCACGGTGCTCAGAGCTTTGAAGGAATTATTTCTTCTAATCCTCAGAAGCCCAGAGAAGTAGGTACTATTATTTTCCACAGGAGGAAATCAAGGCTTGAGAGGTTAACTAAACTCACTATAACTTGAGAGGTTAACATAATGCACTATATCAGTCAAGTGTAGATTTTGTTTTCTACTAAAAAGAAAAAGAAAAAATCCAAACAAAACAAAGCAAAAAAAAAAAAATTAGTAGCTTAAACAGAAGTTTACTTCTCTCTCTCATAAACCAAATTTGGAGGTAGAAAGTAACCAAGCCAGTGCCACAGCTGTCCTTAAACACTGGGCACACCTACCTCCAAGGGATCTGGGAAATGTGTAGATGGTTTTGTTTTTCACAGGTGGTCATGTGCCCAGTTAAAAATTGGGGTTTCTCTGATCAAAGGTGAGAACAGACGTTAGGTTAGGCAACTTGCATGTCTGTCACACGTATGCAAAGTGCTGGGCACCGGATAAACACAATAAATGCTAAGTAATAATCATTATGAAACTCAAAGCAGCCCAGAAATGGCTTGGTTTATTAAGTACATCAATTTCTGCCTGAAGTTTTCCCTTTTCTAGACTCATGCCCTATCCTTAAATAGGGACATTTATGCCTTAAATAGGGATATTTATGATCCGAATGCTGCCTTCTGGGAGCACCAGCTCCAGGGCTGGCCTCTCCTTTTTCTCCTCCAGACATACGAGGTGGTTTGCCCCAAGGTTTGCACCTGTAGAAAGGTAGCAGAAAGCCAGGTCATGACACAAAACAAGGATGCTGCCCAGGCCTGGGTATTTTCCAGCCTGGGCGCTTCCTTTCTTCCCATGTCCCCTTTCAGGGACTGCAGATGATAGCTCTGGCCTCTGGCAAATGGAGAAGGAGCAGGGCAGTCATAACTCCAGGGCATAAGCAACTACACTGGACACAGTTGTCCTTTAGATCAGTGATGATAAGTATAATAGTCCTTCGCGCTGTGCAAACAGGAGGCTCTGGGAAGGGGGCAAACTGTAACTTATGGGTTGAGTGTCAACTCATTTGGTTTATTTGTTTCAAGGAGTTTCCCACAGATCATCTCAACTTTACTAATTCCTAGGTAAGAGAGAAGGCTCTGACATCACAAAACATCTACAGTGTATGGATCTGATGAGTTTTTCACAGCTTCTTAAAACTTCTAAGCTGTTTTTAGGCCTAAGATTCTATTATGGACAGAGTTGGCTTATCAGAGCGATTGGAGGGGTAGGATAGATGGATAGGGTGAAGTGGACAGGATGGTAGGGATAAAAGTTGGAGTTTCCAGCTGCTTCATCATTGGTTTGGACCAGGAAGTGGGGGCAGGGGGGAGATGGTAAACGAAGGGAGAGGTGGGAACTTGATCTTTCCATTTCCTCACCCCTATATCTAATTGATTACCAAAGTCTATCAATATCTTGCCCTCTCTGCCATGGAGGGCCCCGGCAAGCATGCACGAGTCTGTGTGCAAATTAGACACCCCATCCTCAAGCAGGACTCAATGGGTGGCAAGTAAGGCTCCGGCTGAACTGAAGACCCCACTCACATCCTTGGTTGGAAGCCCTTGGTCGGTGAAAAATCCACACATTCTTAAGTTGTGGACTCTTCGGAATCACTTCACTTACCTCCACCCGCACGGTCCCTCCTGCCTCCTTCCACCTCCACCATCTCTCATCTCTCACAGGGAGGATGCTCCGTCAAGACAGAACTGGGAGAGGAGGCACCAAGGCTCTCCAATTTAGGCTTCGGCGTGGTCGCCAGTTACGGTTATCCCTTTGGTACTAGAGATACAATGAGCAGAAGGGAAGAAAAGGTGCTGATTCTGCTATTGTTTTTAGACTTGTGATCCATTACCAGACCACACAGGCTCTGTGAAATTAATTAAAACTGCGTGAGTCTCGGAGTTAATTCTCTGAAGAGCACACTTGTATCGCCTTCTATTTTCCAGGCTATGTTTTGAAAAGTGTAACCATTAAAGCAGACTCACGTTAGGATGCGCTTTCATTATTCGCGAGTCTCCTGCACCGGGAGGCTCCGCACTCGAGGGAGGCGGGCCTGGACGCCCAGGGCCCGCCCCCGCCGCGCCCACTCGCTCCGGCCCCGCCTCTCCTCCCAGCAGCCCGCGGGCCGCGTGACCCCCCGGGCCCCGGGTCGGCCCCCTGGGCGCGGAGGCCGCTGTCCCTCTGCGCGGCGCTCGGCGGGCGAGGGCGGGCGCAGCTGGCCCGGGCCGGCCCGCGCCTCCTGCCGCCCGCGACGCCCTTTCCCTTCCTGCCCGGGTCATTTCTCCTCGCTCTTCGGGTTTCAGCCGCGTTCCCTCCGGGAAGCCGTCCCTGGGGCCCCGGCCCTCGTCGGCGCCTTCGTTCACTTCCCTCGTAGCGCCCTGCGCCTTTCCTTCCCAGCGCGTTGTCTCTGCGCAACTGCACTTTTGAGTGGGGTCGCTTGATGAGTGGCGAGCGGGTGGACAGTGCTGGAAGTTCCTTTTTTAAAAAATTGCCAGTGTGACGGCCGCAGAGTCGAGCACGGGGCGGGTGCGGAGTAGGCAGGCCTCGGCAATTATCTGCCGAATGAATGGGGTTGAGTCAAGAAGCCGCCTGCCCAGCTGCTCCTGTGGGTTCTCCTTTGCCAGGGAAACCTTTACCCTACATGGTCCCTGAGAAAAGCAGGTCACCAGCACCACAGACAGGACAGCCTGGGAGGAGACGTCTGAGGGTCAGGCACGCCAGGGAGGCCACCAAATTTTTAAGTCCTATAGTAACATTGTACAATGTGGAAATATCCTTTAAGTTAGGGAGAGAAAAAAAATATGCTTGACCACGCGGGCATTTCTAGAGGAATGCGCTGATAAGCAAATTTCCCAGTGAAATCATGTCATTTGGTGTAAGGACAGCATATAAGCAAATCCTTTGGCTCTTAGAAGAACAATCAGATGACTGTCAGTAATTTACCCTTAACAGTGCCAACTGATTCTCAATGAATTAGGGACAAAATGAAGATAAGGAGGGGAAATAAATATCACAAATGCGTTACGTTAATGCACATGAGTTATTTATTATTTGGAGTTTATTGTGCTTGATAAGTAGTTTTATTGTAGAAATTTATATGTACTAAGAAGCAATTAATCACCAATGACAAAGATTCAGGCCTTCAGATGAGTTGCTAAAATCTTTCCAGAAAATTGAGATTAACTCTCTAAATGATTTCCTTTATATTCTTGACTAATACAAAATGACCTCAAATATGTTTACTTCTTGGGTACTTACTTACGGGGAACTAGACTGATGTTATCAATAAAGGGCTTTTATCTAAGCAGTAGATTATCAGTGACAGAAGCCATACAGATGAGTATATGGCATGATGTAATCATTGGAGGGAATATTAAAATGCACTAGTAGGTGCTCAATAAGTGATTCTGACGATGGCAAAATGAGGACAATCTGGGAATAAACAGAAGGAATGCCATTGAACACACATTTGTCTAAAAGTTATAGAACATTTCTAAACTAGGCTGTAATAAAAAAATTACACATTCAAAATGTGGACAGTGTAGTATAAGATACATAGTACAGGGTTCCAAAATGTATCGAAGAAATAAATGCAATTAATTTTGTTGCTGTTACTATGTTTCCAGGGACTTTGGAGAGAAATTGGAGTAGTCACTGGTGAACCTTGGAGAAGGGAACGGCAACCCACTCCAGTATTCTTGCCTGGAGAATTCCATGGACAGAGGAGCCTGGTGGGCTGCAGTCCATGGGGTCACAGAGAGTTGGACACGACTGAGTGATTCACACACACACACACACACTCACTCACTCTCTGGTGAACCTGACTTAGGGTTCTAGAAGTCTAGCTTCAGCATTGGTGGGTTCCAGCACCACTTCAAACTAGACTGAGGATTAGGGTGGAGTGCCCGGCTGATGGCAGCCAAAAGGCAGAACTGCAGGGAATGCTGTTAGGTGGGGAAGTCTGAATTCTCTTCTTTCCTGCCCAGATCCTCCATGATGATTCACGGCAGCCCTAAGTATGTCTAACGTGTGTGTGTATGTCCTGTCTTGCTCAACTCTTTGTGACCCAGGGACTGTAGCTAGCTAGCCTCCTCTGTACATGGGATTCTCCAGGCAGGAATACTGGAGTGGGTTGCCATTTCCTTCTCCAGGGGATCTTCCTGACCCAGGGATTGAACCTGTCTCCTGCACTGGCAGGTGGATCCTTTACCACTGCACCACCAGGGAGATGGTTAGATAGCATCGTGGGCTCAATGAACATGAATTTGACCAAACTCTGTGAGAAAGTGGACAGAGGAGGCTGGCGTGCTGCAGTCCTTGAGGTAGCAGAGAGGCACACGACTTAGCGACTAAACAATAAGTATGCTTTAGGTAACAGTTTATCTCTCCTGTCAAGGACAGAATGAAGGTAGTATTTTTCTTTTTATTCTCAGATAATGTCACGAGGTAGGTTCTAGACAAGTTTGTTGAAAAAAAAAATGTAAAGTTTGTTGAAAAAAAAAATGTGTAGTTTATCCCTCTCCCCATCCAGGTTTATTATCCCCACTATAATATTCTTAGTAAATGTAATAGTGCTTCTGTTAGTCAGAGCCCCTGCATTTATTTAAATTATTTCTTGCCTAGATTTTTTTTTTTTCCAGATCCTAGTTGTTTTGCATCGTAAACTTTTGGGCCACATTTGCATAGTTGTTTCAAGTCAAATGCTGTATCGTATCTTGCATTTACTCAGTTATTCACTGCTAACATCTAAATCAGAGACATGAAAAGGACAATTGTTTAGTGCTTTTTAAAGTCCCTAACCAAGATAAGTAGGGAAATCCCATTAGCTCCATTCATAGCATTTCTCATAAATCTAAAAGGAAAGCAAGTATCCAAAGCCTTAGTCTTTAATAGTTCTTATTTGACAGGGCTTTATTCTAA
Source organism: Antilocapra americana (assembly GCA_007570785.1). Classification (NCBI taxonomy): domain Eukaryota; kingdom Metazoa; phylum Chordata; class Mammalia; order Artiodactyla; family Antilocapridae; genus Antilocapra; species Antilocapra americana. The sequence continues at coordinate 5,594,179 of ML663573.1, forward strand.
ATTGGTTCCAAATTATGTAAAGAACACTGAGAAATATGATGGGTAGTGAATCGTGATAGTTTCAGTTATTGAATAAATAACTAGAACAGTAAAAGGGGACTAATCTTAAAGCAAACAGTGTGTTGGGCTACGATGAGGCAAAGAGAACAGAACCGTGGCATTCTTAAACTACCATCTGGCTCAATCCTCTTTTAAGTGGGCAGGTTTGAAGAGCCTTTTATTCAGTGCCCTAAAACTTATTCAGAGGGAATTGTATCTGAATATCAGTTTTTCACAACGTTAAAAAACCCCCACCAAACTCAACCCCATTTTTGTAACCAAAAAGTAATGTTTAACAAAGTATTGGGTAATCTGGCTAACCGTGAAGGTGAGAGGCATTCGGTGGGTGGCAGGTCAGCTGCAGGCAGGGTGAGCCCACTCTGCAGCTTTTGGGCCTTCACCTCCTCTGCTCCTTCGTGGCTAGAGTAACTTATTAAAATTGTCATTAGGGTTTGAAATTTAGGCAAGAGGTGTAAAAATAAAGAATTCATTACGAAAAATGAATGTGGTCATTTCTAGTACTTTATTTTCCATTTGAAAACTACTGTAGAATCTCCATATAGGATAATCAAGGCAACTGATCCTGAAACTACAATCTACAGTTTGAATCGTACTTTTGGGAAATGTGAAACTCTTTCATGACTTTGCTTTTGAGAAACGTGAACCTATTTCATGACTTTTTAACAGACCCGACAACTGCGATTTTGTTTATTAAGTCCTGGAGCTTTAAATGAAACTGTTCTATTCTGTTTTCTCAAGAAGGTGTGTTTGAGAAGCCTAAGTTGAATAAAGAGGAGCCCACTACCACCTTCAGCAAGACTCTTTTGAAAAGGTATTTTAGCATTCTCTGTGGTTTAAGAGACAAAACCAAGTCCTGCCGGCTTTGTGTTGTGCTTCTCTTACAGACTGCAGTGCCTTCTGTCTGCTTTAGGGTGTGGCATCTGCCATTGGGGAGGAGAAGCTGGCATGTGTCGCCTTTTATAGCAGACTGACTTCATTGTGCTGGGGGCCTCGATTTCATAGCCTCTTGGTTTCAATCTTCTAGTTGACTTGCTGAAGCAAAAGGCATTGAAAGAGATTTCGACCTATATACCTAATTTTTTTTTTAAGTTTCATGATTTTTCTATATAGAAAAAAAGTGTTAGGGAAAGGGCCAGAGGTGAACTTGGTGACTCATTTTCCCTTTTTAGGATTAGTTGTGAAAATAAGCCGCAAAATATGGCTGCACTTGTATGAACTGATGTTGATATATTTTATCAGTTGGAAAAAATGTTGTTTTTATGACTATATGTGTACATTTAGTTGGACTATAAATGTCTAAAAGCATAAATATGTAATTGAGTTTAGAATATGTATAAACACATATGCAAAACAGATATATATATTTATATTTGCATATGAAAACTTAAAAAATTTAACTTATGTGGTATCATCATGTAATTAGTATGTATTTGAATATATAAAGGGAGAAAATCCAGGAGAAAATGTCAAAGAGGCACACTAACAAAGATATAGTATTCTCTTGGCAAAAACTGATGAATGATTTGGCATGAATTCACCTTACATTTCTCTTATTCACTTCCACATGATGATACAACTCCTGTTTTCCAGTTGTTTGCATAGATTTGCAATTTGTTGTTTCTGCATTCTGTGACTCTTGGGTGTGCACCTGATTCCCCTCCTCCACCATCATCAGTCACCAGTTTTTCACATCTATCCTTTTCTATTTAGTCAAGTAACATATTTACACTTGGTCAAGCAAACGAAAAATAACCACAGCAGTTGAAGTAAACTAAAATAGCCTTTATGGAAAGCTGAAGAATGAGATGATTTTAGAAAGCTACATTCTACCAAAATCATATATATCATTTCAGTTAGCAGGACTTCTTGAAAGCTCTGGTTTCAGATGCTTTCTTTCCGTGAAAACTGAGTCCACACTAGTACAACTGAGCTATTGTTTAGGTTAAGAAGTCCTGCTTTGGAAGATATTCAAGATGTTACTAGGTGACAGATTCACAATAATAAAAACATTGAAAACATCAAAAAGTGATAAAACAATGAATAGTATTTGAAGAAAAAGTGTGAAACGTTTTTGCTGTAGGATTAGATTTGATGGATTTACATCATCACTGACCTTATGTTTATGAAATATAACATGTATTTCTTTTAGTTTTGTTTCACATTAATTAGAAATGAACTCATATCAAGAGGGTTAACTATGCACATAACCTCTAAAATAGGATGAAAAGCGTCATACAGATTTATGAAGACAGGAGATAAACCTTAGCTCTTGCTATTGTGGCCCCAATAGTTAAATTTCCACGTGCAAGTTGTTGGGAGCATAACACAGCACTCTGCATATTTGAAGGCTTTCCCTTCAGAGAGAAGACAGGCAAGTGCATTTGTGAGAAAAATGCTCCTTTGGGAATACTTTGGTGTGTTCATTAATAAAGCCTACGTGGGCTTTCCTGGTGGTCAGACGGTAAAGAATCCGCCTGCAACGTAGCAGACCCCAGTTCGACCCCCGAGTCGGGAAGATCCCCTGGCGCAGGGAATGGCTTCCCACTGGTGTTCTTGCCTGGAGAATCCCATGGACAGAGGAGCCTGGTGGGCTACAGTCCACGGGGCCGCGGAGTCTCCGACAGAACTGAGGGACTAAGCGCCCAGGCACACACACCCAGCCTTAAGAAAAAAAGTTATATCGGCGTTCCTTTGGGGCAGGTGCGGTCGGTAACAAGCATGTATGGAGTACCTGCTGTGTACAGGGCACAGAGCTCCTGGAACGCGGCTAACCTTCAGTTAAAACTCTTCCCTAATTTTGCAGTTTGAAGAAGTTGTGGGAATCACACTGATGGCCCGAAATCAAGGGGGAGAGGCTAACATGCTGAAAAATTACATAACTCTTGGGAGAGGCAGTGCTTTTGCACAGATTGCCCAAATATTTTCTTTCTCCGTCGGCTCCTCGTAACCTTTGAGGCCGACAGACAACTTTGTTCCCCGGCCCTCCTCTCCCTCTTTTGTCTGCTCGTCAGACTCGTTTTCCACCTTTGTATCGTGCCTTTTAGACGTGAAAACAAACACGCGAACGCCCGGTTGGCAAGGCGACGGAGGCAGGAGGGGAAAGTGCAGCCTCCGGCCGCCCGGCGCCCGCCGCGCTCCGGACGCCGGCGGCGCGGCCCGACCCGAGCCCCCCGGCCCGGGGCCGCCAGGGCCCGCGAGGCTGCACCCGGGCCGGGCGGCCGGGCGGGCGCAGCGCCCCGCGGGCCGCGGCGGCCCCGGGCTGAGTCCAGTCCGCGTTTTGCGAGTGCGCCCGAGCAATCAGAGAGAAGTGGATAATAGTCGCTCGGGCTCGCCCGGCTCCCTCTCGAGCCAGGCTGGGCCCGAGCGGCCGAGTCAGTCGTGTATTTTTTACCCGTATCCGGGGTAGAGAGGAAAAAGAGAAAAAGTTTCATTTAAACCTGCACTAAAAAACTTTCACCCTGAAATCACACAGCGGGAACAGGCCCAGACCGTAAGGCGTAGACTCCCGGTTCGGCTCCGGCGGGGCCCGAGGAGGGAGGGGAGTGGGGAGGGGGCTCGCTCATTCCCGTCGGGGCGTGCGGACGCGCACGGGAGGGGCCGCGGACTAGAAAGTGGGTTTTGTTGTGCCCCCCGCGCCCCCCCGCCCGGCCTCGCCACGCCGCGGCGGTCATGGCCGCGCGGGCAGCAGCGCGGGCGGGCAGCGGCGAGCGGCGGGCGCCCCCCGGGCCGCGGCCGGCGCCCGGGGCCCGGGGCCTGGAGGCGGGGGCGCGCGGCGCGGCGGCTCCGGGACCCATGCTGGGGGGCGGCGACGGCATCGGCCTGAATAATGTGCACCACCACCCCCTGCTCCCCCGGCACGAACTGAACATGGCCCATAACGCGAGCGCCGCGGCCGCCAGCACTAACAGCGCCAAGAGCGGCGGCTCCGAGGCGGAGGGTGGAAGCGCCGCCGCGCTGTCCTCCTCCTCCTCCTCCTCCTCCTCCGCCGCGGCGGCGGCGGCGGCGTCCTCCTCTTCCTCCTCGTCGGGCCGGGGCTCGGCCATGGAGACGGGGCTGCTCCCCAACCACAAACTGAAAACCGTTGGCGAAGCCCCCGCCGCAGCGCCCCACCAGCAGCAGCAGCACCACCACCACCATCACCACCACCATGCCCACCACCTCCAACACCACCACCACCACCATGCCCACCACCACCTCCACCACCTCCACCACCACCACCACGCACTACAGCAGCAGCTAAACCAGTTCCAGCAGCAGCAGCAGCAGCAGCAGCAACCACAGCAGCAGCAGCAGCACCAACATCCCATTTCCAGCAACAACAGCCTCGGCGGCGCCGGCGGCGGCACGCCTCAGCCCGGTGCCGACATGGAGCAGCCGCAACATGGAGGCGCCAAGGACGGTGCCGCCGCGGGCAGCCAGGCTGAGCCCCCGGGCCAGCCGCTGCTGAGCAAGCCGGGCGACGAGGACGACGCGCCGCCCAAGATGGGGGAGCCGGCGGGCGGCCGGTTCGAGCAGCCGGGCCTGGGCGCCCTGGGCGCGCAGCAGCAGCAGCAGCCGCCGCCGCCGCCGGTCGCCGTGCCCGGGGGCGGCGGAGGCGGCGGCGGCGGCGGCCCGGCGGCCGTCTCGGAGTTTAATAATTACTATGGCAGCGCTGCCCCAGCTAGCGGCGGCCCCGGCGGCCGCGCTGGGCCTTGCTTTGATCAACATGGCGGACAACAAAGCCCCGGGATGGGGCTGATGCACTCCGCCTCAGCTGCCGCCGGAGCCCCCAGCAGCATGGACCCCCTGCAGAACTCCCACGAAGGGTACCCCAACAGCCAGTACAACCATTATCCGGGCTACAGCCGGCCCAGCGCGGGCGGCGGCGGCGGCGGCGGCGGCGGAGGAGGAGGAGGAGGAGGAGGAGGAGGAGGCAGCGGAGGAGGAGGAGGAGCAGGAGCAGGAGGAGCGGGAGCTGTGGCGGCGGCGGCCGCGGCGGCGGCGGCAGCAGCAGCAGCAGGAGGCGGCGGCGGCGGCGGCGGCGGCTATGGGGGCTCGTCCTCGGGGTACGGGGTGCTGAGCTCCCCCCGGCAGCAGGGCGGCGGCATGATGATGGGCCCCGGGGGCGGCGGGGCCGCGAGCCTCAGCAAGGCGGCCGCCGGCGCGGCGGCGGCGGCAGCGGCGGCGGCGGCGACGGGGGGCTTCCAGCGCTTCGCCGGGCAGAACCAGCACCCGTCGGGGGCCACCCCGACCCTCAACCAGCTGCTCACCTCGCCCAGCCCCATGATGAGGAGCTACGGCGGCAGCTACCCGGACTACAGCAGCCCCAGCGCGCCGCCGCCGCCGCCGCCGCCGTCGCAGCCCCAGTCCCAGGCGGCAGCAGCGGCGGCGGCGGCGGGGGCGGCGGCGGGCGGCCAGCAGGCGGCCGCGGGCATGGGCTTGGGCAAGGACATGGGCGCCCAGTACGCCGCTGCCAGCCCGGCCTGGGCGGCCGCGCAACAAAGGAGCCACCCGGCGATGAGCCCCGGCACCCCCGGCCCGACCATGGGCAGATCCCAGGTAACCCCCGCGCCGGCCGGGCCTGCTTCCGCCGCGGCGGCCTCGCCGCGCGCCGCGAGCCCTGTAGTTTCTTTTCTTTCCGCGTTACTTTTTCGGCGTCCCCGGCCCTGGTGGGGGGGCGGCGGCGGCGCGTGTGTGTGTGAGGCGGAGGTGGGGCGGTGGGGGGCGAGGAGCCCACAGCCATCTCAACTCGCGGCTGCCTCGCCGCGAGGCCCGGCGGCGCGCGGGGGCGCGGTTCGGGCGGCTGTTATTTTATTGGTCTCCTTCACCACAGAAATAGGCGCCCCGGGCCGGTAGGGTCTGAGGAGGAGTGGGGAGCGCCCACTGCGAGCTCGAACTGAGGAGAGAAGGAGGAACTTTGTCCCACCTCCGGCCCCAGCGCGCTTCTCCCTCTGGTAGCTCGCAAGGTGAAGGCAGGAGGAGGAGGAGGAAAGGAAAATAGGTTAGCTTTGTGGCAGCCGAGCGTGTGTTCCGTAGTTGTGCCCGGGCGCTCGGCGATCCTCGACGCGGGCGTCGAGTTTGGGGCGTTTAGTGGCCAAAGAGTACCCCCGTTTTACAGCGCTGGGGAGGAAAGCGACCCTAAAATACATCGGTTCATCCCCAAGAATGAGCCGAGGAAATCCATTCTTTGGCTTGCGGGCTGCTTGCGAGGAGTCACCTTCAACGGAGAGGCTGCGTTAAAGGAACACATTCCGGCTAAACTGAACTTATTTGGATCGTGGGTGAGGCATACGGTTTTAGTCAGCGGACCCAGGGAGGGAGCAGACCAGTGAAAATGGATCTTTTTGGATCAGATTTATTTGGGTTTTTAATTTCCTGTCCCCCCCCCCCCCAAGTCCTGCAGCGTTATTAGGAAGAGTCCTGCACTCTTGCTGTTTCTCGCTCGGAGGCTGAGCCTGAAGACTGACTTGATCTCCTTTGCAAGGTTTGGAATTTGAATTGTGGAGGTAAACTGGCTGTAATAGTCTCCAGACAGCTGCCTCTGAGTTGACATCTAATCTGCCATCTGATTGGCTCCCCTCTCACCATTGGGCATTTAGCACTGCTGATGTAAATAGAAGTGCTGAGCAGTACAGTCACAAAAATTCTTGCCACAAATAATAACTGAGCTCTATTACGTGCAGATGTAAGGTGGAATATTATTTAAAGCTTAAATTATTATGAATCACAGTTACCAATAAGAGGATTAAATACCTAAAAACATCACACTGGTGTCCAGCCTTGGGCACTTCCAAAATTCAGCTGTTTGACAGTCTCAGCATGGCCATTGCATATCTCATTCACTGTAATTGTAGGGTGAGGATATGGCAATTGAAAAAGACTTAAACCAAGAATTTCACCAATTTCTGGATTTGGAAAGCTTTGATAAAATTACCCTTTATGGATTAAACCATGAAAAAATTTGGAATTATGTCATCATGTCTAGTTTAATGTAAAATTAAAACTTGTAATTTTAAAAATGTCACGATTCTGATAGCCAGCGGTATAGTTTAGTAGTATTTAATTAGCTTTATAACAAGATTAAAACTATATTTCTGATAAGTTGTGCTTTAACAATTCTGGTGTTAGTGGATGAGGAATTTCAGTCAGAATGGATGTGATGTTTAAGAAAACGTGAAGTGAGGAAACTGTATAATAATTTTTGCAGACAACAATTAGTTAAAAGGGAAGAAATGGACCTTCTTGTGAAATTTTAAAAATTATTTTATATTTGCTTCTGACTTGGAAGCAAATGCCTCAGGAATCTTTTCCCCCCTTGATTATTTTGCTAGATTAGGTTTTGTGAGCCTTATTTGAACTGCTTACACAATGTTTTAGGGAAACTGTATTACATGTAAATTGTGCTGGGTTTCTTCCAAACAGTTTTTCTTTCATGGACAGTAGAATTTTTTAAACTTTTTTAACGTTAAAGTATGTTAAAAAGGAATAATGGTGACTGTAATATCTGTTTTTACTTTGGGTAGGTGTGTTTTAATAATGACCGTATTTTAGATGAGAGACTTGTCAGAATGTCTGCAGTACTGAATTTAACAGATAATCATGTGAATCCCAGGCTGAGGACGTTGGGAGTCCACTCCTTTCTAATCTTCACTTAGTAGAGTTTTACTGTTAATGATAATACATTTTCCTGTTCTTCATAGAAAACTTGGGATTCTGATTTTTTTGATTCGGATAGGTAAAAACATAGGAAAACTTTGTGTAAATAAACCCATCTAATTAATTCTGAAAAGATTTGCTTTGTCAGCTTCCTTTTAAAGGGACAGTTTAGAATTCACATCTCTGTAAACCAGAAACGAGGATGTTCGAGGCAGATGTAGGTCCGTGTTACTTTACGGTATTTTTTCATAGTGATACCAACCATTTTAAGTATTTTGTTTTCTTGGAATGAGAGTGAATCCTTTATGTCCTCAGTATGACCCTTAGGAATAGGTTTTTTGTTTTTAAGGGGGGAAGAAAAATGCCAGGCATATGACCTAGATTCACTGATTTCTTTTAGGTACTTTACCGTATAACATGTGGAATGTGTCTCTTTTCGGTATTTTTTCTGTTTGGAAGGCTGCTATTTTTCAGTATTTGTTATGATGGTTATGCTAAGGACCAGTTGTTTGTCCTAAACATTAAATTACTATATAATTATAGGTCATGAAATACTATTAAATTTTCTCATGGCTTTTAACACGTTTAGTTTCATTTTTGATTTGAGGAATGGTTTACATTGGGTGGCAAATGTTTTTGTAATTGAGAACAAGATGTGTGTATATTGTAATGGGAGGGTCTTTTTAAAAAGTGAAATAAGGCATTTTACAATATACTTAGTGGGTTTTTGTGAGATACAGTATTCAGATAAAGCAATCTCAAAAGGAATACTGAGGTCTGCTCACATAACTAAGATTTTGTGATGTCCATATTCATGCTGAATTTCATTAATGCTACTTTAACTTTAATGTTATAGAATATAATACAGCATAATTTAAAAAAAGCCTTGTTTACCATTAAAAGAAATCTGGTTATCTGATTTCAAAGCAGTAAGGTTTGTAAGTAACCAGACTTACAGGCTGGTTCCTGATTACCTTAAAATTTGTATAAGATACATTATAACACTCTCCCACTTTCCTGCTCAGTGCAGTGTTATCCCATATGATATGTTAAATCTTGTAAAGAAATATTTGTGGACTAAATTGATATGTTTTGCTGAGCTACAACTGGCCAGCTGCCCTATGGTTAAGAGGGGGTGGAATTGGCAACTGTGGTTCATTTAAAAAACAAAGAAAATATAATGAAAAATGTCAACTGTTTTCTGTTTTTCTGGGTTACCTGAAATGAAATTGTGCATGGCTTAAAATTGTTTTCATTGGGGATCCTGATTTCTGTATACTTACTTTTGGCAGTTTTTTTTTTTTTTTTTTTTTTAAGGCAACTACTCTGTAAGTCAGCTGTCACTTAAGTTTACGTTTATATTAACACAAAATCAATAGGTATATTCCAGGGAACAACGTATTCTTACCTTGTATCTGTAATAAGAAACCCTAATCCCTTGTTTTTCTTTAGTTTTGTTTTTTTTAATCTTTATTTAGGAATGAATTTTTGGCAAAGCTTTTTATACTCGTTCCATTTTTCCCATGTCATGTTGTATCAGAAGCATCTGAATTGTGTTGTGAATGTGGAAATATTGCAAATCACACCTGGACACTTGTACTAACGAACTACCCTCTAATTACCATTTTCTGTCATTAAAATTGTGAGAATAACATCTTCACTCTGGCATAAAAATGTGTTAATTCTGGCTTGAAAACCGATTTAAAAAATGTAAGACAGTGTAGAGGCAGTCTCTTAATATACAACTCATTTGGTAGTTTTATTAGACATAGATACATTTTAAAGAAAACAGATGTAACAGAGGGTGGTTGAATTTTCAGTTCTTTATGAATGGACTTTGTTACTTTATAATTTGGAGCAGGGTGTATCTGAAAAGAATGAATTCTGATGTAATAGGAACTTACTTATTTCCCTAAGATAAATACCAGTGTGACAGGCAAACCAAAAGAAGATCATTTCATTTATTTAACCCTGTTTTCTCCTAGCAAGAAAGTAGTTTCATTAAAATGAATTTTTTTTTGGGGGGTTGGTTTCTATAAAATTTTGCAACTTATTTTGAAGACTGACTTGGAGATGTAAATTTTGGGTGTGTTGGCATAGGAAAGTGTATTGTGGAGAGGTTTTTCTTCCTTCTCTGCAGGAGCTTGACATTGCTCAGTTAATGGATCTGTGTACTTTGATCCATATTTGAGGAAAGGGAACTAATATTTCACTTGTGTCACTTTCATTCTGGGCTGTGTGTAGATGTGTAAGTTTGAGTGTTAAATATTTGTGTTTGAAAGAACTGTGTGTGTTGCTTAAAACAACAGATTCATGAAAGCTCAGAATGAGTATTAATAAAACTCAAGTTCCACTAATTTGGAGGGTAATGTATAGATTTTCAAAATGGATATTACAAAAACTTATGACATTTTACAGTCCTCTTTTTACTTGAGGGCCATATCCCTATCCTTGGCCTTTGGGGAACTGGGCAGTTTTTGATCACGTGCCTTTCTAGAGGGGTCCTTCTTCATCAGGAGATCACTGTGGGTGTGTAAAGGAGAGCTGCGTTCTTGCTCTGTGTGCATGCTTGAGGCTGAGGAGTCCCAAGTCCTGGTTCCCTGGGGTGTGGAGTGGGGGAGCAACCAGGCGAAACTGCTCATCCACCAGGGGCGTATTTATGTAGGTGTAGGTCTGTTACACAGTATTGCTTTTTCTAATTTGGAGGCTGTTTATATAAGACTCCAGCAGCCTTTTTTGGCTTAATTGAGTGGTTGAGTGAATTAATTTTGACCTAAAATGTTTTTTATATGTTGGTGACTTTTTCTCTTAGAAATTTGCCAAAAATCACTTAGGTATAATTACCTAAATATTATTAAGTGTCCACTTATTTTGCTGTATGCCACTGGAATGAATGAAATTGTTGATATAGGTATACTGTAGTTTTACCGGATTCGTGTTAATTGAGTGAAGTGAAGTGAAAGTTGCTCAGTCGTGTCCGACTCTTTGAGACTTCATGAACTATACAGTCCATGGAATTCTCCCGGCCAGAATACCTGAGTGGGTAGCCGTTCCCTTCTCCCTGGGATCTTCCCAACCTAGGGCTCGAACCCTGGTCTCCCACATTGTAGGCGGGATTCTTTACCAAATGAGCCACCAGGGAAACCCCTAATTAAACTCACTAATTGAGTGAGTGAGTTTATCAAAGTAAAATATGTGTTTTCACAGTAAGTTTTCAACAAATATGTTCTATTTTCAAAGTCTTTAACTCCAAGTAATTCTAAGAAAACTGTTTCCTTATATTTACTTAGTTGAATAGGATCCAGTAACCAGTTTTTTAAACCTACTTCTGAATAGATCAATGCCAAGGTTAAAAGGTCCGTATAGTCAAGGCTATGGCCTTCCCAGTTGTCATGTACAGTTGTGAGTGCTGGATGGTAAGGAAGGCGGAGTGCCAAAGAATTGATGCCTTCGAACTGTGGTGTTGAAGAATAATCCTGAGAGTCCCTTGGACAGCAAGGAGATCAAATTAGTCAATCTTAAAGGAAATCAACCCTGAATACTCATTGAAAGGACTGATGCTGAAGCTGAAACTCCAGTGTTTTGGTCATCTGATGTGAATAGCTGGTTCATTAGAAGAGTCCCTGATGCTGGGAAAGATTGAGGGCAGAAGGAGAAGGGGATGTCAGAGAATGAGCTGGCTGGATGGCATCACCAATGCAACGGATGTGAACTTGGGCAAACTTCAGGAGATGCTGAGCGATAGGGAGGCCTGTTGTGCTGCAGTCCATGGGGTTGCAAAGAGAAGGACATGACTGGGCAACTGAACAACAAGGATATTAGAAGGCTCTGGAGTTAAATAGGTGAACTAAAGATGAAATTGATATGTTTCTTGATTGATATTTATTGCTAGGAAAGAGACTGCTGCTGCTAAGTTGCTTGAGTTGTGTCCGACTTTGTGCGACTCCATAGATGGCAGCCCACCAGGCTCCCCTGTCCCTGGGATTCTCCAGGCAAGAACACTAGAGTGGGTTGCCATTGCCTTCTCCAGTGCATGAAAGTGAAAAGTGAAAGTGAAGTCTCTCAGTCTTGTCCAACTCTTCTCAACCCCATGGACTGCAGCCTACCAGGCTCCTCCATCCATGGGAGTTTCCAGGCAAGAGTACTGGGGTGGGGTGCCATCGCCTTCTCCAAGGAAAGAGACTAAGGCCGTAAAATCTTAAGCATATCTCATCTACCATAGATTCTCTTATTTTTGGTAGGATGGCAACAAAATCTGGAGTAGATCTGTCGCAGGCAGGGCAGTCCTTTTGAACCGAAGTATGAAGTAGGTTTGGCCTCTGTTACCTTCATTCCATAAGATGCGCTTTCCTGCCTCCTTGGGCCTTGATAAAAGGTGAAATTTGAGAATCAGACTGGAAGTTATTCCTTATTAAGTGACTCTGGAAGGGAAGCTATGTTTGATGAAATCCAGGAGAAAATTCTAGATCACTTTTCCTAAATACGGGATGCTGAAAAAGTTATATATGTGTGTATTTTTTTGATTGTGGCAGAATATACATTACATAAAATTTACCACTTTAGGGTATAGTTCAGTAGCATTAAGTACATTCACATTGCTGTGCAACCATCACTCTATCTATTTCCAGGATATTTTCATCCTCCCAAATTGAAATGAATAAATATTTTTCTTCCCTTTCTTGTTAAAATTTAGAATTGTTAGCTATTAACATGTAAATAAAATAAGCTTATTTTATAACCATTAATCTTGCTACTTCATCATAGTTTATGAGTAAATCCTTCCTGCAAGGAACAGTAATGGTGTTTTTGGTTTGTTTTTAGTCCATTGCTTCTAATTCTAACTTTAGGGTAATCGTCCCGGTTTTTGTCAGTTTGGAAATGTGCGTTGTGTAGGTTAGTTGTTTCATTGTCAGTTATGGTGTTAAAAGCTGAAAAGCAACTTTTTGAAGCCTTTCTGTTTAAAGATTTGAGGTACTTTGCTGTGAGAAATCTGGGACTTTGTTAGATAATAGGATATGGAAATGAACTGTTAGCATGATCATTTCCCCCTATTTCTCTTCATCTTTTGCATTTTTAGCCTCTTTTTAAAATTATTGGTTTTGTCTTTCTGTTATTAGTGGAGATCACTTATAATGATAATTTTTGTAAAAAGTGTATTTTATGTTTTAAGGCATCTCACCCACTAACCCAGAGCAAGCAACCAAACCACGTGATGCTGTACCCATTTTCACAGTGTTCTGTGCCCAGGTTTGTGCATCCCTCCTTATGTGTTTATCATCCTCTGCAAAACTGAGGAAAGTCTTTGTAGGTGGAAAAATTCCTAAGTTAAGATGATTGGCCTTTTGATGAGATGTTCGAGGCAGCTGCAAAGGGATATTTCTTGGGTCCTGGTTAGTCTTTCTCATGAACAGGCTCTGTGTGTGTAAAATATTGGTGTTGTGTTTCAGTTACTGTTGATGCTGATATGTGGTCACATCTTTATGTGATCAGTGATGTACTTTAACCCCAGATTCTACAGAGGGCACAGGGAAAATGACCTGTGGTTTGAGAGCTCATACCGGGCAGCAACAATTACTTCTCAAGGTGTAAACATTTAGCATTTGTGTATGCTGTGTGGTGTACGTCAGTTAAATACCTGCTGTATACTATCAACCAGTAAATATTTATTTCACCCACTTTCTTAATCAGCTGTGTGCCGGCCGCAGGTGGTAGCCAGGCCATGGGGCTCACTCCTGCCCCTGTGCACAGCTCCTGCCAGAGCCTGCTGCCATTATACTTGGCCTTGGTAGTTGGGGCATCTCGTTGACCTAGCGCCGGCTCATTTAAACAGTGAGCAAAGAGCAAGCATGTGGGTCAGCAGTCTGTCGGCCTGCCTTTTTTGGGCGGGGGAGTGGATTTTGGCAAAACAAATAATTGTAGATTGTTGTGATAGAGTCTGTGTGGACTGGTGACTCTTCCATTTCTACCAATCAATTGTTGGCTTGGTGCCAGAGCAAAATAGCGATCCACTACAGAGAATAATAACTAGAAGAAGGAGAAGAGGATCACTTTGAAATTTACATAGAGAGGTTCTTCTTTTTCTCAGTTTTCTACATTATACGGGCTCTTGGGGAAAAAAGTTAAAACAGTCTGCTCAGATTTAGGAAGATACTTGGATTGCTAGAGTATTTTTGGTAACTGTTTAGATAATGTATGCTGGCTGAGGAGTAAATTCAGCTACTGCTTCTGGGTCCTGAAATAAACCTTTCAGAAAGCAAAGCATTGATGGTTAGTGGAGGATGTTCCAGAACTCTTAGTATCTCCTGTTTCTTTTTGTGATGAGCATCTCAGAAGTGAAACCACCCATAATACTTCAGAGTCTAATTTTTTGAAATTGTTGGTAATTCTGAAATTTGTCTAGAATTTGACATATAATCTCTGAAATTTTAAGAGCAGATTTTAAGATTCAGGGACCATATGTTTATGCATGCAAGTTATGAACCCATTTTACTATCCTTTAACTTACTGACTGTATTTTTTTTTTTTAATAATGAATTCGCTTCACCCAGTGAATTATAACTGACGTTGGAAATAGAAAGCCACCGCTGAGCAAGTATCTTTCTTATGGGCCAATTTCTGAGGCAGCTGATATGTTTGAATATTAGTTTGTTTCTTGTGATGATGAGGATTTATGAGAATATAAATGTATCATAAGCTGTCCCGATGTAAGGGAAGGGTCGTGGGATTGAAGTTGGTCAGACCTTGGATTCTCCTGGAGGCTTCAGTGCCTGTTTTCTCGGAGATCTGACCGGATTTAGTTTTCTTCCCTGCACTGTGGCCTGCTGGGCAGGGTGACCACCGAGAGCATCGCTGTCAGTCCTATAGCATCTTTACGCGGCACCTCTTGTCTACCCACTGCTGTAGAAAAGGGGGCCTGGGATCTTGTTCTCTGCCTGGCCCTGCTGCACTTCAGGGTGCGGTTGAGGATAAGCCTCTGCCTCCATCAGTTAATGACCCCAAGTCCCTTCCAGCTGTAAAACCCTGGGACGCTTTGAAATTTTTTAAAAAGAATATACTGCCTAATCAGTTATGCACCACTGAATATCTTATTAAACTACACTAGATCCCAGACATGTTCAGAGAATATCAACTGAGCCCAGTGCAAATATACAGATTTTGTGAATGCCAGAGTAATTTCCCTCACAAAATGTAGTCATGTACTGATTAGACTCTTGTAAACAGTTACATGAAACTGGTTTTGGTTTACCAATAGAGCCCGTGGGAGACCAGTGCTGTTAGAGCCAAGCCACTGACCCCTTCAGTATTCATCCTATGTATTAGGAAATTCTGTTCTCCGGCCAAGAGTCACTCCTTTTTCTTCTGCCTCTTAGGCCTTTCCACTTTCATGGTCTGCAGAAAAGACTGTCTCTCTAGTGGAAGTACTTTTTTGCAAAGGAACAAAGTTTCAAAAATTTAAAATTAGCTTCTCTGACTTTCTGAGTGGTAAACTTTGGTCTCTCATTAGTTAAGTAACTTGCTTCTGTATCTGCTTCGGCTTCCCTTCTGTATGGTTCAGATTTGGTCCTTAGCCAGATTATAATTTACATATCATGGAAGTTTAGGACTGCCCTCAAAGAGTCAAAACCGGGAATGTAAAATCTGAGAATGCCAAGGGACTGCCTCAAATATGCAGAGAAGAGCAAGTTTTCTTTTTTATGCTGAGATTTTTAAAAGTACCAGGGACAAAATTTAATTCTATTATGAATAAATACTTAACAAGCACCACTTGGTGCTTACGATACAAAGAGTAAATATAACATACGATCTGTAATTTTCCCTGGTGAATTATCAGAAACCCCTGGTGTCTTACAAAGTGGAAATTAAAATGAATGGCCACATTATTCTTCTGCAGTTCTCTGCAGAAAGACTTTATCTGTCAGAGTGCATCATCTATTTGAAGAGTAGATGATAATGTATCCAAATAGAAAATTTCCTGTTGAGTGTGTTATTATACATTTTGTGATTTGATGTGGAAGGTCAGTACACTTGGAGGTGGTTCTTAGGTGCTGCGACACTGATGAGACAGTGATTTTAGTTAAGACGTTCTTTTGGGTATCGTACAGTGATTTTTTTTCTGCTAAAGAAACAGCTTTATAATATCAATACCGTGAAGGATTTAAAATTAAGTTCATTGACCTTCTCTGAACAGCCTTCAAAATGTCGGGGCTTTGGGACTATCGATTTATGTCAGTGTAGTGAGAGCTGGAGTGCCAGGCTGCTGTTTTTGCAGGGCCTACTGGGTACTTGGCCGTGTGTTGGATCATTTGAGGAGAAGTCTTGGCCTTTAGCTAGTCCTGGTCTTTAGCGGAGACCAAAGACAGGTAGGCATAGTACACGATACAGTGTACACGGTTTAGGTGGGGTGAGTTGAGATGTTAGAGGGGTACCTCGCAGACCAGGCTGGCGTGGGGTCAGAGCAGGAAGGCTCTGCTGTACAGCAGGTCTCATAAGCTGAGATCTGGTTGAGGATCCGAAGTTGCCCACGTGAAGAGGGGTGGGGATGAAAGCAAGGGTCAGAACCAAGGGCGTGCAGGTTGGAGAACCTGTGGGCTGGGCACTTACTACCTGTGTGGCCCTGGGCAAGTCAGTTCACCTGTCTGAGGTTTGTGGCTTCTTCGTTTCAAAGAGATGGGAAAGAATTCTTAGTCTTGGAATTCTTGGGAGAAGTCGTTTTGATGATATACTGGTGTACTACCTGGCAAGGGTAGGGATGCATAAGGAGCTGAAATGAGCTAGGTGTGATTCTGTATTAGTCAGTTTAACAGCCTATTAGTCTTTCATCTCCGAACAAATAGGTTAATATTTGAAGCTTATTTCTAACCCTGACAGTGTCAGTTTTTTATTGCCCAGTATGTCATTACCTTGCCAGGAGTTTAGGAAAGGTTATGAAGCAGTTGATCACATTTCTAAAATGTCTCCTATAGTTTTCCCCTGTATTTTACAGTCATATATTTCCTGGTAAGGAAAAATAAATTCTGAAGATCAATAATTAGAACACTTAATTTCACCACCATCAACAAACATGTAATGACGTTGGTGTAGGGACGCTGTATTAGTTAAAAAGATCTCCAGAGAATATGGGAAAATAGTTAAACATCATGGTGTCCATTGTTTAGCATAGAGGAATATTCTTAGATTGCTAAATGAACATCGGCAAATAAAGTAAATAAAGATAGCTTGTGGGATATTTTTATTTTACTTACTATTCCATTTAACTAGAAATATGGATTGAATTAGACTGTTTATAGACTGGCCTCATAAGCAGTCTAAATTTTGAGTTGAAGGTAATTGGTGGTAGGCAGACAATTTGCAAGTTGGTGAAATGGATCTTTTGCTTCCAATTAATTTTCTCTGGGTTTTAAACAAGTAGTTTAACTGTTGAAAAGTTAAAAAAAATTGTCGTCATGTTTGTTACGAGGTTGTGAGGTGTGAAACCCTTCCCTTCCCCTACTCTTGGTGATAACTCCCTTTCACTTCCTGAGGCTGGATAGACACAGCTCCCGGTGCCAACCAGCCTGCATGCTGGTGGGCAGAGGTGTGTTTCGTGGACCGCTTGTCTGTTCCCCTTGGTTTCTCACCTGGTACCCATTGTGTGTGGCAGGACTTTGTCCTTCTTCCTCCCCTGAGATATTTGTCAGATGTGTGAGCATTTTAAATAAAAGTGCCCCGCTTGTATTCAACAATTCATTAGTGAAAATAGGACGTGAAGAGCAATTTTGTGTTTTGTCTTTTACTGGGTATGAAGATCCTGTAATTTTCCATGCTGCTCTATTATTAGTGAAGAGAGAGAAGAATGGAGGGAGAAGATGGATTTTATTTAAGACAGTTATATTCAGATAACTTGAAATGTGCTTTCTCAGTGTAAATACCTTTTCTTGATGTTTTATGGTTCTTTGAAAACTAATGCAAAAAAAAAGCTGTAATCAGCTATTTGAGCCAACTGGTCATCCAGTGTGGTGAATTTTACTGTCCGTGTGTCTAGAAATTTCACATAAATGCATCTTGTGAAGAGGGAGATGTGCTAGCCTGGCTCACCCGGTAAAGCTGAAATCTGGATTTGATTTGCATGTGTGGTATTTTTTAGGGACTTCAAAGTTTCACACATGCAGTAAACTAGGTAGTGTGTACGGTGTCACGTGATCAAAATATTTTTCCCCTCGCTGCTGCCAGAAGCTATCTATTGCTTTTCAACATTCTTACTTGTTGGGCATCATGCCAAGATGTTTAAGACAACCCCTTACGTGAGCTGTTCCATTCTTAACCTCTTTGACTGAAGTGCCATGACCTTCACATATGTAGATTAGCCATGTGCTCTGTGAATTGAAACTTGCTGCCTCAGGAAGAAAGGGTTTTTCTTTTTATTCCATTGGGAATTTGACAGCCATTCATCCCTGACCTGGGCAGAGGTAATGCAAGGAAATTGGATTCAAATGGAACGTGGACAGATAACACAGGGAGGCAGGCAAGCTTACCTCCTTGTCAAGGATGGAACTGTCTGTGGTGTGGATAATGTGCTGATGTGAAGGATCCGAAAAGCAGTAACGTGGGAATTTTGGAACAATGTCCTTTTAAAAAAGGAAATGGTCATTATGGGCATTTCTCATTAGTTTTGACTTGACTCTTTCTCTTCCAACCTAAATTTTTGAAACCTTTTTTTGATTTTTTGTGTATTCTTTAATACTAGTTGAGAATTAAATACTTTTAATTTTGTAGGCAAGCATGGGCTTAAATATATTTAATTTAGCTGAGTCTTTCAAGTGGAAGTCACTGGAATGTATCGCCTGTGTCTGGAGGAATCAGCGTGTTTCTTTGCATTACAGAAGTTTGAAATGAATCGATAGTCATAGACGTAGCTTTACTCACATGAGTCCTTCCTCAGTTGTATAATGAATAAAAGTAACACACAGTGAAATTGGGGATTTTTGTTAGACAAACCTAGATTTAAAGAATGTTTACCTTTGCTCTGTTAGTAAGCATGATGCTGCTAAGTCACTTCATTCGTGACCGACTCTGTGCGACTGCGTAGATGGCAGCCCACCAGGCTGGGATTCTCCAGGCAAGAGTACTGGAGTGGGTTGCCATTGCCTTCTCCGGTTAGTAAGCATACTTGACATTAAAGTCAGATTCAGTGTAAATAGTCACGACACTCGATTGGGTTGATGTGATAGGGTATTGAGAAGGAAAGCTCTTAGAAGAATCCTGCATCTGAAGTGATACTCCAGCAAGTTTCTTAGGAGAAGGAGGGGACGATGAGGGCAGACTGAAATGTGTGAGTGCTTTTGTGTGACTTTCAGAGCCCAGCCTTTCCTGTGTACAGTAGAGCCTGTGAAATGTTATGGGTCAGAGCATCCGTTATGGGCTCCGTGGGAGGCGTTGTTGATACCTAGTTCTCTCCATGGGGTGCAGAAGAGGACGTCTGTGTGGGGAATACGCTTAATGGACACAGTAGACTAACAGGGAAGAAAACTTATCCTGTAACTTGCGAAATTCTTGCTGCTTTTCCAAATGAGGACTACACAAAAAAATTGGGAAAAGTTCCTGCTCATGATCATGCAGGATGTGGGCCCTTTCATGGATATTTGTTAACATGGCAGACGTCAGGAGGGATGGTCTGTGGATGTTGGCAGGACTCATGTCTGACCTGCATCTTGACATGCATTTGGGAAGATGGAGCAGCATGTATGCCCACAGAATCAGATTGATGCAAGGGTGGAGGTGAGGAGGAGCAGGAGTCACATGCACGAGTGGCCTTCCTGGGGAGTGGCCCGCTGGGCGCCCGAGAAGCAGGAAAAATGGCAAGGTGGTAGTGAGTCAGCAGCCAAATCTTGAGTGATTTCTCCCTTTTTTTTTTTAAAAAAAAGATCGGCCTGTGTATCATGGGGGCATATGAAATCAGCCTCTCATTCCGTTCAGGCATGATTGGCAAAGCTCTTACAAACGCTCTGCTTTCCACTCTCGGCCTCCCAAATGGAGACATACAGATTCAGAAAAAGATATTTAAAAGGGCTAAGTAATAGTGAGCTAATAAGATCCCTGCGGTGTTTGAACACCTCCTCTGTGTGCCAGGCACGTGGCATAGAGTAATTGGCATCCTCCCAGTCTTCCTGTTTCATAGACAAGTAAACTGGTAGAATTACGAAGTTTCTTCAACACCCAAGTTTTGCCTGTTGCTAGAGCCTACGTTCTCTCAAGTGAAGGAGAGGTTCTCAAACCTGATCTTTGGTCAGATTTCACCCAGGGAGGTGGACAAGGTCCCCAGGCCCCTCTCCTGGGATTCACAGGCTCTTAGTCTGTGGAATGGCCTGTGCACCCACGTTTCTGCCACCCACAGGTCATCCACAACTAGAGGTAAAGTTTAAATAGACGGTGTCATCATTAAGATGTGTAGAATTTCCTTCTTGGAATTGAGGAGCTTTTAGTGATTTTTGGCCCCAGAGTCATACCAGACAAAGGAAAGGAAGGAGTCCAGTCCAAGGGCATGTGATGGCTATTGGATTTTTCTGATGGTGTCACTGAACATTAATTTACATCCGCCTGTTGGGGGAAGCTCTGTCCCGTGATCTGGGTCACTGCTTTAAGTTGAGTTATCGAGGGAGGCTGTGAAATGGTCTGTTGACATTTAAAGCAGAGCACAGATTCTCTTCTGTCTCGGGTTGTTCACACGTGCCTGTAACTGAAGGATGGGGCGGGGAGGCGATGGGCCCGAGTATAGAACAGTGTCTACTAACATGTGCTTAATAAATAGTTTTGGATAGGAGAATAGATGAATGTACTGGACAGCATCTCAGGGTCCCTTGGTGTTGGAGTCCAGAAATCTGTAAGTCCAAGAATGTCGAGGAGAGGACAAGTGACAAACAGGGCCCAGGAGATTGGAGAAAAGGGACAGTAGAGGCATCTGGAGGAGAGAATTCTAGAGTGAAAAAATCATTAAAACTGAATGGCATTATGCACCCAGAGGGAACTCCTGTGGTGATGAAAGTTATAAGACAAACTCCCAAATGAGCATATCATAAATTCATCAGGGTGTTGATGTATAGCTAAAAGAACAAATATACGGCAGAAAAATCCTCTCATTCTCTGGTGAGGTTGTATCATGACACAGAGTCATGATTATTTCTGTTCTTGCTCTTGCCACGTAGCCATTCTGGAGTTGGAGGCTGTGATGCTGGGAAGCTGTAAAGAGCACTCCCATCACTGGACCCAATCAATTTCCTCATTTCGGTTTGTTACGTACTCTGTTGAGGAACTTCTAGGCTGGCCAGGCCAGAGGATGCTGGACCTTTTAGTCTTTCTCTTGCTAGCTTCGTCTAATGGTAAGGTACAGTACTGGGGAATTTCCCTTTCATGTCACTGCATATTCCTCTCTTTTAAAATTTGTCAGTAAAGCTTTGGAAAAAAATCAGTTTGGCTCAGACCTTCTTTTAGACAGACCCCGTAAGCTGAATTTCACTTAACCAGAGGCTGCAGAGTGTTTGAGAATTAGAAGAGATCACAGTCCTGGCTGTGCACGTCTGCTTCCTAGGTTTTCAGCTTGTTTCCCTCACCTCTCGCTTGCTCCTCAACTTGAGGCTGAGCGTATTTCCAAGTGACGTACCTCCATAATGCTGTTTTTAGCTTAAAATTAAATGAAGGGTTTCCTGTCTCTTGCTTCCTATTTTCTAATGATATTTGATTTTATCATTTATTGTTAATATATCACTACTACAATAATTATGAATTTATAGCTTTTTGAAGTTAATACTGGCTGATTGTACCTACCCCATCTCAAGCAAATGAATTAACAGCCTATTTGTAGGAACCCACAGAAAGAAAAAACTAAAACAGAAAGGAAAAAACCAAAACAAAACCTGTAACCCGTTTTTTTAGCCTTGCTGCCATATGTCACAGGCACTTCTTTTTCTCTAAGACTGGACCTTTACTTTTGTTTCGTTCTTCATGCTTCTCAAGGGGTGGGCACATCTACATTTTCATCTTGCTCATTACGACGTGAGGTATCTTTTGCCCAGAAAGCAGACACCTGTCTGTCTGTGCTCATCCTTTCAGAGAATTTCTGTAGGAATGTATCATTCATCTAGTTCTGGGGTTTTCAACCTGCAGTGTTAACATTCTATAACAGCTGAGAAAGCCCTAAGAAAATAATTGTCAGAATGCTCGTGAACTTGACTGTCAGAGAAGAATAAGGCTAACACCACCTTGTTTTCAGGTACAGACGATAGTTATGGATTGCCCGTGGTAACTTTCCTTTGGCCACGGTAAAAGGACAAAGCGGGGAAGCCAGTCATGCACGTGGGGAGCAGTGTGACGTGAGCACGCGTGGAGGCCGGCTGGTGAGCTGCCGCGTGTTCTGCCAGGACGCAGGGAGGAAACCGGCGGTGCTGGCTGGTCCCTTGTGACCTTCCGAGGGGCTCCAGGGAGAAGCGGGTCAAACCTTCCGGGCCTTGGTGTCTCTGAGAGCCTCGGACCCTAATCTGTAGGAGAGGCAGTGAGTCTGTGAGGTGGGGACGTTGTGAGGGATACTCTCCAAACCCCGAAGACCCTGCCGAAAGATTGGCGTCCAGGGCTGGAGCAGGCGGAAGGCTTGACACCAGTGGCAGCTACTGTGTGGCTTTAGGTGCTCGCTCGACTCAGCAGCAGACTCATCAGCAGATTGTCGTCGCTGTTCAGTCGCTCGGCCACGTCCGTCTCTTTGCGACCCCGTGGACTGCAGCACGCCGGCCTTCCCTGTCCGTCACCAACTCCTGGAGCTCACTCAGACTCATGTCCATGGAGTCGGTGGTGCCATCCAGCCCTCTCGCCCCCTGTCGCCCCACTTTGCTCCTGCCCTCGGTCTTTCCCACCGTCAGGGTCTTCTCTCCACATACTGATACCCGTTGCGCACCTGCGCCTGCTGGGTGACAGATGTGTTAGGTGCCACGCGTAAGCAGTGAATAAAACCCAAGCCCTGCTTCTGTAGGGTCTGTCTTCCAGTGAAATGTAATCCCAGAGATAGCAGAACCACTCACCTACAGCGGAGTGGTAACTCTTTAGAGTGGATGAAGAGCAGCCCAGGGGAGGGCAAAAGAATTGAGCATTTTCGTGGTAATGAGGCTGTGTAAGAATCTCTGTACATCAGTTTGTAAAGGAGCCCTCGTGGCTACCTCTGTAGTCTCTTACACATGCCCAGTACGTACCCCTGTGTCCTAGGACAGCGACCACACAGCGTTTTCACCATCAGTGGGTGAAGTGGCCTTGGGCAGGCCCAGCGCTGTCTTCATTTCCTCCAAGCTGGGAGGAAGAGGCAGTACACACCCAGCGTTCTGGATCTGACTCCACAGGGAGAAATCACATGGTCCGGTAACTTTTTGAAGGTGTTCAGTTGCTTTTGAATCATCCTGTATATTTAGTAACAGGCTGTGGTTTTGGACATGTTGGGTTTGAGATGTGTTCCAAACAGCTAAATGGAGATGGTCGTAGGCAGAGAGAAAACAGGGATCTGGAGTAGAGGAGGGTGATAGGGCCCCGAATATAAACGCGAGTTCTCAGCGAGGGGTGTCGGCCAAGAGTGGGGTTCATGAGTGCTGTCGGGAGCATGGGTGTGAGGAGAGGGTGCTGAGGGGCTTTGGGGAGCACTAGTATTGAGTGAGAGGGAGGCAGCCCCAGAGCTGTGCAGGGAGATGGAAGCGGTAGAGCAGGCTCCATAGAGGCCGCGGAGGACAGAGGCTTCCCGGAGAGAGGTGGGCACAGCTGTACAAGCACCATGGGATGGGCAGGGAAAAAAGGGAGCTGGCATCAAGGTCATTTGGTCCTTGGTGACCTGTGGGAGAGCAGGTGAGAGGCTGAGGAGCAAATAGGGGAAAATGGGGAACGAGGCTTTGGGATGGTTGGAGGAGCAGTAGGGTTATTGTGTTTGTTTAAAAAAAACCAAACCCCCCAAAACCTGACTGGGAAGCAGAGTAGAGAAGTCACGTTGCTCTGCTGCCGTCTTTGTGCTCACGCCGGGGCTGGCTGCTCCTCCCTAATGTCCCTTGCTCTTCTCCTCCTCCCAGGACACTGGGCATGGCTCCACTGGGCGCAGGAGGGCTCACCCACTTCCTGCGTCCCCAGCGCCTGCTGCAGCCCCGTTGGCGGGACTCAGTGTTTGCCTATTGAGGGCCACACATCGTTGGGTGAGATCTTAGATTGAATCCTTGAGAGCTCCTGAGACCCTTGGTAAGCTGGCTTATGAACATGAGGTAGTAAGTCAGCTGGTCTGATGGAGGTATCTTTAATGAGTGGAGAGACTTAAAACGCAGGTGGTTTCATCGGGGAAACTAGCTCTGGCTTCAGGGATAATCTTAGGCAAAGGCAGTGGTCAGTAGGAGTGTCAGTTGTTAAATGT
This sequence comes from Antilocapra americana, assembly GCA_007570785.1. Lineage (NCBI taxonomy): Eukaryota > Metazoa > Chordata > Mammalia > Artiodactyla > Antilocapridae > Antilocapra > Antilocapra americana. The sequence continues at coordinate 5,618,270 of ML663573.1, forward strand.
TTTCTCATTTTTTTCTCTGAAATCTTGGCATTTGAGAGCTGGTGTTGAGGATTGGCCGCTAAACATTCTGGGACAGTTTGTTCTATGTGGATAAGTATATCTCTGATATTGGAATTGTTAATGAAAGACAGGTATGTGTCCTCTGCTATATACTTACAGTGACACCATTCTTTAAATTATAGCTCACATACCCATCCCCTCTTGACTACTACAGACTATATAGGTCAGAGTCCCTCCTGAGTAAAAACCTCAAAGGGAACCTCATTTGCTTTTCTGTTTTACTGAAATATTAGGTATTGAATAATTAGTAATATATACTTTGTTTAACAGTTACAGTTCTTAGCACAGTCAAGCACTGTGGTAAGAACCATATGGAATCATCTGTTAATTCAGTACTATTGTGTCGTATCCATTTTACAGATGAGTAAACAAAGGCACAGTCTAGAAATGGCACAGTCACAGCATGAACCCAGATATCTGTCTCCTCTGCCCTCTCAGATCCTGTGCTGTCTGTATTTACACTCAGCAGTTATTAGCATGAGTAGATTTGCGTGAGTGGCCTGAATTTATATTGTGGAAGCTGTCATTATAGTTGCATTTTTTTTTTTCTTGCTTGTTGCAATCACATCATTTGATATTCTATGAGGATATTGAAAAGTTGATGAAGAAAGATAGCTCCTTTCCGCAGATTGGGTATCATTTGGTTAGAGAGAGAGAGAAAATAGAATCTTCCAAGAAGGCACACAGTGAGTAGGTAAAACAGGGGGGTTTCGTGTTCTTCTCCTCGGTGTCCTCAACTGGGACTCCCCTTTTTCCCTGTGGCACACACGTCTTCCTGTTAGGAAGCAGATTTGAACTAAAGTGTATTTCTTTTTTGATGAGAATGTGAAGGGGATCTTTGTTGTTGTTCAGTCAGTCAGTCACATCTGACTCTTTGTGACCCCATGGACTGAAGCACACCAGGCTTCCCTGTCCCTCACCAACTCCCAGAGCTTGCTCAAATTTATATCCATCGAGTCGTTGATGCCATCCAACCATCTCATCCTCTGTCATCGCCTTCTCCTCCTGCATTCAATCTTTCCCAGAATCAGGGTCTTTTCTAATAAATCAGCTCTTTGCATCAGGTGGCCAAAGTATTGGAGTTTCAGCTTCAACATCAGTCCTTCCAATGAACACTCTGGACTGATCTCCTTTAGGATGGACTGGTTGGATCTCTTTGCAGTCCAAGGGATTCTCAAGAGTCTTCTCTAGCACCACAGTTCAAAAGCATCAATTCTTTTGGTGCTCAGCCTTCTTTATGGTCTAACTCTCACATCCATACATGACTACTGGAAAAACCATAGCTTTAACTAGATGGATCTTTATACTTGGTTGAGTTTTCTTTACCATTCCCCTTTCCAAAAGAGAAAACTCAGCATCAGAGTACATAGCATGACTGAAGCATCTTTTTTCCAGCAGACAGCTTTTTTTTTTTATCATTACAAATACTCTCTAGAACTTCTCTGTCCAGTTTGTTAGCCAGTAGCCAATATGTGGCTATTAAAATTAAATAAAATTAAAAATTCAGTTCTGCAGTTGGACTAGTGACAGTTTAAATGCTTAAAAGCTTAGACTAGAACTTCTCCATTGTTGCAGAAAGTTTTATTGGACAGTGGTGCTCCAGAAACTCTGGTTGCCTCTCGTAGTTTTTCAGACAGTTTAATCACATGATCGTGTGCACTGCTGTTAGTAAGTACAAAACGTGAGCCTCTTGAATTTTTGGATGGCTATAAATAGGATCCTGAATAATCATTTTCAAAACTGTCTTCGTTATCAGCAGTACAGATGTACTGTGATGATCCACAATTAAAAAAATAATGAAAAAAATCCAGTGGAACAATATCATAAGAAAGAATTTCTTTGTTTTGGAGTGTTCTGCCCAGGGTTCTGCCAAGTTGCCTGAGGAAGAGCGGGGCGGGGAGGACTTCTGTGTTGTCCAGTGTGTATAACAGGAAAAGTGTTGTTGCTGTTTGGACCCGAGCATGTGGGGGGCTTTTTGAAAAACACTTTAAATTTTATGTTGATGTATAGCCGATTAACAGTGTAATAGTTTCAGGAGGACAGCACTGGGGACTCAATCATACATATACATGTCTCCATTCTGTGAGGGACATTTTGATTTGATTTTGTTCTGTATCCTCTGCAAATTAATATAAGACTGGTTAGTTTTTTTTTTTCTTTTTTGTCTTCTGCAGTGTTTGAAGGGAAGTACTTGATTTCTGTCCGTGTCACAGTTTTGAACTTTAACCAGTGGCCAGGTAGTTGAAATTGGTTGTGCGTTTTGCTGTGGAAAAAAATCGAATTGCTTTCTCAAGGTTGACTGAAATGTTTTAACTCTTCATAGCAAATGAGGCGTGAAGCAAATTGTCAAAAGGATGGAGACAGAATTATCGCAGTACTGAATGTTTAACTGGCTGGTGATGCTCCACCGAAGGTGTGAGCCGGGCAGATAAATGTGTAAATGGCACCTTTCTCCTTTTCTCCTACCCGATTTCTTGCAGCTTGTCTTCACTAGAGGACCTAAATCTGTGTCAGAAAAGTCACGGCCCTTCTGAGAGTGTTAGATTATAGTGTTGCTAGGAGGAATCGTTAAGAAGTCCCATAGGCTATGGATTAGAAGGAGTAAACTTCCTGTTTACAAACACATCATCATGAAATGAAGCAAAAATAAATTTTTTGTGTCTCTGAAAGCTTGATGATGAGTGAAGTATGTCAGTGGTTCTTGATGCCCGTGTTCTCTATTCATTCGCTGTGCATTGTTGTACTCAGAATAATACCCGATTTAGGATTTAGTTTGAATAATAATACTTGAACTGAAAGATGGTGAAGTGTTTAAGTCATGGACTTCTTACTTTTAGAATATCAAATGTTAATTTAAGGAATGGCTGGAGGTTTAGTTTAATAGGGGGTGCTTCATATTTTTGGCTACTCCTCTTTCACTTTTCATTTTGAAGCTCCTCTTTAAGTTCTTAGAATTCAGATAGAAGGTTACAGCTCAGCCTCCTGGGGCTTTTGATTTCAAACATGGAGCTTAGAATGGCTAAAATAGATATTTCACACTAAGTGTGAGGGGAGAAGTATTAATAAAGAGAAAGATTATGCATTGGTCTTGTTTTTCTGTGGCTAAGTATAAGTTATTTTTATATTTTAAGTATTTTTAGCATCTTATATGCAAAGGGGTATATGAATATATGTACATATACATTTATGAGTATGTTGTCTTATGTGTATTTATGTATGTGTGTATGTATTTAAGATAGCTTCAAGTACAAACAATAGTGAAGAGTATAATCCTGTCACACTGATACAGCTGTCAGTACTTTGTATCTTTCCCTCTGCTTGTTACTTCTGATAGGTGTATGTGTATGATCACTTTTTTCATCCTCTTTTCTACTTACTGCTGTAGTGATACATGTATGTTAAGGGGTGTTATAAATTGATTATATAGCATTCAAGCACCCATGTTTCCTTTTATCAGATCGACTTCAGTATGCAGAGATGATAGTTATTTCAGCATGTAATTCTGTATATTTATTAAAAAGTCTTTCAATGAAGGTGCAAGAGCCAGCACTTTTTATTTATGGAATGCAGTCCACATTTATAAGTTTATTATGTAATAGAAATGCATGTATGTTTCCTGTGAGTTTTCACATATAAGAAGTAACAGGTCTTCAAAGATGGTAGCGGATGCTGCTTGCCTTTTTAAGAGGGAACCCAAATATTTTCCTTTTCTTCCCTTTGTGCTAAGCAGCTGTCTGTCTGTGTGTCTGTCTGCTGTCATCTTCATCCCTCTTTGTATGTACCTGTCTCGTATAGACTTATGTTTGCTTTTGTTTTTGCATTTAGTTACGACCTTCCTGCCTCCCACATCAAGTCAATTTTTCAGTTGCTTTCACAGCCTTCTCTTTCGTGTTTTCATTTTGTCCTTTTCTTTTTTTTTTCTTTTTCCTTTTCTTAATCCAGTTCTTCCTGTCCCTCCTAAGCTGCTCACATTATAAGCTTCAAATTCCATATCCTGTCCTGAGTGGACATTCATGTAAAGTTTTTCCTATGTCGTCACTTTTTGCTGATGTGTATTAAAGCCCTGAAGGCAAATGTAGCTTAAATGCTTGCCTTTCTCCTGCTTCTTGCTGGGCAGTAGGTTTAGCAGGGGAGGGAAGGCATAGAATAGTCCAGCTTGTAAGGCATTCAGCTTGAGCTCTGCCACTTATTTTGTGTGAAGAGGTGATAAAGTGCTGGGTTGTTTTGAGGATTAAATGAGGTAGTCCACATAAAGCATATAGAAAGTGTTTTTAAGTGCTGACTGCTACCTGTTGCCTTTGCCGTCAGGGAGGAAGCAGCGCTACACCCGATGCAGGACTGGGTGTTGGTTTGGCTCTCTGCTCTCAGGGCACTTACCAGATAACTTTGTTTTCTTCCTATCCAGTGGCTACCTTTGCATAGAAAAAATTGCTTTTCTATCCGAAGGCTCCCTTTGATTTTAATTTTTTTTTTCTTTTCCACACTTGGATGGAAGAAAAAAGTAGGAAAGAGTTCCATACATTTGCCATTTTGAAACCTTGTGATGTGATTGTTTTCTAGTTAGAAAGCTCATTCCTAATTTAGCTGCTTTGCCTCTATCGCAGTCACTGAATTAGGTTCAGTGCTGCACCTTAGAATCTTAACCGTAAACCTCTGTGCCCTTATTAGTAAAATGGGGCTTATGTGAAGTGCCATGAGGTCTTCCGTAAAGGATAAACTCATGTACTACAACGTATCTAAATAAACCTGTGAAGCATTAAAGAAGTAGATTGTGGCCTTCAGAAAGTACTTTTAGTTCCTGAAGTTGCTGTGCCTTGGTATGGGCTCAGCTGAAGAACAGGTTCTATCTGAGGCTTTCCTGATTTCACTAGAGCTGGCTTAGAGATGTTCCTCCCTCCATGCGTCCTTTCCTCTAGAAACACATTTCACAGAAAAGTAGATTTCCCAAAGCTTTTCTGCATCACATTTTCAACCAAAATTTAAGTGTGGGTTGCTTGATTTTGCTTAGTAATAATAACTTTGAAGATCACTTAATTTCCAAAGTGTTTTCATGACCTAGTTCTCACAGTAATCTTGTGAGGGTTGGTTAATGTCCCTGTTTTATATATGTGGAAGCTGGAGCACAGTGACTGGGTTAAGGACGCAACTTGGATCTCAACTAGATTTTGTGCCCCAGATCTGAGCTTTGGCACCCCACACCGTCTCTGTGGTGTGGATGGTATCCGTTCAAGTGACTGTCACGCTTAGCATTTAGATCCGGGCTGGACAGACTTGTCCTATTAAGGGCCAGGTAGTAGCCGTTTCTGGTTTTCTGGGCGTGGCCTTTGGCTTCCTGCTGATGGCCCTCTAAAACAGTCACAGACAGTCTGTGTGCGAAGGCCGAGGCTGTGTGTCCTTAACAGTATAGACACAGCCATTTGAATTTCATGCAGTTTTACATGTTGTAAAATATACTTCTTCTTTTGATTTTTTCCCCCCCAACTGTTAAAAATGTAAAAAGCATTCTTAGCACACTGGACCTGCAGAAACAGGTGGTGGACCAGACTTGGCCCGTGGGCTGTAGCTTGCCAACCTCCGGTTTAGATCATGATGTAGACAGGACACGCTTTGCCATTTCAGGTTCCATCCAGATCTTTCACCACCCCTCCCCATCCGTTAGCCGCCTTTATTTACACCACTCTCTATTCCCTGGGATTTGGGCTCCAGTAGCAATGCTTAGCTGGCCTGGAGCTGTAAGATTTTAAGTCCTTCAGATTAACCTGGGGTCCAGAGAGAGAAGGGATCACCCAGGCTTGGAAATCTCATTAGCAATAGAGCCTGCTCTTACTAAACCAGGGTTCTTGATTCTCCGTACGATAATTTGTTTATTTTTTACTGACTATGATTTAACTGTGTTTCTTCATGTTCTAGGTGCTCTGTCAATTCCTTAATTTCCCCCATGGTGTTTTGAGTTTTATTCTGAAGACTTTTTTTAAAATTATTGAAATGTAGTACATAAAGACACTTATATAAAAGATTCAGACACTGGCAACTTGTACATTGGATGTTTAAATTTCCTTGTACTGCTTCCACTTCTCAAAAGTATGCAGTCTTAAGTTAAATGTGTTTTTCTGGATCTAGTTTTTTCTTTAAAAATACTGCATATGTACATAAGCAGTTACATGAACATAAACATCTAGGTGTCAGTCATACTGTACATATTCTTGGTCTGGCCTTTTGCCCCATTGAAGCCTCTTGCAAACACATCACAGTGGTTTTACTTTTTTCCTCTGGGTAATTTTGTGTGTGTGGTGTGTGTAGAGGTTCTCTTTTTATTGTTAAAACAGTCACCAGGAAAAACAAAACAAAACACTTATCATTTCTACCATGGGCCACTGAGCCATTTTGGAATGTCATTGTCTGATGAGGCAGTTGGCCAAGAGGATTTGCCTGGAAGGACCACGAAGGGTCTTCAGGCACCAGCTCCGCTTTACTTTCTTTCCCGACACCCTCCCCTCCGCCTCACTTTATGCGGCATGACAAAGTCACTTACAAGGAGCATCTTACACAAACGCAGCCTTTTTATCGTTGTGCTACCCCTGATGCTTTAACCCGATTGTAGTCCAAAGCTAGAGCGAAGGGAGACCTTTCAAAATAATTGAATTCAATAATTGATATTTCAAAAGTAATTGAGAGGAGATGAGAGAATTTCCTATTTGGATGGCATCTGCTCCGGTTATTTTTTTTCTCCCTAAGTTATTTTCCTTGTATCTAGTTAACTTCAGAAACAAGAGCAAGGGGAACATGGTAGAGTGGATACCACGACTGGAATACACCTAAGTTCTCATTCCTTTTCAGGTACATGCTAAATAGATCGTCCAGTCAGATGTAGGCCATAACTTTGTAATTAAAATCTCTAGGGGGAAAAAAAAAGGGAGCCTCCTTTGTGTTCTTGGCATGCTATCACACGGTGTTCTTGTGAGAGTGGGCTCTGGCCAAGACTGACTGTGACCAGTAGCAGCCCTGGTGCTGAAGTATTTGTAATTCTCTGTCGACCTCGTGCTGCAGATTGCCATGTGGAGTCGTGCCTGTTCCCCTTTCATTCTTTCATACTTGATGTTTTCAGTTTAGCTTAAATTTAAAATTTCAAGTACCCTAATCCTCCACAGTTAGTGAAAATTGAAAAATAAAAAACATCTGTGTTGTTTGTTAATAAGGATTTTATTCATTAGTTGCACAGATTATTTGTTGATCTGGTTTTAAAATACAAATGACTATCCTCTTATTTTTATTTGATAAAAGAAAAGAAAAAATAAACATTTAGAGTTAACCATTTAAATGTCCAGCTGTTTTAACAAACAGTTAAAATCTCTGTTTTAAAAAAACAGTGTGAATGATTTTGATTTCATTGGACTGTGGGGAGACTATTTTAAAGTTTGTACATAGAAGTTTATTTTTTTGTGTGACTGTCATGAAAGTTAATCAAAGTCATGTGGCTGAGCAGATCTCTGAACCATAACGATGACTTGTTGGAGATTTTTATTCGTTGTCTATTATTTACTCAGCTGATTTGCTGTTATTCATTTAAAACACCAGTAACCTAATGTAAGAAAGCATTGGCCATCTTATTTTTGGGCTCCTGTATGCTGTTTGTTCTGTGCACTGGGCCGGTGCATAAAGGCTCATGTGTTTTGGCCTTGGACTGCTGAATAGCGTCATGTCATGAAGGACCTCCTGACTGTGGAGAAATCACACGGGACCCACAATGAGTCTTTCGGTCTTTGCTTCATAGGTTTCGTGAAAGATACAATCGTTTTGTACACAAGACATTATAATGGGGTATTGACATTTTATTAACCCAGAAGCCTGTGTATAAATTCAGCTGCCTTTCTTTTTAAAAAGTTTTATAGTTGTAAAATTTTAGCCCTATTTTAATTTTGAAATCTAGATTAAACATATCCCTGGAGTGCTCTTTCACTGTTGCAGTATAATCTTTTCATATGATACCTGATTTAGTTGGAAACAAATTAGTAACTATGCATGCTTAAAGGAAGCAATTTAATAAACAGGATTTCAGAGAAACCTAATCAGAATTGTAAAATGATACTAGCAAATCAATTGCGTTATACAGAATGACTAGGTTAGATGTAGCTTTTAGATAAGTGTGGGCAAATCTGAGGCTTCTGTACCACCATTGTCAAGAGCATTTAAAAATTTGCCTTTTTTACTTAAAAGAGGAGAGAGAAAGAGAACTCCTTTTCCCCATAAATTATTGGTTCATTCAAAAATGGTTCAGAAATAACCATGTCAAGTCACTTGGTCTGAGGCCAACCAGACAATAAATCTGGCTACAGCTGTGACATGGTCTCTCAAATTAGCTTCAGCATGCTGGACAAGGCTTGTTCTTGGGAGATGGGCAGGATGTGTTACATGGTAAGGTAACAGGACAAAGGTGAAGAGATACAGCCCTAAATGTGAGGATTTAAGCAATCAACTGGGAAAACTCGGTGGCTGAAAGCCCAGGAACAGAATTTAGAAATGAGGTAAAGACTGGCAGGTGACACAGGTTCTAACCTTTGGGTACCCTTCATATGAGGTAGAGGAAGAGAGAAGTAAGCAACTCCCATTTTTAAATCACTTACATCCGTTCGTTATCAGTGCATATATATATATATATATACTGTTAATGGTTGCCGTTAGTTTCAACTACTTATTTTTAATTCACAGTTTTGAACACATTTTCTTACACTAGTATCACTGCTTAGTACTTCTGTTTTTTGAGTTAGACTTTACATTGACCTTTTAAGCACGTTATAATCGACTTATTCAATTTACAGGTATACATTGTGCTGGGTTCTAAAAATGTAATACCTGCTTGGCAAACTATTCTGTTTTGTAGATGAGGAAATTGAAGCCTAGAGAAATTGAGTGACTTGTCTCATCTCAGGTCCCTTAGATGGTGAATAAGAATTTGATTCCTGCTCCAGTTGTATCTCGATTACAGTGTGAGGAGGTGTTTCCTTTTATCTTTGTAAATGATCTTGCTGTTTAACCTGGCCTCTGCTGTTGAGGACACAAGTAAACAGAAAATTGCAACAAAAACTTCTAAATACTACAATAGAGGTTTTCTCAAAGTTCTCTTAGATCACAGAAGACACAGTGTTTATTCTGTCTGATGATTTCAAGATGGACTTGATGGGGAAGGTGATCCTCGAGTCCAGGTTTGAAGGATGAGTAGGAATTTGCCCAGAAATGGGAAGTGTAAAGAGCCCCTGGTAACTTCTGGAACTGTATGCTTTAGGGCTTCCAGTCAGTGAACATGCAGAGCACCGACACCAGAGCCGCAGCCAGTTCTGCCTGGAAGGAGAGCATTCTTTTTACCAAGTTGTGGATTAGCTTTCTTTGGCTACATAACAAATTGAATGTCTTAAAACAGTGCACATTTATCATCTCAGGGTTTCTGTGGTAGGGAGTCCAGGCATGCCTCCCTGGTCCTCTGTTCAGGGTGTCAGAGGCGTAGTCAAGGAAGCGGCCGGGCTGCATTCTCATCTGGAGGCTTGACTGGGGAAGGCGCCCTCGGCCTGCTGGCAGGGCTCCTGTCCTCGTGGCTGTGGAATTCATAGCAGTTTGCTTCTCAAAGAGGGTCTGTGCCACTGGGGGTGTCTCTCACTTCTTGGGAGGCCTGGACCTTCTTTTAAAGGGCCCACCTGATCATGTCAGGCCCATGAGGATATTCTCGGTTTTGATGAACTGAAAGTCAGCTATATTAGGGAAGGTTAGTTACCTCTGCAAAATCCCTTCACCTTTGTGATCACCTCTGGGTTAGATACAGGTCACAGGTGTTGCCTGTACTGCAGAGGAGAGCATTGCACAGGCTTTGGACCGTGGGTGTTGGGGGCAGGAATCCCACGGAGCTCTCTCAGAATTCGGGTTGTGTGCTGAAAGTCAGGAAAAGTAGCAGTGGTGTGTCTTAGTCTTCTGTAATAGACCAGTGTAGAGTGGCTTAAGCAACAGAAATTTATTTCTCATGGTTCTGGAGTTCTGATGTCTAAGATCTTGGTGCCAGCAAGATAGGTCTCATTCTGAGGCCTCTGCTCTTGGCTTGCACACCTGGTTGTGTGCTCTCACGTCTCTTGTGTGTGCCTGGGGAAAGAGAGAGAATGCCCTGGCCTTTCATCTTGTTACAAGAGTGGGACCTTCCCTTGTGAGTTCATTTTAACCGTTGTTCCCTGTTTATGGACCCCATCTCCAAACACTTGAGGTTAGAGCTTTAACATAATTCAGGTTAGAAGAGTTTTCTTTTCACAGTTTGTTCTTATCAAGGAGCATTAATTGGAGTAGCTTGGAGGGGAAATCTGATGGCTGGTAGAGACTCCTTCCCTGGAGGACTCCAGTCAGACCTGGGGGATCCTGATTCCATCATTCATATTGCAGGATTATCTTGGGCAAGCTGGCTAATCTGGGAGATGGCTTCCTTCAGCCAAACACTGGTTTGTAGTATTGACTGCTTCACAGGGTTTTTTGTTAGGATTGGTCCTGTTGATTGTAAAGCACATTGCACGGTGCTCAGCTGACAGTAGGCGCTCATTAAGTAGTAGCTGTTATTATCGTATTTGTGCCTCAATCTTTCTGTATATCTTTTTCATCTTTTATTATCCATGTTGAATGATAAATTTCCCTTGAATCTATCCATTCCTTGCAGCTGGAATTACTGCCCATACCTGAACTCTCATAGGCCTTTATTTTCCTCTGACCTGTGGTATTTAGGAGTGTATTTCTACCTTGCATTGTTTATATGTATCTCTTATCTCCTCTGTTATGATGTATGTTTCATAAAGTCAAGGACCATTTTACACATCTACTTATCTTTTGTGGCAACTCACACGTTAATGTCTGTTCAGTTTAAATAAAGTTGAATGAATAGATATGGTCTCTAACTTGTTGCCTCTTATATCTAAATCCTTGTTAACCTTTTATAATTCACACCTCTTTTGATAAACATAAATTTTGTCAAACCTCTTCCAGTGTTCAGATACATCCCATCAAAAGGCCAGGTCCCTATTCCCCAACTCCTTTGAAAAGATAGCTAGATTTTTTTCCTGCACATCCTCAACAATTAAGATTCTTTTTTTAAATCAAACTCTACTTTTACATAATATGTTACATATATAATACTTCTCTCCTTTTTCTAAATGGAAAATTATAATCCTGAATATGCATTTTCAACTATATCCTCCTGCTAGTTTCATTCCTGTTTATATAGCATTTATCCATTTTATCTTCTGAGTTACTGCTGTAAACCATTTCTGACATACTGTAGAGCCCTGTCCTAGTAGTGATGCTGGCATGAAATGTTTAGGTGAAGTCTCCACCCTTTTTGCACAGGTTTGAGAGAATTCGGTTTTCCCCCTTTTCAGTTCTTTTGTAATAAAAAGTATTGGATGGATAAGGGTTTGAATATGTGAACCCTGTTTTCCAAAACAGTTACATTGTGTGCAGCTTAAGGAGTGATCCTAGGGATCCCTTATGCTCTCATAATGCCTTTCCAGAATTGAAGCACTTTTTGTAGACATTGCCTAATCAAAAGGGAGGGCACCCTTGTGAGCCAAGTGAAAACTGAGGACTCTTGCTCTTACTCTGCAGGGGAGTGAATGTGACCCAGAGGTCAAGAAGGGGCCCGCCCTTCCAAGGCCCCGTCCCCTCCCCCAGTGCTGTGCTGGAAAGCCTTTGCCTCAAGTTCTCCAGCCGTGCGTGAACTTGTGCTCTTAGCGGGCTATAGTGTAGTGGGTACAGTGTGCCAGTTAGCTCTCTTTACCAAGCCAGCAAACAAAACACGTTCGGTCACAAGATAATGGAGCAAATTTATGAGGTGATCTTCCTTTTAAAAGGTAATCTGGCTGTACAGAGGAATCAAAATTCACTGTACTGAAAGGAAAGTAAATTACCTCTGGTCTCCCGAGGAGGCCTCTTTTAAATTCAGAGTGACCCATTTAAAAGAGGCCTTCTTTGGAATTGGATTGCATTGAATGGGGATTGTTTTAAATGAGTCCCCATCTAAACTGGAGAAATAATTTTCTGCCTTTGAAAACAACTTGGTGTTGTGGAGAATGCGGGAGATGCACCCATGAGCTGGGAGGGAGCAGGATGTAGGGTACTTTCTTTCTGAAAAGGAAAATTAATGGCAAAGAAAAATAGAATCTTTGGCAGGTTATGAATATAGGGGTCCATTTGAAAATACGATGACAAAGGTAACTTGGTCTCACTTTTAATGATAACAGCTTAAAAATTCCTCTTTTCTCCCTTGTTCTGTAGTCTTCTTATTCTTTTACAGGGAAAGTACTTTTTAGCCTAATTTTAGTTAATTTCTAGGTGAAGATCCATCAATTACTAGTAGACTACTAAATATTAAATAGTGAGCAATAAAGGAAATCTAAAAAGTGTGTATCTAACAGTGTATCTAGACACTGTTTTCAAAAGACTGAATGAACATATGCTAATATGTATTTTTGCATATGCTTAAAATAGATACATTTTGGTATTATTCATAAACTCCTAAAATTTCTGATCATACCTTTTTTATTAGAAAAGTGAGAATGGCAAAGTCTGAGAAATTGAGATGGTTAGCAGTGGCCAAGTAGTCTACCAGACTAACTTAGGGCTGTTCTTTATCAAGATGTAAATATTTTGTAACATAGATTAAGATTTAACTCTAGTGGGGAATCTGTGTTTTTACATTCTAGTTACTATTTTAATATAGGAAAAAATCCTTCATGCCCTGAACCCTAGATTTATATGTTAATTAATTTAGCATGAAACACTTTCAACTTTTTCTAAGGCTGAAGGGGGTAATGTAACTTCTTTGGTTTTCCTCTTTCCTCCCTTTCACCCCTCACCCATTTTTAAAATAGCAGTGCTCTTCATACTGTCAGAATTTCATGTTGTGACACCCTACTCAGAAGTATGACAGCAGGGTAATGACAGCAACTGCCTCCTGAGAATCAATCAGGCAATTAATTTTGTAAATGAAATGCTGATTATACAAAGCTTCACATGAGAGGCCCAGTGATTAAAATCAATTTAACAAATTGTTTCAGGTGGGACTTGATTAATAATTTTCCATAAATGCTAAAGATATATGACCAGCATACCTTGTTGTTACTCTTACTATACAGCTACATGTAAAACGCCTGTTGCTCTGACTGCCGGCTGCGTGTAAATGCCTGCAGGTAAGCCGAGCACTGTGTTGTCCGCTCACACTCTGCGGTGGAAGGCGTGTGCGGGCACATACACGTTTTCGCGCACGCTCTTTGGTTCCTTGTCCACCTACACAGAGCTGGCCCGCAGTGAAAATGGAGTGCGTCATCGCATTTTTTGTATCATCCTAGTCTATGTTTTCCAGGTGTTTTACTTAGGGAAAAAAAGGCAAAACTGAAAACTTGGTTCTGACCAAGTTAAGTAGGTCTTTTTCTCTGTATAGACGGTTTTAGACTTTTCTCATGCTGACATATGTATCTTAAAGAGTGGTATTGCTTTATAGACCTCTCCCCGTCTTGATTACAGTAGCAGCTATAAACATAGTTTGGAAAGTGATGTCTTAAGAATGTTAGGTATGGAGACACTGCAGCCTGGAAATGAAAAATGCCTCTGTTTGAAGCATTACAGTTCGAGTCCAGGGAAGTCGCACGTGGAGTCGGAGCCACAGTTGGATGTCTTTCTCACGTTCATATATCAAACGTTTATTATGTGCCTATTAGAAGCCAGGCTCCAGCTCAGGTTTCATAGTTTTTATTACTTGTAATTCACACATCTAGGAAGGCAGTATAATATTATTTAGGAGAGAGTGGCTTGCAGAGGTAAGGGTCAAGGTGCACTTGAATTCTTTTATTCTAGTTTTTTATTAATGCAATAATAGCAACAATAATCTGCTCATAGTGTATGAGAAGTTGGGTCTATAAGGAGAATTAGGAGGAGGGAGATGCTGTTTAGAGAGTTACAGTTGGTTGTAGACATGTTAAGTGTCTCTTCCATAAGAGAATCTCTGTAGATGATGGAATCCTTCATCTAGTGTTTCTTTGTGAAAAAGAAACCCTTCTCTAGTTTACAGGTGGCCAGAAGTATGTGGGGTGCGAGGGCTTTCTAGAAGGGGGTGTTCCCGAGTGCGCGGGCCCTGCGGCGCGCAGCAGTAGAGCTGGGCGGGTGGCGTGTCAGGCGTGTCACCTGTAGGTGAGCCCTGGCTGTGTGCATGTTGAACTTCTCCGTTTTGAATTGCGTAGACTCCTCTAGAGCCTTTCTCTCTTCCTTTTGACCTTCAGGGCAGATAACTGGAAAGATTTCTGGAACAGAAAGGAGAAATACCCCTAACGGTCCACATTCCTTCTGATCCTTTACCATGACAGCTGAAAGTTCCGACAAGGAGACAGATGATGACACTAGAATTCCAGAATGCTAGTGCAGGAAGAGACCTGTTGTAAGAGTTCATTTCTCAGTCTCTCCCTTGCCTCGTGGGGCCCAGAGGAGTGAGATGGCCCAGGAGTAATCTAACGTTGTATCAGTAACCGGGCACTCCCTATGTGCCAGGCCCTGTTCTGAGTGTTCTGGGTCTGCTGTGTTGTGGAAGACTTAAAACCATGCTGTGAAGTGGGTGCTGTTACCATCCTTACTTTTTCAGGGGAGGAAGCTGATGGTCAGAGAGTTGAAGAGGTCTGCCTAGGCTCGCACAGTAAGTGGTGAGCAGGGTGTAGGCCAGGTGGCCTTAACTTCAGCCTATCCTGGGCTTTGCTCCACTGTCTGGAAGCTTTTTCTGGTCCTCAGTCTGAATCCCTAGAGAGTTAGGCTCCTTCTGCATAGTGAACACTTGAACTGGTGGTCTTGAAACCCTTGGCTTCCTGCAACTGAAGCCTTTGTCAGTGAAAGTTTTGGGATAGTCCTCTTTTTTGTTTATTCTAAGATGTAAAAACCCCAGACGTGTTTTCATTTGGGTCGTTGCTTTCTTCCTTTAAACCTGAGAACTTGATGGGGGCATGACTAGGCGAGCTGGTCTGCTTGGACCCTTTGTAGGGAAGAGGTGGGAGCAGGGTGACATGTGAAAGTGGTTATAAAACTACTTTCTGAAACTTACAAATATGATACAGAAGAGCTCTGGGTTAAAAGCCGTGTCACATCTCTCAGGGCTGGGCGGAGATCTTTTTAAAGCATCCTTAAGAAAGCCAAGGGGGCAGAGCCTCATTAAGTCTTGACTGGGGGCAATAACCTGCAGCCATGATTTGTAAGAAAGTGTCTCTACCAGGGAAGGGGGATCCCCCCAACTTTTTTTTGAGAGTAATTTTTGTGTGTGTTGGGGGGAATGGAAGCTTCCTAAGAATTTGTAGGAAAATGTACCTAAAAGTTTGTGTTCGTTATGTGTTTTGCCAACTGGAGTTCTTTAAATCAAAGCACAGCAACCTCCACGCCTTCCCAGTTAGTTCCAGCTTATCACGCCCACTTCTCTTTTCTGTCTGTCCTGCTCTGTCTCCTCGTTTTTTGAAGGAGGAGAAACCTCCTTCGCCCTGTGGTCCTCCCACGCTTCAGCACCCCCAGACCTGCCAGAGGCCCCCTGACGTTGCACCCTCATTGGTGGCTCTTAGTTCTGAGCACCTGCGGACTTGCTTAAAGACACCTTATGAGGGGGTAGTGATTCTTTTGGTTTTCAGTTACCCCTGTCTTTCCTTTTTGCCCCCCTTCCCTTTTTTAGCTTTTATTTTGAAAAGCAGAAAGCGAAAGCAAAGTCGCTCAGTGGTGTCCGACTCTTTGCGATCCCATGGACTGTAACTTACAAGGTTCTTCCAGCCATGGAATTTTCCAGGCAAGGGTACTGGAGTGGGTTGACATTTTCTTCTCCAGGAGATCTTCCCGACCCAGGGATTGAACCCGGGTCTGCAGCATTGCATGCAGATGATTTTACCTTCTGATCCACCAGGGAAGCTCTTTATTTTGAAATAAGTCATATTTATAGGAAAGTTACAAGACTAATACAGAGAAATTCCATATTCCTTTTACTTGCACCAGTTTTTAACATTTTACTGTTGAGTTTATCTGTGAGTCTACCCACCTACCTGTCTATCTACAGCATATTTTCCCGGAATCGTTTGAGATTAGGCTGCATACATCCTGCTGCTTTAGTCCTTAGTATCTCCAAGTCCTTAGTGTCATGTGTATTTCCTGGGAACAAGGTTTTTCTTTTATATACCCCAGTGCAGTCATCACTGTCAGGATGCTTAACTTGGAAACAGTACTTTTACCAACAGTCCACGTTTTAATTTTGTGTACTGTCCTGATAGCATCTGTATAGTCATCTTCTTTATTGCAGTATCCTGTCTGGAACTTTGATGGTACTTGTAGCTGCCTTGAAACTCTTTTTTAGACTATAAGACTTGACTGTATATGAGTCATGTCAACTTTTCTCTTTGAATAATCACTTTACAGTAAGAGTCAGTCTATGCTTTCACTGCTTTCTGGCTCTGATAAAGTCGATCTTAAGCAGGGCCCCGTCTCTGGGAGAACATTTCCACAGAGTGGGGTGGGGTGGGGGCAGGTGGAGCTGTAGCTTGTGTATCAGCGCAGCGGGCATTCTTGGTCCAGAGGCTGGTAAGTCAGTTGCTGACATTCATCATATTTTAATGGCATTTTCTTTAATGCCAGTTTAAAGTTGTTAATTTTAAAAAAGTTGATAAAATGCTTTGAAAGAGGCACGATGTCATCCATGGAGCTTGCTGGAGAAATCAGTAACTTTTCTGATTTGTCCTTAGGTACAGCTCTGATAGGTCTGGAATTGTTTATCCATGTAAACCACACAGCAAGTATCTTTAGACTGATTGTCTTCTTGAGGGTGGTTTTTACATTCACTTGAAAGATGGGAAAACTAAGGCTTTGAGCGCTGGAATAATTTACCCATTATGTTTCACAGCTAGTCAGAAGCAGGAAAGGGATATGAGCTCAACTCTACCTGAATCAGTGTCAGACTTTATGTAGTTCCTCTTTTCTGGGACGAGTAAATTGGATCTCAAACAGGATCCTGTTTGCCATTAAAATATGATGAATGTTAGCAAACTGATAATTTGTAGGGGCTGCCGAAAATTCCACAGGGTGAAAGATTCTGAGGCTTACTGGGCACTGGGGAAATGAATGCTGGGGTTGATAAGCAGCGTCTGCCTGTGTACATCAGTAGAGGAGTGAAGGGTGTCCATGCCTCTTGATAATCTAGAGTTACACCTCCATATGATAATGATGTTAATAAAACCTATCACTATTAAAAGCCCGTCGTATGCTGAAACCTGACTGTATTATCTCTAGTTCTTGGACAACTCTGTACCGAAGTGGCAGTGTTCTTGGTATAGCTGAGATAACTGAGATGAAGTTTAGTTAAGAGGTGTGAGCTTTTTTTTTTAGCATCACACAGCTTTAAAAGTGGTAGGGTTTGGATTCGACTTATTCTCACAAAATCTTCCTTTCTTGATTTAAATCTGTGTTTATATGGGAAATATACCATATTATTTCCCTTTCTTAAATAAGAGCCTGCTACTCAGTTGTCAGTAGTAGTGCAGGGATATGAACAATATTGTGTACTTTGAGATGTAAATTTTAGAAGTTGTTAACACCACAGTAATAGTTCTACAGTTGTTTTGGATGGTGAGAATAAGAGATCTGAGGAAAAATATAAATATATTTCATTACTATTTTGACATTCCTTTTAGATGTAATTTATTCTTGAAATAAAAAATATACACACTTTGATTTGTTCATAAAATCATTGTTTGCTAAATTATATTCAGAAGTATAGTTGAGTCAGACAGTGATTTATTCATTGAATTGACTTACAAGTTGCTGAACTTGAGGTGTTAGGTGAATGATAGGTTTTGCCAATTTATAAGAATCAGGTAAAAACCAGGGAACCAAAACAGCCTTATTTTCTGGACATATATTCTGTTGTGCCCAGACGATAGGTACCAATGGGTTTAATATTTGTTGTCCCCTATTCGTTTTCCTGTGGGGCAGTCCGCTTGGGGACATTTATTAGGGCTTCCATGATAGCTCAGTTGGTAAAGAATCCACTTGCAATGTACGAGACCCCTTTTGATTCCTGGCTCGGGAAGATCTGCTGGAGAAGGGATAGGCTACCCACTCCAGTATTCTTGGGCTTCCTTTGTGGCTCAGCTGGTAAAGAATCTGCCTGCAGTGTGGGAGACCGGGGTTTGATCCCTGGGTTGGGAAGATCCCCTGGAGAAGGGAACAGCTACCCACTCCAGTATTCTGGCCTGGACAAGTTGGGGTCTCAAAGAGTTGGACATGATTAAGCGACTTTCACATATGAAGTCATCATACAAATACTCTTGTAGACTTTGATGAGTGCTGTGAAGGAGAAGCACAGTAGTTTTAGAGAGGGTTGCGCCCCAGTCTGGTGCTCAGGGAGGGTTCTCTGAGGACAGGGCCGTAGTGCTTAGTCCTACAAGAGAGCGGGGCTCCTTCCTCATGGAGGGGACCGCTCAGCTGAAGGCCTGGTGGTGGGCAAATTTGTGGTTTCTCTAGAGGCCCACAGAAGCCGGTGTGGTCGGAGAAGGAGAGTTCCTGTTGGCCGCAGTGATGTGTCCAGCTGACCAGACTCAGTGAGGGGTTGGCTGTGGTAGAAGGGAAGCAGGGAGCCTAGAGCATCCTGGACTCAACTGTGCATCTGGATGGGGGTATGTTTCACTGTGAGCAGGAACAGAAGGGATCTTAGCTATCCAGGCAGGGATGTTGGATGGCAATTGGATATAGAACTCAGAGGCTGAGAGAAATCAGTCAAGGGTGACACATGTGAGGGGCCCAGACATGAGGCAGCAATGGAAGCTGTGGCTTATGTTAATTTGGGAAAAGTTGGCGATGGTGTGTCCTTCTTGGCCTCTTGTACCTATTGACCGTCAAGGCCTTCAGGCAGTAATCAATGCAACGAAATAGAGGAAAACAACAGAATGGGAAGGACTAGAGACCTCTTCAAGAAAATTAGAGATACCAAGGGAACATCTCATGCAAAGATGGGCTCAATAAGGGACAGAAATGGTAGGGACCTAACAGAAGCAGAAGATATTAAGAAGAGGTGGCAAGAAGACACAGAAGAACTGTACAAAAGATCTTCACGACTCAGATAATCACAATGGTGTGATCACTCATCTGGAGCCAGACATCCTGGAATGTGAAGTCAAGTGGGCCTTAGGAAGCATCACTAAGAACAAAGCTAGTGGAGATGATGGAATTCCAGTTGAGCTATTTCAAATCCTGAAAGATGATGCTGTGAAAGTGCTGCACTCAATATGTCAGCAAATATGGAAAACTCAGCAGTGGCCACAGGACTGGAAAAGGTCAGTTTTCATTCCAGTCCCAAAGAAAGGCAATGCCAAAGAATGCTTGAACTACCACACAATTGCACTCATCTCACACGCTGGTAAAGTAATGCTTAAAATTCTCCAAGCCAGACTTCAGCAGTATGTGAACAGGGAACTTCTAGATGTTCAAGCTGGTTTTAGAAAAGGCAGAGGAACCAGAGATCAAATTGCCAACATCCGCTGGATCATTGAAAAAGCAAGAGAGTTCCAGAAAAACATCTACTTCTGCTTTATTGACTATGCCAATGCCTTTGACTGTGTGGATCACAATAAAGTGTGGAAAATTCTGAAAGAGATGTGCATACCAGACCACCTGACCTGCCTCAGAAATCTGTATGCAGGTCAGGAAGCAACAGTTAGACTTGAACATGGAACAACAGACTGGTTCCAAATAGGGAAGGGAGTAAGTCAAGGCTGTATATTGTCACCCTGCTTATTTTAACTTATATGTAGAGTACATCATGAGAAACGCTGAGCTGGATGAAGCACAACCTGGAATCATGATTGTCGGGAGAAATATCAATAACCTCAAATATGTAGATGACACCACCCTTATGGCAGAAAGTGAAGAACTAAAAAGCCTCTTGCTGAAAGTGAAAGAGGAGAGTGAAAAGATTGGCTTGAGGCTCAACATTCAGAAAACTAAGATCATGGCATGTGGTCCCATCACTTCATGGAAGATAGATGAGGAGACAGTGGAAACAGTGGCTGACTTAATTTTGGGGGCTCCAAAATCACTGCAGATGGTGATTGCAGCCATGAAATCAAAAGACGCTTACTCTTTGGAAGGAGAGTTATATAAAAAGCAGAGACATTACTTTGCCAAAAAAGGTCCATATAGTCAAGGCTATAGTTTTTCCATTGTTCATGTATGGATGTGAGAGTTGGACTATAAAGAAAGCTGAGTGCCGAAGAATTGATGCTTTTGAACTGCGGTGTTGGAGAAGACTCTTGAGAGTCCCTTGGACTGCAAGAAGATCCAACCAGTCCATCCTAAAGGAGATCAGTCCTGGATGTTCATTGGAAGGACTGATGTTGAAGCTGAAACTCCAATACTTTGGCCACCTGATGAGAAGAGCTGACATTGGAAAAGGCCCTGATGCTGGGAAAGATTGAGGGCAGGAAGAGAAGGGGATGACAGAGGATGAGATGGTTGGGTGGCCTCACCGATTCAATGGCCATGGGTTTGGGTGGACTCCGGGAGTTGCTGATGGACAGGGAGGCCTGGCATGTTGTGGTTCATGGGGTTGCAAAGGCATGACTGAGCGACTGAAGTGAACTGGCCTTCAGGGTGCTAGAGCCCTTACTGTTTAACTGGTGATACAGTGTTGAGGAGGTCACTGCTTTCTTTGTTCAGCAAAAGTTCCTCATGCCAGGCATTATACTAAGTGCTAGGTATGCAAAGATGAATAAGGCAGAATGTCCACCTTTGATTAACAGTATGCTGCTGAGACAAGAAAGTAAATAGATTAAATTATTGAGTGATTTTTTGCTCTGACTTCAATTTGCTAATTTGTTAAGAGGAAAAGCAAAAAGATTTAGGAAATTCTCACTGTGTGATAAATTATGTGGTATTTCATTTAATCAGTCCCCCAGCAACACCAGCGGTGAACACAACTGTACTTGTATTAAGTGTGAGCTTGATTCTACAGAGCTAATAAGTGTATCTATAGGATTCACACCCGGGTTTGTCTGACTTAAGCCACTTCCCTTTCCCTTATACCTTTTTGTCTCATTCTAGGCATTTTTCTAAACTTTGGACTATATTATACATTAGGAAAGATGGAGGAATTCAAAGTGGCCAAGAGGTTGTCACCCAAGGGCAGACAGGGACTTGTGCTTGGGTAACGGGTGTAGTGAGTGAGTTAGAAGTGTGCTGTGGGTGAGCGGGAAGAACTTCCTTAACGTTTTTAAAGAAGACCTTCCTCCCAGAATGCTGGTGCCTGGATTTCTGTCAGCTTTTATGAATGGCACTACCGTTGCCACGCCTCTGTCCTCTCCTTTGGCCTCTTCGGTAGTTTTGTCAGTGCCTTGGAGGAAGACATGAATGAAATGGTGTGCTGATTGAATTGGTGGCTGATGTCAAGATAGGAAATGCAGTTAATGGGTTAGATATCAGGCCAGAATAGTGACCAGGTACATGCAAAATGAAAGTAAACAGAGATGAAGACCTCTGCCTCTAGGGTCGGCCTAACCACCTGTGTAAGAGGGGCGGGGGTGGTAGGGTTTAGTCTCAGCTGATGCAATGGGTTGGGGTGTGATGGGGCTGTCAGACAATGATGGATCCGAGGCCAGGTTTGTGCTCATGAGAAGCAAGTTCCTTCCCATAATATGTTTTATGTTAAGTGGTTCAGAATTGGCGTATTTTGCTCAGAAAAGGGAAATAGATATAGCTATCCTCAAATATTGTGCAAAAGGATCAAAGTTAAAAATTAAAAAAAAAACAGTGGGTATAAATTATAAGCAACAGATTTTTATTGTATAGAAGGAAGAAATTAATAACATTCATGGTTGCAGACATTTCTAGGTGATTCATACATACATCATGTATGGATCAATGGGGCTATTTTCAATTCTATAATTCTGTTTCACTGACAAATCTTTTTTCAGGGTGCCTCAAGAACTGTGATCACATGATCATGTATGAAGTGCTTTGGAAATGCAGGATAGATGTTGGTCATCATATGATTATGCCAGTCAGGACAGGCTTTCGATGGGTTTCTAGAGGATGGTGTATGAATCTCTGACACCATATGCTAAATATGAGATATATATACATCCTGGATTTTTTTTTTAAGTATCTCTAAGAGTTAACCATTGCTGATAATTGTCACTTTTTATTGGTAGTTTATGGAAGTCACTTTATGTATAGGTAACAACGTAGTACTATTTCATTTCTAATCTTAATGATTCTGATAAGTAAGAACCCAGTGATATTTTAGATTTCGGATACGTGCATGTGTGTACAGAATTGTAGATACTGGTTAATCAGTCTTACTTTTTATTTTTGAGAACACTTTATGTGGCCAGTCCTCATCCCCAGGAGTCATGAGGAACTGTGACCATCCTAAGTCACCTGTGCTATTGGCTGAGTTGTGTGCTCAGTCAGCTCAGACGGTGAAGAATTTGCCTGCGATGTGGGTGACCCAGGTTTGATCCCTGGGTCGGGAAGATCCCCTGAAGAAGGGAATGGCAACCCACTCCAGTATTCTTGCCTGGAGAACTCCATGGACAGAGGAGCCTTGGTGGGCTACAGTCAACAGGGTCGCAGAGTTGGACACGACTAAGCACGCGTGCTGTATGCTGAGTAAGACACAGAAGGGACAAAGCGTGGACATTGCCAGTTTAGTCTCCTTGGGAGTTAACTGACATAGGAAAAATGGGAGGAAAAAACATGGTACATGAGTTAAATATCAATATAAAGCAGCCCAGAAGTCGGTTGCAACCTGCATAGGAAAGATTCCAGCAGGTCCCAAAGATAGTGTTCCTGGGCATGGTGACGGGGCAGCTCTCTGGTCCTTGAACCTGGGCTTGGTGAGCTTGGGCTTGTGTGAGCTCCGGGTTAGACAGGCAAAGGGGAGAGGAGGGAGCATCCTCCTGCTGCTTTATGCTGAAAATGAGGGTGTGGGTGCGGGGATGGAGGAGGCCCAGTGTGGGACAGCTGTGTCCCTTCCACCCCCACCCCACCCCCACAGCTGGCCATGGTAGTGTTTGCAGGATGCCTGGGAAAAAACAGAGGCATTTTATAGTTATATTTAGACATCATCACAGAAAAGTCAACATAGATTGCTTCATGATGTGACAGCCTCTACTTACAGGTCACGCGGGCTGGCCCTGATCATTATCAGCTGAGTTTTCGCACAGCTGTAATTCATGCACATCACTCTTAAACAGTTGACATTGTTTTATATGTACTGTTCCACGTCCCTGTCCATTCCACTATGCCGATATATTACGGCCCGTTCCTTTAGATCCTTTTAGTCCCAATTCCATTTTCATTATAATCACGAGGCAGGTATTCTTTCTTGCATTTGGTGAGTGAGAAAACTTAAGAAATGAGCACCAGATTTAGCGTTACACAGTGGCAGTAAGTGGTGGATAAGGGTGTGGGCCCTCTTTATGCCCACAACCCACGCTTTTCCCCCTTCAGTATTGGAAGTCATGTAGCTGCAGACAAATGCAGATAAATGGCACCACTTCCCCGTTTGAAAGTGTCATGGTTGGAACAAGATGTATTTTTTAAAGCTTTGCTTTAAAGCTTCCTGTCGCATTACCCTTCAGAAAGAGTTTACCACTGCTTTATACATACTAGTTTAGATAATCATTTACTCACATTGGGTTTTATTATTTTCGCCATTTCATACGTAATGGAATATTTCTTCAAAAATTTTCTTTAGTTGATGGTAAGAGAGAACATTTTTCCAAATAATGATTCTAAAGGGGGAGAGTTTTTCTTTCGTTGAGCTCTTGTTTAATCCTCATACATAGATGTGATTATAGATCAAGAAGATAGTTTTCATTCTGTGGGTTTTTAAATGCCTTTCTTCAAATTATGGTTTAAGGAATTTGGCTGAAAAAATTGTGAAATGTTACATTCATAAAGAAACTACTAATAAGCTATCCCCTCTGAACACTGTTAACATAGATATCTTTATTATAGATACTTGGGTGGGTAGCCATACTCTGAAAGAGTGACAACAAGGGAATATCTAAGTATAAAAAGCATCAAACTTCTCTAAAGGCTACTAAAATATATATAGGGACTTGTTCTTTAACATGGATAATCTTTAAAGGGTAGTTGGGTTTCCAGAGCAGCCTCTGAAAACCTATTTAACCTATAGTACAGCCTAACTATGCTGCCTAATATGTCCAAAATCAATATTCAAATATATATTTAAATGATATATATTGTATTCCTTCTATTTAGTATTTCTGGGATAGGAAACTTTCTGAGGCTTTGGAGGATTTAGGCAACAGTGGCAGCTTCCCAGAGGATCTAGGAAAGGGTGTGTGTGTGAGAGAGAGAGTTGTATAACTCATAGATACATAGCTACATATCTAAATACATACATATCTGAAAACTTACTTGAATAAGGAGGAATTACAAGAAAGTCTAGTCAGGTAATAAAATTCATCAGAAGCTGAGTAAACTAGTTATTTTAAGACCTCTTTGAAAATGGGCTGTATACACTGTGACTTTAAAAGCACTTATTTCACGGAATTGAAGTCCACACTGCAGCAGTTGTGGAATGGTACCTAGAAGGGAAAAATGTGCTTGGAATAACATATTTAGAGAAATAGTCGGGGACTGTACTTTATGTGAGTGTCTCTAGTATAACAAACTATATGTGAGAATTGAAAATGGTGGTACTCTGAAATGCTTCTATCAATAGAAGGATAGATAATGAGAATACAAAATGGTTTTGCATCAGATGTGACTACGAGCAGTGAAATGTTTTTTGGAAGAGCCTTCGATTTGATTTGGTTTTTGGTTTCCTTAAGGAGAGAGTAGTACAAAGCAGAGGTTAAGATCCTGCAGTGGTACATATTTAGTGTTAAAAATAGCAAAAGTACACAGCAGGATGAATTTAGATTGTGGATGAATATTTAATAATAGGCCATAAGGAGAGAAGGTTAAAATTAAATAATTTGCACTGTGTAAGTATCTGTTTTCATATCTGAAGTCTCACTGAAAGGCATCTGATGCATTTTGAGAGGTAGAGATAATCTGTGTATTTCATGCTTTCGATTTTCAGAAATCTCAGGGTTAAGCTAACATTTTGACATGGGTGCAAATTAACTGAATGTTAAGTAGGGCTGTGAGAGTTTATGGCACTGATGAGAAAGATATTACAAAATAATTTCAGTCACTGATAAGATGAATTTGCCACAGTGTTATCTATAGCATTAAAATATAGACATTCCAATCATTTTCCCATTTTAAATTTCTGCTTTAATTAAGCCTGTTTGGGTCGTACACTGTTTAAAGTCAAGTAAGCAGACCTTTCCTATGCCCTGGCTAATTCAGATTGAATGTGAAGATAGGGCTGCTTTGGACCCCATATTAGAAATTTAGCCTGAAATCTGATTTACTCAGTCTCTCTGTGGGCCATTCATTCACTGTAGATTCTAGCATCACCAGCTCAGCCTCGATTTTCACACTTCCACAGAAAGTTTTTATTTTACCTTTTGAAAGTAAAATGTGGAAAATCATTACATTTTGTTGTTCTTAGGCATAAATTCTAACTTGAAGCATTCTGAGGAAACTTAATTCTTACTTCGCAATTTTAGTTTCATTATATGAGGTCATCATATGTATGTGTGTGTTGAATTGTGAAGTCAGCACCATTTGTGATATTAGTATATTGTTTGAGCAATTTCCGTCATTCTAAGTAAACATTTTTCTTGACTGGTGAAAGTAACACAGTTAAAATTCCATGAAATTGTGAGTTTCAAGCAAAATCATTTGGCGCACACATATTTGCATTCTGATGAGATCAATTCATGGCAAATTCCTATGAAGCCCTCAGGACGGAGTCAGCTGTTTCTATAGGAAGGCTTGGCTAAAACTGAGACCTGCCTGGATGCTCCCTCCTCGCAGTGCCTTCAGCATGTCCGCTGGGTCGCACTGTAATCTTTGTCCAGTGTGTTCTCCTTCAGTGACCTGGTCGCCTCTCTCGGACAGCCGCCGACATGTATCCACTCTGCGTCTAGTGCCTTGCACTGTGCGCGTGGTAGACCCTTAGTAAATGAGTAATGAGTGGATTACTCAAGGCATTGCAGTGGGCAGCAGGGTACCTATCCCTAAGAAGGCAGGAGGGCAGAGATCGTGGGCAGCCTTGTGTATGGGGTAGGAGCATGGTGGGAAAGGAGGCCTGGTGGATCGTGTAGCCTTCTCTGCACCCCTGGCTCCCCCTCACCTGATATTTGCATGAAGCTCCTGGTCTCCCGGCTCTGCCCTGGTCTTTGCCATGAGCCTGCCCTTTCCCAGGGCAGTAGTTACCGCCCCTCGTCAATGGAGCGTCAGGTGCAGCCCATGCATTAGCGCTCACCTGTTGGACACCTGGGCTGCAGTTGGCGTGTGTCTCCACCTGCCCCCTTCTCTGAAGCACCACGCTCTCCAGCTTCCTTTTCTGACCATCCCTCTGGCCTTGCTGTGGCCTCCTTTTCCCTTCTTCCTTAAGTGATGTCAGTCTCTTGAATTTTGTCTTCTACCTGTTGTGCTCTTTTTATACATTCTCTCTTTTTATACATGTTTTACATGCTTCATATTGCTGAAGTCTTCCAGGGTTTACTGAGGGTGTGCCTTGTGCCAGGTGTGACTTGCGTCCTGCAGGTGCACTGTGAGTGAGCAGAACAGAAGTCTCTGCCCTCCAGGAGCACCTGTCCTTGGAGCCAGCTTCCCTGTTTAGGGCAGACCTGACACCCCAGGCGGGAACGCATCTGATACTGTCATCTGGACTTCCTGTCGGAACTGCAGTTTTAATGTGCAGAAGAGCGCCCCCCAGGGAGGGTGGATCTGCTTGACCCGGCAGGCTGCTGGCTCAGCTGGTGTCTTAGCACCTGTTAAGCTGCCCTTGCCGCCTGTCTTCCATCCCCCCCAGGTCGAGCTGCGATTCCATCCTGTTCCTTGAATCTGGGTGTGCTTTCTCCCAGCACCCCTGTGGGCCCGGGACCTCGGCTCAGCGGCCTGCTGGGGCAGTCCAGCCTGGCTCTAGGCTGCTGCTGGGGGCGCCGCCCTTCCCAACGGCGGATGTGACTGTAACTCGCTGTCAAAAGCACCCAGTGGTTTCCCCAAGGTGCAATCAGAAGCCGTTCAGGTGACGCGTGAGGCTCACCCACCTACTGGCTTTGACCCACTCCAGCTGCTGCTGCGCTTCGCTGGGGTCTAAGCTGCTTCTGTTTCTTTGCACGTGCCAGGCAGTTCCATCATTTATGGAGCCTGTGCTTGATGCCTGATGTTTCTCCTGCTTGGCCCTCCCCACCTTGAACGTGGCTTCTTCTGTCCACCCTACTAATCTTCGAACCTTCCTGAGAGACCCCGTGTCCTCTGTGTGGCCCACAGTTGGGCCTCAGAGTCTGGCCTACAGTTGGCATCAGCATGTGGTTCTGGAAGGAAGGAAGTATCTGTGGGTCCTTGTAGCACCGCGGTGAGGGACTTCCCCCACCACCGCTTTGCTCCTTTGAAGCACCCGGGGCACGAAAGCCCAGGCTGAGGCTCCAGTTCAGCCCTCCTGAATGGCCCTGGCTCTGAGGCCCATGGGCTGACTCACCAAGCCAAAAATAAAACTCAAAAGTCCAGTTTTGAACTGGTTATGTTTGGTAAGAGCCTTACTTGCATTGGGAAGGTGGCTTGTGACTCACAGTCTGGGTGCTTATTCATGTCACTAGTGATCTTTGAAAAGTTTTGCCCTAGACGTTCTGTGTTATCTGAAATCTATCCTTTCACTTTCTAATGAGCACTCAGACACATTAATGTTTGATCTGGACTTGCAGACTCAGGTCTAAAATAAGGTAATTGTTCTAAGAATACTTTGAAGTCAGGAAGGGTTCCTAACCACTCACTATACTTTGCTTTTGTTACTGGGAAGCTAAAAGAGCTGGGTGAGGTTAACTATCATGCCCGTTTCCTGTGTGCATGGTAGAATTTTAGATGAATGCAAAATCTTTCCATATATTGTTTGTTCCAGATCCCTTTAAATTATTAAAGCCTTGCTAAAAGTTAAAAAATTAAATGTCCTGTATCCACGTAGATTTTTTTCTTAAATGTTTTTCTGGGTTTTGTCAGGTCATTGTTTTTCATATTTTCAAAAGTAAGGAGAGTTGCATTTTTAATATGTATGTTAGCGTAACAGACATTTCTGTCTCTGCAATAATGAGGTAATAACTCTGTGTCTTCTTTTACTTCTTAACAGGGCAGCCCAATGGATCCCATGGTGATGAAGAGACCCCAGCTCTATGGCATGGGCAGTAACCCTCATTCTCAGCCACAGCAGAGCAGCCCTTACCCTGGAGGTTCCTACGGCCCCCCAGGCCCACAGCGGTATCCAATCGGCATTCAAGGTCGGCCCCCGGGGGCCATGGGAGGCATGCAGTACCCCCAGCAGCAGGTTTGTGCTAGTTTTTACTCCACTTCCTCCCACACTTGCTCCTAGTGTTGTCTTTGTCTTTTCCTGTTTACTGAAGGTTAGTTTTGAGACAATTGGGAAGCATATCACGGATTTTCTGCTTTTTAAAAATTTTCATAGTTTCTTGAAATGATCTCAGGTACACCTATTTCCCCATCTCTTTTAAAGTAGGAAAAGTGAGCTTCTTAGAACAGAGTGGACACAGTTCTTGTTCTATTTGAAAGCTTGTGTCATCATTGTGCACAAATTATATAGATTGGAGCCCCAGAGTGAACTTGACTTTCTAATATTTCTAATGGCAAACAGTGTTGGATTTTGAGCTGTGAATAAACTTCTTAAGGTGAAGTTTTAAGTTATTTAAAGGTTTTTCTCATAAAGATGGCATCAGCTTAAGTTTTCTTTAGTCTGCCCAAAAGTTATTTTGCTTTTATTTCTTGACATATTTCTTCTGTATCTTTTGAAACACATTTCTGTGTTTCTTGTAAGAGAATTTCACTTGTATCACTTCCCTTAGGTTTGATGAGTTTGTGTTTTTACGTAAAACAAGCAAAAAAGACTTTCTGCTCTTAAAAAAAACTATTCTCCGTTTTCTCTAGAATCAAATAATTGGAGTTACCTTAAATGACCATCCACCTTCTGGCAGGAGTAAGCCCTCAGTCTCTTGGACCCTGGAGAGTGTATGCTTGTAATGTTGGCCTGAGGAGATTCAGACTTGTTTCAGGTGGTTTAGTTACTAGAAACATCAGAAAGGCGGATTTGTAAATTCCCACACCAGGCTTTTAATCCAATAGTATACCAGTCTGATGCCCACCTGGGTGTTTTCCTGTTCTCAGATAGGTTATTCCAGAGTGCTGCCAGCAGCCTGCTCTATAGAGTCTCACAGTTGCTTTTCTCTCAGGAAGTTCTTCTCTATGTTTGACCAAAAATCACTGTGGAAAAAACATAGAACTTTGGTTCTCTATAGTGGATGTATGCTGTATCATACTTCATATGCTCTGTAGCTGTGTCTAAAGATTCACGAATGTTTCATCCTTTTAGAGGCTGAAAATTGTCTTTCCTCTGTATCTTAGTTTGTCCTTCAGTGATACTTTTATTTTTAGGCGGTTGTAGGGGAAGATAGAAGCAGTTCAGCCTTTGAATCCCAGCTGTTGGTTCTTTAAGTGGTCTTCGTTCTTGTTAGTTCTCACCCCTTTTTTATTAAAGATGGTGTGTGAGTCACTCAGTGGTGTCGGACTCTGCGACCCCATGGACTGTAGCCCACCAGGCTCCTCTGTCCATGGAGTTCTCCAGGCAAGAGCACTGGAGTGGGTAGCCATTCCCTTCTCCAGGGGATCTTCCCAAACCAGGGATTGAACCTGGGTCTCCTGCACTGCAGGCAGATTCTTTACCATCTGAGCCACCAGGAATTGGCTACTCAGAATTCTAGCAGTGGCATACTTAATTATACTAGTAATTTTTTTGAACATTACTCCTTTTTTTCTAGTAATATTTTGCCACCTAGAGTAAAACTCTTTAGTTGAGACTGCTAATTATGAGGAGATAATTTGTAAATGATTGAAAAATCAGGTGAGAGCTGTGATTCCCCCCTCCCCCCCCCTTTTTTTTTTTTTTTTTAAGTTTTAAAGCTGATTTCCCCATAGATGAGGGGAAGAAAGCCCAGGCAGGCAGCTGCTTGGGTCCTGACCACCAGCTGGTTTCGTTTGGGGCTGACAGTCCTGTGTGGGACTCTGGCCACCGGAAGCGAGCACGGCCGCGGGGGCCGCAGGGTGAGTGGGGGTGTGGAGGCTGCCTCTCCCTCTCCATGCACCTTCCTTTCCGCCCTGTTTCCCTGAAGGGAAATTTGGAGAATCATTTCAAAAGGAGCTCTTCACGGCAAGATACTGGATGAACCTTTTCTGAATGAGTTAAAGTCTTTTTTTTAAAAATTAATTAATTAATTTGAATTGGAGGGTAATTACTTTATAGTATTGCAGTGGTTTTTGCCGTATATCAATGTGAATCTGCCACACAGATACACACGTATCCCCTCCATCCTGAACCCCCCTCCCCGCTGCCTCCCCACCTTTCCCTTCAGGTTGTCACAGAGCGCTGGCTTTGGGTACCCTGTGCCCTACATCAGACTTGCAGTGGTTCTTGTACATATGGCAGTGTATATGTTTCAGTGCTAGTCTCTTGAATCATCCCGCCTTCTCCTTCTCCCACTCAGTCCGAAAGTCTGTTCTTTATGTCTGTGTCTCCTTTGCTGCCCTGTATGTGGGCTTGTCCATACCTTCTTTCTAGATTCCATGTATATGCATTAATATACGGTATTTGTCTTTTTCTTTGTTGAATGAGTTACAAGTCTTGTTTTATTTTGCAAAACCAGAGTGGGAGTCTAACATTCTTCACAAGTGTGAAGAAGATTACCTGGGAATATTTTTTTCATTGTTTTCTTCCCATATATGTAAGGCTAAAAGTGGAGGACATACACAGTTATGTAGAATAACCTCAGTTTTCTTTGCTTTTTTGTTTTATTTAACCCTGGTGGATCTTAGATACTCTTGAAATCCAGTAACTCTTGGATTTATTTGAAGGGACAAATTGATAAAGATTACTCACCAATGTTTTAACAAATTTTTAATTAAGATTTTAGATTAGGTATTTTACTGCTAATCAAAAAAAAAAAAAAGCCTAATTCTGTTTAAGCACAGCTCTTGCCGATAATGAAAGGAAAATGGGGTGTCTGGTAAGAAATTGAATGCCCTGGTTATCAAACTTCCATGTTTGGGAGTTAATCATAATTGAAAGTTCTGAATAATCTGTATTGCTCTTTTACTTTTTCATTTAGTTATAATATAGCCTTGAAATGACATATCTTGTTTTGAAATCTAAAAGGCTAAACAGAACTGCGAATGCATTTTTGAATGTGTGTAACATTTTAAAGGGGGGGGGTCATACAGCATACTACCAATTTCATGTGATCGGATAGGCTAACTAATAGCTTTGGAAAGGAAGAAAACATGGTGCAGGTTTTGGTGAAGGTTATTAGAGCACGTTTATTTTGTTAGCTTTAGTCTGTGTTTGGTGAGGAATTTTCAGTGAGTTGCTTTATTCTTGAATTTTGGATAATTATAAATTTGGTCTGCAAGCAAGGTCCTGGCACAGTGATTGGCTGCTGGTCCTATCCATCTCCTCTTAGGCTAAGGCAATTGGCCAAGGATTGTTGTGGTCATGACTGCTGGTGTTCTGGGAAAAAGTTGGAAGATAATGATGACATTGAGTTTTTATTGAGTGGACATCACCACCTAGGCATGACTTTACTTTGGATGACCTCCAAAGCTTTCTGTGCTTGGTTTGTGAACCTCTAATGAACTGAATCCAGTTCATTTAATATTGCTCATGTATTTCTGCAAAGGATTAAAATGCAGGAATTCAAGTTTGTAAATTGAGTTGCCCACCTACCAGCTGAGTGGTAAGTTGTCTTTGGCTCAGGGGTCACAGCTTTGATTCCTGGTTGTCATTCTATTCCTATGATAGGAATTTTAAATGAGCATGTGTTCGGAAGAACCACAGTGCGTATATGACATTTAACATGCTGAGTGTCACTGCTGATTTTTTATCTCTGAGAGTCAGGGGGAACTGGCCACTGATTGTTGGATTTTAGTATTAACCTAGTGATTCTTGATTTGTATGGTGATAATTTTATTTTTGAAATATACTCATGACTGGGTCTTTGAAGCATGACCTGATAATAGTACATCGTTTTGGTATTTATTAACTGGAACTAGACTTGTGGTCTTTCACTTGCTGATTCTCTCACATCATCAGGCAAATACATGGCTAAACAGATTAGTTTTGCACGGTGCCCTGGAAACTAGTCTACTTGGGTTTTTATTGAGCTGAGAGGGGAAATGAATTTTCTATGCCTCTGTGAAAAATGTTCTGCCTCTAGGCTCCTGGAATTCAAACCTGGGGATGGTTAACAGAAGTACACTGGTTGATTTCATCTAATACAGAGTTACATAGGGGATATATAATCTGTAAGACTGCTCGAATCTGCTTCTGTTTTTTTAAAGTTAGACACCAGTGTGTCCTTTGCGGGATCAGGGATGTGGGTAAGCAAATGTGTTATTTCATTTTTCTTGTCCTTTATGATTGTAAATGTATACATAGCCCTATGCTGACTTGCTCTAAAAAAGATTGTTCATAGAAATAGCACCAAGAAGAAAAAAGTTACAGAAGCAATGTTATATTTATTTGTGTCAAGCAGATTTCAATGATGTTGTCTGAGATTTTTCCCGAGTTATTAAGGGTTATTGAATTGATATTTTAACTCTCTATATCTTGTTGCAGATGTTTGTATAACCTGATACCTATTGGAATTATGAAACCAACCCTGGAATTATAAAACAGGGAAAGAGAAAGAGGGCAGAGTGAGGGATTTTAAGTTCACGAGTGCTTTTGTAATGGGAAAACATGACTTTTTAGTTTTTAAAAACACGTGTGTATTGTGAAGACCTTTACAACAGCAAGAATATGGAGTATAATTATTGCTTTGAAAGATACCATGGCAAAATTAAATAGAATTTGTTATTTTTGTTAAGGTGACCCATCTGTGCTTACCACTTTCGATCTAAATAACAACTGAATTTAAAACTGAGGTTGTTTTGAAAAAGACTTTAAAAATGAATAGATGTTTTAATTTGTGTCTTTATCTTCTACACCCTCTGGATATGTATTTTGCTATGTGCTTTTTGGAGTGAAATATTTATTTCAGAACATAAGCATTTTATTTGGTACCATCCTAACAGCCAAAACACTTCTTCCAGTGCAAATGTTTATTTTGGCAGCAGATGTTTCTAGAAGGAGACAAACATTACAATTGTTTGGCTAAAATAAATGTTTTCTTTGGGGTTATTAAGGAGCCAAGTGAGTTCTAGGATTCCCACCTGTGTTACTTTGTATTGTCAATCTATTCTGGGAAAAGAATTGCTTTTTAAAATATAGTTAAAATCAAAACATAATTTTAACTACATTTAAAATATATATAGCTTGATATAGTTTAAACAATGTTTCTGAAAAGTCAGGAAGAATGAAGTGATGAGGACTGGTAAAATTCTTAAAAATCCCAGAGTTTTCTGGTGTGAAATGTTCGTTTATACTTAGTCTCTGAATCCTAAGCATGAATTCAGTATGCTCAGTCACTTCAGGCATGTCTGACTCTTTGCCACCGTATGGATTCTAGTCAGGGCTTCATTTTGTTTTTCTCTGTAAAGAGCTTAGACCTGCTACATAAGGGACATAATAGGGTGTGATAGGATGAGAAAGGAAGGCTTGACAGTGAAGTAAACGAAGGCGTACCATAATGAAGACAAACAGGTGTCTAATGTCTGTTTCACATCAGAGTCTTAATTTTTTTGATAGTTCATATTCACTCAGAGACACCCACCTGGACTAAATATACTGTAGTTTAGTCGCTGAGTCCTGTCCGACTCTTTGCGACCCCGTGGACTGTAGCCCACCAGGCTCCTCTGTCCATGGGATTTCCCAGGTGAGAATACATTGACATTTCCTTCCCCAGGGGATCTTCTCTACCCAGAGATAGAACCTGTGTCTCCTGCATTGGCAGGTGTATTCTTTACTCCCGAGCCATCAGAGAAGCCCCAAGTGATCCACAGATTAATGTAATTTCTATAAAAATCCCACAAGATGTTTTAAAAATATAGACAAGCACATGATAAAATTTATATACAGAAAACCAAAGGAAAAATGGACATGGGAAGCTAAATCATTCTTAGAAAGTATAAAGAAGATAGAATTACATATATTTTACCTGTGTCGATATATACACATATAAACACATATCAATAAAAGAAGGTAAACTTTTGGGCTAGTAAGATAGTGAATGCTTTGAGATTTCTTTTGCTGTATTACTCACAGAATTTTTATATGTGCATGTTCTGTACTAAGAGACTTGGAGCCAAGCTGTTTTGCTTGTACACCTGAAATGTTTGGAACTTTTTCAGTGGATTGCAGATTTATATAAATAATGGCCTTTTGTTGGCAACATTTTGTCTTGATTTCCTCACTTGTTCTTCATCAGTGAATGTGAAGATATTTAAAGTTTACTAGCAAATACATTTACACCTCACATTTCTGCTTCCAAGGAGATAGCAGATGCTACTGTCTTTGATGCCAAAGTTCCCTGTAGATGGAGTTTTGTACCAAGAAAATATTTTTGAAAAGATCTGTAGGTATGGTAATTTTTATTTGTGCTTTAAAAGTTAAATTTCTGGACTATAGGGTTTTAGTTACTTCTCACATTGTAGTTGAATTTCAGCATCTTCTAAAGCATTCAATGTGACATTTTTAACAGAGGTGTGTATAAGAGATCACATTTTGTTGTTCATTCACTAAGTCGTGTCTGACTCTTTGCAACCCCATGGACTGCAGCATGCTTTGGTTAAATATAAAGTTTTAAATCGTTAGCTTTTTTTTCCTTAAAAATGAGGAAAGACACCGTTTTATACTTGAAAGTTTAATGAGAAAATACGAAATGATTTCTCTTGTAGTTTGGAAAGCTACTTTTATTTTAGAAAGTTTGTACTGATTGTGTGTGTGTGTGTGTGTGTGTTTATTTTAAGGAGATGTTTACATTGTTCTAGAGATGCTAAAGGTTCTGTAGGTGTAGAGTGCCTATTCTCTGCTGGTAGCGTATACCATTTTGTCATTTACATATAAGTTATTGTTATATATATAGACTTTAAACCTAAAATATCTGCTAAGCTTCTCTATTCTAGTTTTAGTTGTAAATCTCAAGTATATGTTTAGGTAGCATTATAATTACTTGAATATATTCTACATAAGTTTGGTTTATTTGCTTTCATCGAAGAAACAAGTATGATATTTATGTGAAAATTTAAACAATTCAGTTAGCACTAACAGTTGATATTAGTAAAATCAGCCAACCACATTCCTTCACCGCTCCCTGAAAAACAAACAGCAGCAACAGAAACACCAGAAGATAAACTGAAAGTTAAACTGTGTGGCATAGCTTAGGCCATTGGTTCTCAACCCCTGTCCTACAATGCAAGAGTTATACACGACTGTACACGACTGAGTGAGACTGTGGGCACACACACCCCCACCTCCCCACCCCCATTTAAAACCTCTCAGGATGTGTGCCCATATCAGTTGCATCTGAATGTAAGTGCTTCCTGCTTTCCTGGCTTTCCGAGCTCCACAGGTGACTCCTGTGCAGCTGAGGTGAACCCAACCAGGTATCAGACAGAGACCCCAAAGCAGCTTCCTGACCTGCAGCTGTATTCGCTGGGCGCTCCTTCCCTAGTCCTCCTCCAGTGAGTCAGAGACACCACTGCTGAAGGGGATTAAGAACCAGGAGTTGGAACAGTTGAGTCCTTGTCAATTAAATGCTCCATCTGTGTGCAATTTTGGAAAAGTCTGTATCTCACTCTGCTCATCACTAAGTGGTTCTGACTATAAGATCTCCCAGCTTCGATTTTCCTTTTAAAATAATCGTAAGTTATTGTCTTTTTGTTTTAGTTTTGGATTTTGGAGTCTCGTCATTTCAAATAGTCTTCTGAAATTTATGGGTTGATGCTTTACAGATTGTATTACTACAACTACTTACGTAAATTCTTTAAAATTCTTTCTAAAGGGGAAAGCTATATCTTCTTCAAAGATTAACAAATTGTTGTAATTTATACAATAAATTATTTTCTAACTATTTTCAAAATGAAAATTTTCTCAGAGAACGTCTTCCGATTACCTGATGTGTGTTAGATATGTAAATTTTTTTTTTTTTTTTTGGTATGTAGAAAATCTTAAGATTGAGATAGTTGCTTTACTTGGAACCACAAAAAGAAGCAAAGAGAGAGCCAGTAATTACTTACACATTTTACACACTATAACTTTCTAAGTAGTTCTGAAAATAGTATATACTGTACAACATTGGGATAAGCTGTATGCAGTGAATTCTAAATAGAAATAATAAGTTTTAAAAGGTTGGTTCTATGCCATTCCTTTAACTCCTCTTCAACCTCCACGAAGAAGAGTTGGATGGCTTTGTTTTTTTTTAAAGCAGGTTTTTTTTCATAAGGGTAAAAGAAGACTTTTATGCTCCGGGAAGAAAGTAAAATTCTTCCTGGCCAAAGAGTTGTTTATGGCAGTGTGATTATTTTTATATGCAGTACATTTATTAAGGCCATTTGCCCTTAGAGTTTTGAAAACATCTGTAAAAGTTAAAACTGTAGTTGTGAATGGAACTAGAAAAAGACGTTAGTAGAAAGAGAGAAGAGAAGCAGGATTGGTGGGGGCTTGGAGGGAAGAGGGGACTTGGAGAAAGAGCAGGAAGCTGCAGGAGTCTTGTTTCTCAGGGAGGCCATGGATGCCTCACTAGCGTGGGGACCTGCTCAGTCCAGGTTTCTCTGACCTCAAGAGGAACTCTCTGCATGAGCCAAGTGTTAGAAAGTTCCTGGACACTCTGGAGCTGGGGTTTGAGTGTGGTTAGTGTGTACGTATAACATGAGCATCCCTTGCCTACTAATAAAGCCCCAAACTCAAACTCTGTAACAGTCTACAGTAGCAGGTATTACCCAGCTTCCCATTTCCCAGATACTTTTTTTGTATGAAAAAAACATCTAGAAAACAGTTTGCTCCAAAGATTTAGCCAAATTGATCTCCCTTTATTGGTATTAAATCATTAAAAGAATACTTAAAAAAAACAACTATCAAACACATCAGTAGAATTGGCTCTTCACAGTTAGTCAAAGGCACCGCCTTTGTTCTAAAAAACATCAAATATTCAGAACCTCAAAGTAAGATGAATTATCAATAGCAAAAAAAAAAATTGGAATTAAAATGCAAAAAAAATCTATCATTGTTGAGGTAATTAAGGTTTACTTAATGGCCCTGAGACTGAAAAAAAGTCTAGTTCTGCCTGGATGGTTGTAGGAGCTGGTCCCAAGGAGGGCTGGGGAGATGTCTGCTGGGAAGGAAACATCAATTTGAGATGCATCACAGAAGAGACAGCCAAGCAGAGAGAATTCCCAGCACTGAAAGCAAAAAGTTCCTTTCTCCTCTGTTTCATCACCATCATTGCTGCCAGAGAGAACTGGAGAAGAGGTAAGGGTCAGAACAACTGTTGTTCTGTGGGCTTCAGAATACTTTCATAAAACAGTCAGCCAGAAGGGAAACTTCCCTTTCCTTTCATTGCTGTGCTACTTTGAAATTTCCAATAAGGATTTCCCTGGTAGTCCAGTGGCTAAGAGTCTGTGTTCCCAATGCAGAGGGCCTGGGTTCTATCCCTGGTCAGGGAACTAGACCCCGCATGCTGTAACTAAAGGTGCAGCCCCCCCCAAAAAAAAAATTTTTTTTTTTTTTAAAAGAAGTTTCCAATAAGATTTTGAGACCTTCCAATAATCTGGGTATTTGCATTTGGAGGTTCTTCCCAGCATTCTGGGCTGCATAAAGAAGCTTGACTTCCCTTCTCTGCTTCCCAGCTGTATGTCCCTTGCCACTGGTCAGCATCTCGGAGATGAGAAGATCTCATTCCCTGGTAGGTGGCCAGATTTTGGTGGTTGGCCACGTGCACTGGGCCTGCCAGAGAGCTCCCTTCCTTGTGCGCTGTCGGCTCTGACTGAGCTCTCCCCCATTTCTCTTTCTTGCTGGCTTCAGAAATAAGGGGAGGAAGGAGG
This sequence comes from Antilocapra americana, assembly GCA_007570785.1. NCBI lineage: Eukaryota > Metazoa > Chordata > Mammalia > Artiodactyla > Antilocapridae > Antilocapra > Antilocapra americana. Next base: position 5,656,526 of record ML663573.1, read on the forward strand.
GGTAACGTGTGGCATCACTGGCCCCGTCTTCACGACATCAGGTGTATATCAGCACATGTAGAGAAAGTCTGAGAATGGCAGGCAGAGGACGTTTTGCTCATTCCTGCAGCAGGTCACCGAGTGGTGAAGTACAGAATGAGCAATGAAGCAGAGGGATCCGGGGGCATCCAGTTCTGACCACTGCTGCTCAGAGCTGCGGAAGTGGGGCAGCCAGCCGCATCCAAGTCAGACTGGCTGTGGTCAGTCCGTCTGGACGAGTTTAAGTCCTCTGGGGGCATCCTAGCTGCAAGGGAGGCTGTAGGTTTGAGCTCTGAATTCAAAACTTGGGGGCAGAGCTTTTGGTGGCTAAATGTTTGTGGAGAACGCTTGACAGTTCCAAAGTTTCTCCTGTGTAAAAAAAAATCCGTTCCCCCTCCTCCTACAGTCTTCCTGACTCAATAAATGGCAGCTTCGTGCTTCTGCTTTGCTTGCTCAGACCAAAACTTCACAGTCGTCCTCTCTTCTTCAGCCTTTCAATCTGTTAAATAATGCTATTGCCCCATCTTTTAAAATAGATCCAGGAACTGAGTACTTCTCCGAGTCAAAGTCTCGAGGGCTACCATCCTGGCCAAGCCCCCATCTCCCATCGGGATTATCACAGTGGACTCCAGAATGGTCCATTTAGAGGCTGCACTTGGCCTTGCCTCTCTGACTCCCCTCTCCCCTCAGGGTCCCCGAGGCTCCACTCCTACCTGCCACCCCTCAAAACTCCAATTTAAATCCCACCCTTCCATTATGTCTTTGTGATGGTTCTTCCTTTGGAAAGGTCTTTTTTTTTTTTTTTTGTAAAACACGCTGTCTATTTCTAGCTTTCTGTTCAAAGGAATGTTAATTTGGGATGCCCTCTCTGACTTACTCCAGTAAAAACACACACTCTTCTCATTGGGGTGCTCCTTCCCCTCGGTGGTGCTCACAGCACTGGGCCCTCCTCCCCCTCTATGGTGCTCACCAAGCTGGGGTGTGCCTCCTGCTCTGTGGTGCTCCCCCCTCTGTGGTGCTCACTGCACTGGGGTTCTCCTCCCCTTCCCTGGTGCTATGCTGGGGTGCTCCTCCCCCTCTGTGGTGCTCCTCCCCCTCCATGGTGTCCCTCTCCCTCTGTGGTGCTCAGTGCGGGCCCTCCTCCCAGTCCATGACGCTCACCAAGCTGGGCTGCGCCGCCTCCTCTGTGGTGCTCACCATGCTGGCGTGCTCCTCCCCCTCAGTGTTGCTCACTGCACTGGGGCACTCCTCCCTCTCTGTGGTGCTCCTCCCCCTCTTCGGTGCTCTTCTCCCCTCTGTGGTGCTCCAACCCCCCCTCCGGGGTGCTCACTGCGCTGGGGCACTCCTCCGCCTCCAAGGTGCTCCTCCCCCTCTGTGGTGCTCACCACCCGAGCTTGGCTGCTCTCCTTAGGACAGAATCTCCGGATGGCAGGGGCTGGATTTTGCTCGGCTGTAGCCCATCATCTTCCCCAGTGACTCAGTGATTAAAAAAAAAAAAAAACCCTGCCTGCCAATGCAAGAGACATGGGTTTGATCCCCAGGTCAGGAAGATACCCCTGAGAAGGAAATGGCAGCCCACTCCAGTATTCTTGCTGGGGAAATCCCATGGACAGGGGTGAGCTGCAGTCCATGGGGTCACAAAGAGCTAGACACGACTGAGCGACAACACAACAGCCAGCCCATTGTCTAGAGCAGTTCATGGCACTTCACAAACATTTCCAAACACCTGGAGGGAAGAATTTGCAGAATTCCAGTGCCAAGAGGTGCAAGCAAGGTTAGCAGTGCGTCTGCCACCTGAGCCCAGCTGGGGGGATGCTCCGCACCGCCTCCCTTGTGTCCACCTGAGCTCAGGGCCCAGGTCCTCTGCTGACCAGGTCGGAAGGCTGCTGCCAGCCTTGGCGCTGTCCTTTTAAACCCCGTGTTTAAACTTCAGAGGGGTTCCAGAGGCTGGTTTCCTGCTGTTGCTTGCTGCACTGTATGTAGTGAAGGGGCTGCCCTCCTCTGGCTGGTGCGCACCCCGTGGACTGGGGTGGAGACAGCTGCTCCCTGACTGCAGGCAGCGTGCCACCCCTCTGGATTCGGGGCTCTGAGTGTGATTCAGGGGCAGGCGAGCAGAGACAGCAGCTCAGAGCCAGAGTGGTGTAGGTGTGATGTGAGCTCAGTTCTTCCCCTAACCCTGCTCATCTGACAGGGCTTATTGACAAATATAACCCCCCCCCCCCCAAATAGTTAGCATGCCGTTTATAGAAAACAGACGTTTTCCGGTAGGGATTTACTGCACCGCTGGAGGGAAGAAAATTCCTTCCCACTTCCCTGCCCTGGGTGGTGGAAGTACGGGGGCTGCGAAGTGGTGGGGGGAACATTTTACATCCACGCTTAGACGGGATTTGTATAAAAGTCAGTGTTTATTCGTGGAAAAAAAGCCTTAACTGTGACATTTTAGTTCTCCCTAAGTGGAATTGATAAAAGTTGAACTCACTGTTCTTAGTAGACATGCTTTAAAGGGCCAGAGCAGTTTTCTCAGAAGCTTATCTTTCAGAAAGACTGTCTTGTCCACAGAGATTTGGAACTGCAGCCTGTATACCCTCTCTGCGCTGTGGCTTGTTCTGGGAAGCAGAGGTCGTGGCTGCACCTAGCATGCAAGTACACCTTGGAGTAAAGAAAGGTGATTTAGATGGAATTTTAAAAAAATCATTGCCATGTGGTTTATTCTAGTTGGGAATGTATACTAGATAAGAACATTTTCACTTTTAAGGAAGGTCAGGAATTACTGGTCTTCCCCCCGGCCCCGGTTAGCATCGTCATCTTTCTGGGCCCATTTTGCTATTATCATCATGGGAGATGGTCACGAGGTGACAAATAACAATCGTGGTGCACTTATCATACTAAATACCTTTGCACTGTTGTTCATTCGCTCAGTCATGTCTGACTCTTTGTGACCCCATGGACTGCAGCATGCCAGGCTTCCCTGCCCTTCACCATCTCCTGGAGCTTGCTCAAACTCATGTCCTTTGACTTGGTTTAATTCTTGGCCATGCTTCTACTTATCTCCATTTAAAAATTGCTATTAATATCAATAGCTTAGGTTTCTCAGGTGGCGCTAGTGGTAAAGAACCTGCCTGCCAGTGCAGGTGAGGTAAGAGATGTGGGTTCGATCCCTGGGTTGGGAAGATTGCCTGGAGGAGGGCATGGCAACCCACTACAGTCTTCTTGCTTGGAGAATCCCATGGACAGAGGAGCCTGGGGGGCTACAGTCCATGGGGCCGCAAAGAGTCAGATGTGACTGAAGCGACTTAGCATGCAGTGTTTGTTAGGGCTGCTTCTCTGTCAGGCGCTAGTTTTCTTGCTTCACATAGATTAACTCAGTCCTCACGATGGCCTTTCAAGGTAGGTGTTAGGATCCTCAGTTTATAGATGAGGAGACTGAGGTGAGAGAGAGGTCCATTCATCAGGTTCAAATTGAGGTGCCTACTGAGCGGCACAGCACGGACTTCAGATTCTTGGCTCTTGAAGTCTGGGCCCGTGTTGGCGCTACATTTTATGGTACTGGTGAAACTGGAATGGTTCTCATCACTGAGACTAGGTTTCATTTGAGTTCTTGAATAATAAGACGTTACAGTTAAGGTAGCTTCATTTTGACATTGCATATTAGTTTCATGGAATGTCCTTTGTGAGTTTTATCAAGTTGAAAACTGAATGTTACCTACCATGTCTGTCACACTTTTTTTTTTTTAATCGAGGTCAAATTCACATACCATAAAATTAACATTTTAAAGTGTACCATTAAGTGACAACATTCACACATCACCTTTCTCTAGTTTCAAAACATCTTTGTCATTGCCCGAGACCCCCCTGTACCTGCTAAGTGTCACTTCCTAGTTCCTCCTCTTCTTCAGTCTCCTCCCCGTGACAACCACTAACTTGCTTTCTGTCTCTGTGTATTTACCTATTCTGAGTATTTCGTTGAAATGGAAGCATACAATATGGGTCCTTTTGGATCTGAGTACTTTTGGGGATCGTCCCAGTGATAGCATGGATTGGTGCTTCATTCCTTTTTTTGTCTGAGCGTTAGTCCACTATGTGGATAATACCACATTTTATTTATCCATTCATCCGTTGATGGACATTGGGTCATTTCCACTTTTTAGCTATTGTGTATACTACTGTTATCAACATTTGTATACAAGTATTTATTTGAATGCCTCTTTTCAATTCTTTTGGGTATATACCCAGGAGAATTGGTAAGCTATATGGTAATTGTATGTTAAACTCTTTTAAGGAGCTGCCAAACTGTTTCCACAGCAGTTGTCCCATTTTTCATTAGAACTGCAGGATTTTAGCCATGATATGTTATTTACTGAGGCCAGTCTACCCAACCCTCCCTATATATCACACAGTCCATATCAAATCTGTGAGGGAGGTAATACTACTTACTTTGCCTGTGGGGAGACAAGAGTGGTTAGGTAGCTTGCCTGAGGTCATACAAGCATTAGTTGAGGATTCTGCTTTTCCTTCAGATAGATGGCCTTAAAGACCACCTAGCCCAGGGTGGCTCCATGCTCCACTGGTGTTGGGCAAGATCATTTTGGGTGGCGTGTATATACAGCATTCAGTAACACTGGATTGTATAGTAAGACTTCTCTTGTCCATTTTGCCTTTCTTTTGAACTGAGATGTATTGTAACACCCTTCCCAAACTTCATGCCCCCCCGCCCCTTCCCTTTCTTCATTTTCTAAAGATAGGTCTCAGTCTAAAAGCCTTGGGCAGGCACCAGTTAGAAAGTAATCAAAGTGTATTGTCTTTATAATACTTAGTTTTGTGATCTCCTGTTTATAAGTAATACTGGTTTTCTATTTATGGTAGTAAACACAAAGTTTTCTTTTAAAATAATCTGAATTATGCAGTGATTACTGAAAAAACTCAGCTCATGCTATAAGCTGAGTTTACACACTTCCAAGTTAGCTCAGCATACACACATTGAGTGTCTACCGTGTGTTCTGTGCTGTACTAGGCACTGGGGAATACATAGATGACCGTATCCAAGTCTTTGTTGCCTTGACGCTCTGCAGAGAGCTAAGTTGATCAGTGTGTAGTGAGTGCAAGTACTGATGTTTAACCCCGGCGCTATGGCAACAAGGAGAACACATTGGGGTATCACTGGGTGGGGATAGGAAGGGGGAAGTGGGCAAAGTGTTAGACTCTAGGTGTGACTGTAGACTGATTCTAATTATAACAGGCCCCCGCATGTGTGCTCAGTCACGCCTGACCCTTTGCAACCCCATGGACTGCAGCCCACCAGGCTCCTCTGTCCATAGAATTGTCCAGGCAAGAATACTGGAGTGGGTTGCTATTTCCTTCTCCAGGGGATCTTCCCGACTCACAGATCGAAGCCTAGTCTCCCGTGTCTCCTGTATTGGCAGGCAGATTCTTTACCACTGTGCCACCTGGGAAGCCCATAAGAGGTCCCACTGGATTTTAAAAATTGGTCTTTTGGATTCAGATAAATACCATTATCTCATATACATGCCCGTTAGTTTTCTTTTTTTCTTCTTTTTTTGATTTTTTTCAATTAAGAGATTATCAAGGTCCTTAAAGATTTGTTCACTTATTGTCCCCAGACGTTTATTGGTAACTGTAGGGAAACTCAAGACGCTCAAGGGAAGCCATATGTAGGTACAGATGTGTGCTGAGTGCGTGTAGGGTAACATGTTCCAGGAATGCTAAAGCTGCACTGGGGAGGGGAGACTGCTTCCTGGACTAGGTGCATTAGACCTGGACGTTGGAATAGGAGTTCGCTGGGTCTGGAAGAGAAAAGCAGGGGTGCTTCTCAGTTCAGTTAGGCTTTAAACTATCTTTTAGTGAAGTTTACAGATTTTTTGTTTTCACATTTTAAGTTAAAGTAGAAGCATAGATTCTAACTTTTATTTTCTCTTCTTGTGCTCCCAAATTTTCCTTTCATCTTTGTGCATCTTGGTGCCTTGATGGATCGATTCAGAAAGTACCAGGGCTCCTGCATGCAGACTTGCTGGATCTCGTTTGATTTTTAAGGGGAGAAACTGTCTCTCCATGGTTAGGCTTCCAGAATGGAGAAGATTATTAAAATAAACGTCTCAAGAAGGGATGGAAACATAGACTTGTTTTAATAAGTAGACCTTTTAAAAATGGCCTATGATTTCTGTTGACCTTATTTTCTTATGCCTCAGAGATTATGCAAAACTGCGTCTGTATCGTACAGTTATGCATCTGTGGCAGTTTATACTCAAAATAGTGAATATTCACCTGTGCGGTCTATATTGCTGATAAATTTGGTTTTAGAATAGGAACCTGCCAAAAATCTCAAGTAATAGTCAGATAGTATAATCAGTACTCTGAACTTTAATTCTGGTGTGTTTAACTAGGTAAATGATGACATGGAAATAAATAAAGAAGCTAAGTTTTGAATAAAAACTTATATATTGTTTATTTTCCTCCCTAAATGAGTTTATTAGTTGATTTTCATGTTCATCTCTGACCTTTGCTTTATAAATAGGAGTGTAAAAAACTGCCTTTCTCATCAGTTTTTCTGATTATTGTCAATTTTATCTATTATTATTGGACATGACTGAGTGACTAACATATTGCCCTGATAACATATTAATAGAATAGCGTATATTTTTGTTTTTTTATTACTGTTTTTATTAGTATTCATTGCATTGTTTTTATATTAATGACAAGATGTAAGACTGGCCTTATATGATTATTAAAAATTAGTTACATGAAAATCCAGAGCAACATATGAATTAAATCAGATAATTTCTTTTCAAGGTAAAGATAGAAGGGATGACTTACCTTGTTTTAAATTGATTACCTTATCCTTATAATTCTAGTATGATTATGGAAGATTGAAAGTCCTAGTGAACCCTAGTGGCTCATCTTGCCTATTTGGAAACCTGAATGGGAACTTAGGTTTTGGCTGCTTTGCCAGATATGTACACTTCAAACACTCCTATAGATAACATATGGTTGTAATATCCAGCAAATTATTTGTAAAGATTATGTTAAGAAGGAGATCAGTGTCTGTGTCAGTTTTTGTAAATTTTCCCTTGTTCCCATTGCAGCTTTACTTTCGTTTGGGCTGGTGCATGGACCAGGGGGTCAGTCTGATTGGCTGGGCAATGCAGCTGAGCCCAGCAATCTCTTCTTAATGAATTATCATATTCATTCTGAAGGATCTTTCTTCTTTGTATTTAAAAAGAATGCAATGTGCTTTAAAAAATAATCTCACAGGTATTTAACATTGGTTGAACATCTGGGTACAAAAGAGGAGTATTAAAGAGGTTCTGCAGTGTGCTTCTCCCTCAATATAAAGGCCTTACCATTGAGAGGCTCACAGTCTAGTAGAGGAGACATCTAAATGAAAAGCTGAAAAGTTTCCTCAATATGTGTATGCAGTTTAAAGAATAGTATTATAAGGCTTGAGAAAAATACCAATCTCTCTTTGCCCGTGAGTTTCACTATCTGGAGGCATCCATTTTTAACTTGTAATGATTTATTCCGGTCCTTAAATCATTTCTAAATGACATGATTATGTTGATATTTTTTTCAAATTTAGACTGTATCTGTTAATTTTACATAGTAAAATTAACTCTTTTGCACTGTCTTACCTTAAAATTCCATTTCTGATACCATTAAGGCTGAATCAACATTCATTGTTTACATCAGTAAGACTGTAAAATGACTGTCTTTAGTTGAGACATGAACTATGGATCTTATTCCTTAATATACAGCTTTTTGTTATCCTGGAATTGATAACTGCCTCACTGTTTTATTTTTGAAAGGTGTATTTATATATATCACCAAATGATCTTCATCTGCTGATAGAACTGGACAGGTCCTCTCAGTAAGGTGGACCACATGAATTAGTCAACTCTGTTCAATGTTTTTCGTGTTCTTGGATGCCCACCCTCTTTTGAATAGCTATTTTATATTTGGAGAAATGCCTTACATTGAAAAACTCAGCTTCTGCAGTTCAGAACTCAAATTCATAGCCTCCCTTGCAGCTAGGATGCATTCAGATGACTTAAATTCTTTCAGTTAGACTTACCATGGCAGATTTTCATCTGGAATGAAGCATGTTTCATAATTCCAAATTTCTGTGGCTTTGGGAGGTTCAGTGGTTGTGTCCCCAGTAAGAATGGGAATCCCTGTGCCTCATTCTCCGTTCTTTGCTCCAGTACTCTCACATCTTGCTGCATGTGTGTAGTAAAATTTCCCTTAACCATCATTCTTAGAACGACTTTGGCCTGAATCTGTGTCTTCATGTATTTCCTCATTTTAGTGGCTTACATTCTCCAGTACCTGGAGGAGGGCATGGCAGCCTGCTCCAGTATTCTTGCCTGGAGAATCCCCATGGACAGAGGAGGCTGGTGTGCTGTAGTCCATGGGGTCACAAAGAGTCGGACACAACTGAGCAGCCAAGCGCAAAGCACAGCACATTCTCCAGTAGCTCCTTAAGAAGGGGGCAGGAGAGGAAGTTTCCCTGCATGTCAGGAAGATGCGTTTTCTATCACTATACGTGATTGGTGGTTTGGTTGAGAATAGAACTCTAGGTTGGAAATGATTTTTCTTCATAAGTTATTGTTTGATTGTTCTCTAATTTTCTGTTGAGAAATCCGTGCCTCATCCTTTTTATGTCACCTATTTTCTCCTCTCTGGTGACTTTAAAAGCTTTTTATCTCTCTGATTTTAAAATCTTGATGAACCCTGGAGGTGAGATTTTTCTGTTCATTTTGCTGAACCAATCCAGTGTGAAACTCAATTCTGGGGGGTTTTGGGAGGGAGAGCTGCCATTTCTTTGACAATTTCCTTATCTTGATTTTCTCTGCTCTGACCTGGAACTGCTCTTAGTGGAATGTTAGAAATCCTGGATTTATTTGTTTGTTTATTATTTAATTCTTTTGTATTTTAAACCTCTCCTTCTATCCTTTTTCATCTCTTTGTATTTTTTGTTGTTGTTGTTCTATTTCCTGGTAGATAGTCTTAATTTGTTTTCCAGCCCTTCTGGTGTGTCTTTTTTTATTTCTGTTTGCATAGTTTCACTTTCCACAAACTTATGTTTGTCTAAACTGCCTTTTTAAAAATACTGTCTTATTCTATTTTTCCTGGATGCAGTAGTTTATCTCAATGGAAATCATTTTAGGATCTTTGTTTCTGAAGATTTGCTCCATAGTATTCTTTGTCTGTTCCTTTGAGTCCTTACTGTCCTTACACTTTACTGTCTTGCCCGTTGGAGGTTTTCTTGAGTCATCTGTTGTTAACAGTTTGGTGCCGTGGACAGAACACTGAGAACTGGTGGAAAGCTCTATGTGCTCACACAGCCTTGTCCACTGCGGGGCCTTGTTGACGGGGAGGGGATCATCCCCTCCGATGTCATCTGTATTCACCCCTCCCTCCAGTAACTCATCCATAGAGGAAGTCAAGGCATGTGGAGGCCGAATGTGTGTGTGTCTGTGCGTGCGCACGCATGTTTTCCATTTAATCCTCTCTTTTCCAATGACTCCTCTCTACTGCCAACCCCTCCAGATGGTAATCCTCTTGACTTCTGACAGGACTGGGGTGGGAATTAGGAAGCAGGGCTCCGAAGACTCTTTGCAGATACTTCACCCAGCCCCCTGCCACCCTCTGATTCTGAGTCTTTGGGGTTCTGAGCTTTAATTAGTTTGCTTCTTATCCTCTCACCTAGAACAAATTAAAACTTTAATTATCACTTGTCTGTCTGCTTTACTCCTTTCCAGAAATTTTTTGACCTCTCTTATCTGCTATCATCTGATCTTAGGTTTTCTTTGTCCTTGTGGGTTTGTAGTTTAAAACAATTCCTTTACTCTTATTTTAATGGCGTTCTATGAAGGGAGTAGAGATAAACAAGCTTATTTAATCTGATATGTTTACTGGAAACCTCTAGGAAGACATCTTTAATAAAGCAGTTTTCTTTCTTACAATCTGTTGTGAACTTAAGAGGTTTTCACAGTGTGCTGCCTGCTAATACAGTAGACTTCAGTGGCTCAGGGAGTCTGTAGACTGAGAGTAAACCTGTGAATAAATGAATTGAACAGCACAACTGGAGTGTCCTTTGGTTGGCATGGCGCCTGGCCTGAGGAGACTGTGTGAGGTGGGGGTGGCCTTTGTTTAGATTAGCCAGGAAAAGCCTCCTGGAATTCAGGAAGTGCTGCTGGGGGAGCGGCGGCGGTGAGGGGGGGTGATGATCTCCCCGGCTGTGTTTAGGATGGAGTGAAGGGGAGGTCGGAAGTAGGAAGGCCAATAAGGCTCCCCCACCAGCCAGCGGAGTGATGGTGCCCCGTCTGGGTACAAGGTCTGAATGAAGAGGAGCCGAGAGGGAGAGTCTAGTTGGGAAAAGTGATACAAAAGGGGAAAAAAACAAAAAATGGAGATTAATTGCATTTGAGAGCAGACATTTTAATGACACTTGGGTCAAAGATGATCCTAGTGTTTACAGTTCTAAGGATATATTGAATGTGGATACATTCGGTAATAAAATTATTAATGCCACTCTACAAGTAGGTAACATTCTTCTGATTGCCTTGTGCTTTTAAGACAGGGGCAGGGGGAGGGCAACTTAAGTATAATTTTGCAAAGCTTATATTTAGAAATAAACTCTTGATTGTAGTTCTGGGCCCATCCACCATCCCCACGCACACAGAGAAACCCATCAGTGCAGCAGTTTAAAAGAAGTGGCAGTGGCCCCCTCACCTGCCCATACCTCATCGCATCACCGCCCAACTCTGTTTTCAAAACAGACAGTAAGAATCATGACCAAGACTTCTGACTGCTGTCCTCAAAGAAAAATGAAATGCTTGAAAATCGTACTATTGCCGATGTTTCACATGTAATTGTTAGCAATAAAGGATGAACCTAAGAGAACTTTCTGATTAATACTTACTTACCCAGAAAATGACATTGTCCATGGTGGCGTGATCCCTGAGCACTTGGGCATTCCGCTGTGATCTTGCTGCCCTGGGCTTCCATCTGAGGGAACAGCTTCGTGGTATCTGTATATGTGGCCCAGTGCCAAGACCAGTGTGAAACTGAGAGCAGCAACAGCAAACTGTTAGGGTAATTATAACAAAAGTCAAGTTGGTGGCCTTACGTGTCAGGAATAAAAAATAAAGAGTCCAGTTTATTTGGCCAGTGCCTGATGTTCACATTGCCGTTTATTCAACTGTACATATGGTCTTTCAAAGTGATTGTGCTTTTTCACTATGAAGTCTCTGCCCACTTTTATCAGCTTTCACAAATGTAGTCTTTTTATGTCTCCATCGCTATTAAAACACTGATTGGTAATAAGGATACTTTCGGGAAAAGTCTTCCGTATCGACCACCATCCGGGCTGGAGGTGGTTGTTATTCTTCTCTGAACATTTTGGTGCCCTGGTGTTGGCCTCATCCTCAGGCCCCCTTGAGTTAAAAATACCTGGTGTGTGGTCCTGCCAGCTGGCCAGAGGCCAGGCTTTTTATAGCCTCATCTGGCCTGGGAATGGAGCTTAGCTCCAAGGGGAGATGTTGGAATGGCCCTGTGGGTAGGGTCTTCTCTGGCTTGGGGGGGACCCTGCTGCCATCTTGTCTTAGCTCTGTCATCCTAAATAAAAAAATACAAGAGTAATCCCCTCCCCCATATCTTCTGGTAAGATGTCTGTTAAACTAACCAAGGAGACAACTTGAAGTAAATTTTCCCATTATTTTTCAAGCCTGTTATACCATCTGCTAGGGAGAAACTTTGCTGCCTAAGTACATATACTTTTACTAATTAATTGAGCACTAGGTTCCTAGTGAAACATGTTTATTAAATGTCAACAACTTGGGGACATTTAGTCTTCATTTTTGGTCTTCTGTGTCCAGTGGCATTTTTCCTAAATTATGTCCAGAATTTCCTTGGGGCTATGCATGTTGCTTTTTATTCTGATTTGTTGCTTGCTTTCTTCTGAAGTTTTCATTTGTTTGCGTAATTCTTCCCCTTCTTCCCAGCAAAAGTCATTTTTATCTTCTTTTCTCCCTGCCATCTATCCTGGGTCCTATTTCACACACTGAAACCATAGGATTAAAATTAAAAACTGCCAGTCATGCTTTATTTAGTTTTGTTATTAAATTTGGTGGAGTGAGGTCTGATGGTACAGAGTTTTCATTAGACATAATTTTCAAGCCATATACTTCAGTTAGTCATGACCTGTGACCCAGCGCTAAGATTTAAGTAATATTCTGCTATTCAATATTTTTAATTCATAGAGGCTTCGGCATTTACATAGTTTAGACGAGCCAAATTTAAACACCTCTTTGTGTAAACTCTTTTGGTCTTTGTATGTTCTTCTGTCTTGAAGAGCAGACAATCCATTAATTTTCTCCCTCCTCTCTTACAACTGTGATGGAAAGGGAAGAAGAAGAAGAAAGACCAATATTTGTCTGGGTTTTAGGGAGGGGAGAAATTTTTTGTCTTGTTTTGTCTTCTTAAAGCTCTTAAGGAGCGTGATTGGTAAGCCGATTGTAACAGTTTGTGTGGACCCAGAGGAAGGGAAACCGTGTCATTGGCCCTGACACTGATGATTGAAGGACAATTGTTCACTTTCTCCTGCGGATTAAAAATGCATGAGAATACCTTTTTGACACTGAGTTTGCTGAAACATCACTGCTGTCTTTTTTTGTAATTCTCCTGTGGATGTTTTTGCACGAAGTGATGTCTGTCAGAGCTTGAAGTATCCTTGCAGAGCTGTCTTTGAACAGGTAGCTCTGGACAAGTTTTAGCACCTACATAGTTACTCGACACAGGGCTGCCTGTCACTGGGAATGTCTTGCTTACATGTCTCTGAGTTGACGGGCAAAGAACTGTGCCAGTTTACATACTACACTGTATATAATTGCCACTTTCTCATTTTGAACCATCACTTCTTTTTCTGAAAACAGAAAAGATGGGACATAGTCGTAGAAAATCTTCAGAGTGTAGGAGTGATTATGATTAGATTGGAGAGCCCCCCGCCTTTTTTTCCGGTCAATATGAATTTAGGTGTTTTGATTATGACAGTTCTGGTGATTTTGAACTCCAGTGTTCTCATTCAGGACTGATTCTTCACAAGAAGCTGAATACATAGTTTTCTTTTGGAGGAACGGTTTCTAAAGTGCAGCGGCTTTTGTAAATTAATATTGTGAATTCTTAATTTTGTAGGATGGGAAATCCATAAAAGCAATCCCATTTTTCCTGTCCTTTATATTCATAATTTCAGGAGGGTTAGTAGGCTTAATGAATTAAGACCGTTTCCAAATCTTATTGCTGCACATGGTATTAGTTTTCAGTAAATAAGGTTCATATAACTACAAGTAGATATGCTTTATTTCCAGGGAAATGATGAACTTCAAGTTTGGGGTGAATGGGACACTAGTCCTATTTTCCTTTAATTTTCCTGATTATAAAGTTCAGTTCAGTTCAGTTGCTCAGTCGTGTCCGACTCTTTGCGACCCCATGAACCGCAGCATGCCAGGCCTCCCTGTCCATCACCAACTCCCGGAGTCCACCCAAACCCATGGCCATCGAGTCGGTGATACCATCCAACCATCTCATCCTCTGTCTTCCCCTTCTCCTGTCCCCAATCCTTCCCAGAATCAGGGTCTTTTCCAGTGAGTCAACTCTTCACATGAGGTGGCCAAAGTATTGGAGTTTCAGCTTCAGCATCAGTCCTTCCAATGAACACCCAGGACTGATCTCCTTTAGGATGGACTTGTTGGATCTGCTTGCAGTTCAAGGGACTCTCAAGAGTCTTCTCCAACACCACAGTTCAAAAGCATCAATTCTTCGGTGCTCTGCCTTTTTCACTGTCCAACTCTCACATCCATACATGACTACCGGAAAAACCATAGCCTTGACTAGACGAACCTTTGCTGGCAAAGTAATGTCTCTGCTTTTCAATATGCTATCCAGGTTGGCCATAACTTTCCTTCCAAGGAGTAAGCATCTTTTGATTTCATGGCTGCAATCACCATCTGCAGTGATTTTGGAGCCCAAAAAGATAAAGTCTGACACTTTTTCCACTGTTTCCCCATCTAGTTCCCATGAATTGATGGGACTAGATGCCATGATCTTAGTTTTCTTGATGTTGAGCCTTAAGCCAACTTTTTCATTCTCCTCTTTCACTTTCAGCAAGAGGCTTTTTAGTTCCTCTTCACTTTCTGCCATAAGGGTGGTGTTGTCTGCATATCTGAAGTTATTGATATTTCTCCTGGAAATCTTGATTCCAGCTGGTGCTTCTTCCACCCCAGCATTTCTCATGATGTATTCTGCATATAAGTTAAATAAGCATGGTGACAATATACAGCCTTGACATACTCCTTTTCCTGTTTGGAACCAGGCTGTTGTTCCTTGTCCAGTTCTAACTGTTGCTTCCTGACCTGCATACAGGTTTCTCAAGAGACAGGTCAGATGGTCTGGTATTCTGATCTCTTTCAGAATTTTCCACACTTTATTGTGATCCACACAGTCAAAGGCTTTGACATAGTCAATAAAGCAGAAATAGATGTTTTTCTGGAACTCTCTTGCTTTTTCGATAATCCAGCAGATGTTGGCAATTTGATCTCTGGTTCCTCTACCTTTTCTAAAACCAGCCTGAACATCTGGAAGTTCCCAGTTCATGTATTGCTGAAGCCTGGCTTGGAGAATTTTGAGCATTACTTTACTAGCTTGTGAGATGAGTGCAATTGTGTGGTAATTTGAACATTCTTCAGCATTGCCTTTCTTTGGGATAGGAATGTAAACTGACCTTTTCTAGTCTTGTGGCCATTGCTGAGTTCCGAAATTTGCTGCCATATTGAGTGCAGCACTTTCACAGCATCTTTCAGGATTTGAAATAGATCAACTGGAATTCCATCACCTCCACTAACTTTGTTTGTAGTGATGCTTTCTAAGGCCCACTTGACTTCACCTTCCAGGATGTCTGGCTCTAGCTGAGTATGAGTGATCACACCATTGTGATTATCTGAGTCGTGAAGATCTTTTTTGTAACTTAGATCTTTTTTAGATTATAAAGTACTACTTTTTAAAATATTAAAACATTTTTTGAAATGCTTAGTATAGAAAATAAAAGACTCAAAATCATCTGAAATCTCACTTCTTAGAGATAAGTCTGATATATGTAAAAGTTTTAAAATGGCAGAATATACATATTCTTCTACACCACTTACTTGCCTTGCTTAATAGATCTTAGACATTTTCTACCTGTTTCCGTTATCCATATGTAGATAATGTTGCACAGAATTCCTTAGAATAGGTATATGTTCATTATTAGACCAAATTTATGAATGAGTAATTTGAGTTGATTTCAGTATTTACCTATGACGAATGATTTTGCAAAGAATGATTTTTTACAGTTGTGTCCTTATGAGATTACTTCTTTAAGATAAATTCCTAGACAGTAAAATTGGAGGGTCAGAGAATTGAGGCTATTTTTCTTGTAAGGAAAACTATCAAAACCCAGGAATTCAACTTTGGCCTGTCATCTGCTTTTAAAGAAGTATTCTTTGACTATATCATCAAGATTATAGGACTCTAGGTAAACTGCATTTTGAAGGGGAAAAGGGAATTTTTGTCACTTAACTTTCTCAGATAGTCTTTGATCTGCAATTGAACAGCCTTTCTTTACAGGAAATGAGTTCTAGAATATTTAAATTTTGCTTGCATTTTATAATAGATGATTAGTAAGATGATGGGCTTCCCTGATATTTCAGTTGGTAACGAATCTGCATGGTAGAAGACCCCGGTTCAGTTTCTTGGTTGGGAAGAAGTAAAATGATACATACCATCTATTTGGTGTGAGCATTATTTCCTCCTGTTTTATGATCCACTCTGAATTCTGTAATACTAGGAAAACTTTTGGAGAAGGAAAAGGCAACCCACTCCAGTACTCTTGCCTGGAGAATCCCATGGATGGAGGAGCCTGGTGGGCTACAGTCCACGGGGTCGCTAAGAGTCGGATACGACTGAACGACTTCCCTTTCACTTTTCACTTTCATGCATTGGAGAAGGAAATGGCAACCCACTCCAGTGTTCCAGGCTCTCCCAGGGACGGGGGAGCCTGGTGGGCTGCTGTCCATTGGGTCGCACAGAGTCGGTCACGACTGAAGCGACTTAGCAGCAGCAGGAAAACTTTTTTGAACTTTTTGAATGCCTTTGAGTTCCTTTCGATTTTGTAGCCAAATGATAGTGGAAATCTGGAAAGTGGATAATGTTTATTGGTCAGAAATTTATTTAACAGTCTTCTGTGCACAGTGCTCATCAAAGTGTGAGAAAGTTTCTGTCCTCATCCAGGTGGGGATTTGATTGGAGTTACAAGACATAAATGCCTTCAAGGATGAAAAATAACGTGAGGTAGAATGGGCTAGATGGAAGCACTAGAATATACCCTTAGACTAAATGTATAGTTACTTTTAGCAATCACCATGTGGCTCCTCCTTATAATGAGCAGAATTCCAGAGATAAATATTTAAGGTACTAGAAGTTTACGTGATTATTTTTTCTCTGAAAATTGAAGTTAGACCTTGTATTTCAGAATTCGTTCTGTGTAGAAAGAATTGTGTAAATCATCCCTTTAAGCACATGACAGATAAGTAGTTTCGCTTTAGTCGTTGCAACTGTTTTTTTTTTTTTCTGGCCCAAATGCTGTGGGACTCAATAGACATGTTTGAAAGGTACTGACTGACCAGGTTGAAGATGTTAAACTTGCTTGTCATCCTTTCTTTGAAGCCATACTGAATTAAAAATCAAAAAGGACAATGGCTTTTTTTTTTTTTCTGAAAAGAGAGATGTTAGATGTTTTCTGTAAAATGTCCAGATAATGTAAAAAGTATAAAGACGTAAAAATTCCACTGTAGTCCTTCCACTCGGAGATTCCTAAAAAGGTGCTGTGTGAATCTCTAGAACCTTGCATATATAACAAATATTTATTAACAGTATTGGGCACTATTTTATACACATTCTGTGTGGTCATATAGTTTATGACTGTGTTAGAATGGACAGGCTCTGCTGTTTGAATTCTCCTACTACACATGGAAAGAATCGGTTACCTTGGGCTCTCTGTGTTTGCCAGAGCCCCGCCCCCAGCAGTAGGGACTGTTCCCAAGTCTTCAGACCCTGGAACCGGGGCACAGAACTTCTGAATGTAAGGCGGAAACATCCCATACACCATATAATTATTAAAGGTTCAGCCTATTGCTTCTTATTTTGCAGCTTCTGTTTTCTGATTTGCTTTTAGTGCTCCTACATTTTAATATTATATGCAAGAAATAACAGTAGAGAGTCTGTATATTAAGGAGGAATATATTTTGGAAGGAATTTTTCTTCTTCCAACAATAAATTAGACTCCTGAGGCTCTGAGTCTAGGTTATTGTAGGGTTTGCCTTCTCTAAGCTGGAACTGTCCAACTGTTCTGCTATTTCAGAGCTGGCCTATCTTTCACTTTCAAGCTCCAGAGATAATTTATAGCTGCAGGGTGTCAGGAGTGGGTTTGAATTGGGCCTGCACAATGTAACATGGAATTTTGCAAAGATTGCTAAAATTACTGCTTCAGCACTCAGATGACTAAGTATAGTAAACTTCTTACACAGTTAATTTATTTGAATATTTACTGATGGAGTGCTTCATATAGAATACTAAAATAATGAACAAACACCAGCACATGTTCAGAGCTAATTTGGCTTTTAAAGAAATAAAGAATGTCTGGTTTGGAATATAGCTATTTAAATGCTCTTTAGCAAAATTGGCAGTAAATGGATTCCTCTGGTCTGGGATTAGCCTCTTATTGTTTAAGGGTATTATAGATGTTATCCCTTAGTGTTAAGTTGGTCTAGTAAAGGGACATTTTCAGTTGTACATGTTATTTATTTATGTTTTGTTATTTATGTATTTCCTTTCTAATTGGAGAAAGTTATATTTCTGTTCTTTATCTCTGGAATAAGCATATAGCGTCTTTGAATCAGAATATTTTTTATTCAATTTGTAGTAACTTTCATAAATTGTGTCTGTGTTTAACGCCTCTTTTAACTTAAAAACAATTGAGCGTGAGTCACTGGACTTCATTAATGAAATGTTTTCATAAGAATTAGTCTCCTTAGACTATGACTCTTTTCCAGCCAGAAGGATGTAATTTTACCCTCTCAGAACCGAAAATCTTACCGTTAGCAGATGTTTTTCCAAAACTGACCACAAGGAAACTTGTTAAGACTAACTCAGAGGATTATACCAAAGATTAAACTATGATTTAATTACAACAATTGACTCTCTGGCTCTATTAATAGCTAATGACTTAGATTTTCCTGTGCCTGTGAGCTATGCTTTATTATGTTATAGAGCTTTCAGATATAGTCATTAGTGTTCCCAGAGACAAGATTCTTTCTTTTCACTTAAGGTTTAGTTTTATACTTAATGTCTTTCTTTCCCATTTAATTGGGGGCGCAGAGGAAGTTTACCAAACAAATTTAAGTTTGACACCCCAGACCTGCTTAGGCCTTGGTGAGCTTGCTGTAAAATGCAGGGGATCCTGTTACAATGCTGATAGGAGGTAGAGTGTCCAGAAACTTTTAGTGTTACCTTGAGGAATGTACCGTACACATCATTTGCGCAGTAGGTAATCTGTTTGACGGGTAGCATTACCAGGACCATGGTATAGAGTGGTACTTTATAATCTTATAGAGTTTAGGGACTGGATTAAGAATTAGAACTTCAGAATTCCAGGCTTAGCTCTGTGTGTTAAGTCCTAATTAGCCCACTGGAATTATAGTCCTTAAGTCAGACTCTATTGTATTGTGTTGTGAGACTACAGATAAAAGTCTGTGTGAAAGTGACTTGAAATACTTAGATATATTCTCTGAGACAGTCTTGTTATTTTATAATTCAGAGTGTCTGGGAATGAGCTTTATTTCTGCCCTGGGCATGATAATGGACCCTAATGGTAGATCCTTAAGATGGTCAGTTTGGGGCCCAAGCTTCCTATCCAGGGAGGCTTTACCTCCATGTCACCCTGTGGGTTGAGGTTGAGGTAGGGTATGGCTGGAACCTGATAGAAGTCTCCTTTTTGGGCATTCTGTGGTGGAAAATGCCCAAGTTTCTTGACTCCTGTTTCTTCTGAGTTGCCAACACAGTTGTTCTCGTTTTATATCATGTCACTTTTGTGACACACATACTCTCTGCTGTTTGCTTTTGAGCTCTCAAGCTCACCCTTAACTTTTAGGAGGTGTTTTCTGCATCTGTAAGTTAGGTGTGATAGTATTAATCTGCCTCCATAGTATGATTTTTATTAGGCTTAAATGAGATGATACTTGTAAAGAATTTACTGGTAGAACTCACTGAAAAACATGTTTGTGTGTGTGTATGAAAAACGTTATATTTTCAAAATCATGGTTCTTGAATGACATTTGAATTGTGATGTTAACAAGTTTCTTCTATGAACAAAAGCTACCTTATAAGTAGCACCCTATCCTCCCTCTATTTTCTTTCCTTTCCTTTTCTATTTAATTGGCTAAGGATCGAACATAGTTGCCAAAGGGAGCTAAAATGAACTTGAAACAGCTGTTTTCTTTGGATTTGAGTGATTATTGATTTTTATTTGGAGATTTTTCCACAGAATTCAGAAAATCAAGGATCCTTCCACCCATACCCAAGGCAGTCTAAGGGACCTTTGAGAGGATGGAAGGCAAGGGTTAGGTGATGATGGAGTATCAGAGCGTGCTGAAGATTTGAGTGTCTGGTTCATTTGTCCAGGCTTATTAAATAGCCTCTTTAGACCCAACGCAGGTGTTGAGAGAGATCTCAAAGTTGATCAAACTTTCTCAGGATTGGGAGCCTCTAGACCATTCTGTTCCCTATACTGCTTTAGATCTTGCTGATCAAATGATTGAGGACTCACACCACCTCCTTCCCTGGATCTGGTAAGTGGCTAATAGTTTCAGACTCTGGAAATGAGCTCATGCATTGCAGTCTGGTTATTGTGTTTGAGTGTGTTGGGCGTGGATGATACACTGAAAGGTTTGGGAGGGTTTTATTATATCGAGTTCATTTCTTTTGTGAAAATGTTACAGCACATTAACTGCTATAATTACCATAAATAATTAAAGCAAAAACATGAGCATCAGACTAAATGAACAAAATGTGTTAGCTGGTAACGTGGGCTTCTGTTTGTTTCATTGCTTTGTCCTGTTAACTTTCAGTTAACTGCTAGACAGTTTTTGTCCACTTGGGCCACTTTGATAAGGCTTTTGTGATAAACTGTTAGCCCAGGGCAGGAGTGAGTGGGGTGGATGCTTCTCATGTGGGATGGAAGTATGTGTTAAAAGTTAAAATCCACTCTGTAATAACACTACTGGTGTCAACTTAATTTAACACGAAGGGATGACTGAATATAGATCAAAAAGACTAGGAATACTATCCAATTTTGGAAGAACAAGTTTGTAACATTATCTAAGTTATTATTAAGAATTAGCAATGATTTTCAAAGGGTATTCATGATACTTTAAAAGCAAGTTAGTGAGCAAATTGCTCTTTGATTTTCCAAAGCTGGGAATTTAACCAGAATTGACGCTGAGAGTGAACTTTAGCTATAAAAGCATTACTGTATACAAGTGGGTACAAGTTTACGTTCTGTAAAATATAGTGTATTTCTTTTGTGGAAGGTGTATGTTAAACTAGAGCATCTTGATTGCAACACATGAAGTATAGCAAACCTGTATCTTCACTTCTGTGTGTTTCATATGCCTGGATTAACTGGTGTTTATTTCATAAATGAACAACCATTTGATCAAACTACAAGTTTACTTTTATTTTTAGCTTCTCTGTTTTGACAGAATATCACATATTTTTAAGCAGAGTTTCTGATAAAAATTGTAAAATATTTTTTTATAATTATATTAAGATGAAATATTAATAATCAAGCCAAACAATAAGTTAGCTGTATGAAAACTGATTAAAGCAATGAAGCTTTAAGTTTACCAAAACAGTTCATTGTTTTGAATGGAGTCCTGAATCTGGGGTGTGTGTCCGTGTGTGTGTGTATTTATTGTTTAAAATATCACAGTTAGAGATGGGAATATAGAATCTGTTGATTTATATTAGAGAAATTGAAATTAGCTCTAGAATATAGAAACTAGTTGATTGCTCTCTTATTCTTGGGATCTTTAGAGATGCTGTAGTACTCTTGTGAAAAAGAATTGTTGAAAATACCACTATGACAGTATAGACTATAGCGATTTTTCTGTTATCAAATCATAAGGAAAAATTTTGATTATATAATCTACTGTTTTCATATACTGAAATTATAACTGTGTTCATGTAAACTGCTGGCCAGTAGTTGATAAGGCAGTGGGTTCCACAACTGGGGTCATTCTGCACCTCAGTTTCTTTGTAGGGCTGTTAAGAGGTTTAAACATGTTCAAGTTTAAACGTATTATTGAGTTTTTAAAACATGTTTATAGGATAAACATATATATCCTATATATGTTTATATAGGATAAACATTCAGTATGCATTAATCTAATGTTAACTGAAATGAACTTATTGCAGATGACATATGGAAAGATGTGTGTATGCTTAAACAGATACATTCAATATAGTTGACCCTTGAGCAGCATGGATATGAAATCCCAGGTCCATTTATATGCAGATTTTTTTTACTAAATATGCACTAGAGTGCTACATGCTTCATAGTTGCTTGCATCCTTGGATGCAGGACTGCAGGGTCAGAGGCTGACTGTAAAATTATAAATGGATTTTTAGGTCCCCAACCTTGTGTTGCTTAAAGGTCACCCAAATGCATAGAACCATATGTACATGTGTATATGATGATCATGTAACTGCACTTTTCAGGACACATTGGATAATATTAATATAAACACTTAAAATCCCCCAGTGTGTGTTATATGCTGTATTTAGCATTTAACATAACTCATTCAACTTTATAGTAATTCTGTGAAGTATATACTGTCTGGTTTTATAGATGATGAAACTGAGGCCTGGAGAGATTAATAAATAACTTTCCCCAGTACCTATAGTGAAGAAGCTGAAATTCATTCCAGTCAGTGCTGCTTTAGACTCTTGACCACTAAGCCATGCAGCTTCCTCAGCATCACACGCCGGCTTTTCTTTGTAGACTGGATAATCATATATGGCTCAGCCTCTTATAGCCACACGTGTGTGTGTGTTATATGAACACACATATATCATAGCCCATATGTGTGTTTGTGTGTATACACACACACACATATATATACACATATGTTCACATATACTCATATATGGCTATAAGAGATTCTGGTATTGCACATATATACTTATATATGTACACACAAACACATGCATGTGCACATATGTACACACAACACATGTACGTATATGTATACACACACATCATAGCCCGTTTGTTGCATTGTATGTATATATGTGTTTCTCTTTGTATGTGTATTGCCACATATGTGAAAATAAATGCTAACTTTTAAAATGCTTAGGTCTAGTAAACCACATTGTTTAAAAATACATTGCTTTGCTTAAATGTAAAACGTATCAATCATTTTGTTGAAACAGTGGCATAAAATGTAAAGGGAACACACTGGGGGGAAAAAACCAGAAAAGTGATTGATGTGATATCTAAACTGAGCAGTTGAGAGATTGACGCTGAAGCGCTGGTGATAGAAGGTTAGGATGGGGCCTCTGACTTCACTAGTTTATTCTGAGGTTGTAATGGCTCAGAAAGGCCCATGTTAAATTTATGGGTGTCCTGCAGTGACAGCTGTGATTGAGGAAAACTTCTCTTTCCCGCCATGGAAAAGAATCACAACTAGAACATCAGCTTAGTAAGATTTGTACAGTTTGTTAAGTGCTTTTAAACCAGTAATCTCACTTGAGATTCTCAGATGAGGAAATTGAAGTTTAGGATAAGTAACGTTCCCAGGATTATACAATTTTGAAGTGCCCAAAGGTGAACCTTGGTTTTCTGATAACCAAAGTGTGTTCTTTTCCTGCTTCTCACATTGAGGAGAATGTCCGAACCCTGTCCTCCCCACGCAGAGGCAGCTTGTAGCCCCTTTGAAGCTGAAATGCCAGGCATAAGCCGCTTGAAATTGGAGGACAGGTGGCCCAGAGGGTGGAAGGAGAGGCCCTGGCGCGGCCGTGGCCTGCGTCCAGACTGCTGGCGCGGGGCTCCACCAGGCTCTCCTGCTCGCCAGCTCTGTGACTTGTTTGCATCCCTGGGCTCAGTGTGAGGGGCGGCTTTTTTCCTGAAATTTCTAGTTAAAATGAAAATTAGAGGTGGACCTGGAAGTGAGAGAGAGGCTGAAGAGCCGTGACCAAGGTGCTAGTCGGCTGTTCTGAAAGGGCCTTCATTTTCGTTTTTCTTTTCTTACTTTGGTTTGAAGAGAAAAAGAGGCAAATAGCTTTCTGTTCCTCTCTGTTCTTATCAATACAGTAGTCAGTTTTCCATTTGAAATATAAATGAATCAGCAATGTCTACTTTATTCCTTCTCTGTTATCCTTTTAACCCTTTGGCCTTAAACCTGATGTGAGGATGTGCTGGAGAGCAACACCTGTGTTGATGCCATTGACATTGCCACCCACTGGCCACAAAGGGATTCAGAGGTAGTATTCTTTGGTGACTTAAATAATATTTAGATTTTAGTTTTTCAGATGATTTTGCTTAAACATTCCAGTGTTTAAGTGGTATGTTGTAGTGCAAATGTGAAAAAGGAACTGTTGGAACTTTATTTTTTTATAATTTATACACCAGTGTTTTATATGGAACCGTTTGTTTGGCAGCTTTTCCGTTTGTGTTAATCGGGACTAAAGTTTTTCTAGATTAAAAAACTGTAGGTTGCAAAACTTGTGGGTTTTTGCATGTGCAGTTATTTCTTTATCACAGAGTCGTCCTTCCAAGCCTGGTCTAAAATGTGCTTGAAAATTACCATCTGCTCCCTGCAGTTTGGAGAGGGCACAGAAAGACTAAGGTGGAAAGCTGTCACTTCTAATATTTTCATTGAAACTTTCGCACCCTTCTTGTCTAGTTATATAATCGCATGCAGCAGGAGTTGTTTTAGCCATGTGGTCTTATTTTAGTTTTTAAAGGGTGGGGGGCACCAGGAAAGACTGTTTTTTAACATGGTACTGATGCAAATTTGAGAATCTGATAAACCATAAAAGGTTTCAGAATTTAACCTCTCTGCTCAGTAAGAGAGTGACTAAGTCCATGGTATAAGTGAAATGAATATGAGTAAAAACATGTCTATTTATGGATACATTTTCTTAGGCAGACTTTGCTTTCTTAACAATTTTTAATGCTGTATTCTCAAATTTCATTTTCTAAAGTTAGTATAGATTTAATTATTTAATAGTTCTTTACAATCTTGTTTAATGTTCAAAATTTATTATAGATAATATTGGAAGGATTTTAGATTGCTTGCATAATTTATTTTTTAATGTCCTTTTTTAAATCTTTTAAAAATTGATTGATTTTGGTTTTGATTGGAATGAACGGCCACAATAGGATTGGGAAGTGAAATAAGATGGAAGCCTGTTAGTGTAAACTGCCAATAATTTCTAATAGTCAGGAACAAGAAGACCATTAAAAAAAAGTGGGATTTATGCCAATAAAAAAGTAGTAAGAGAAAATGGTAGGATTACTGTAGTCCAGGGCTGTAAATTTTGTTCTTCCTGTAAGTTAATTATCTAATATTTATACCAAGATGAAGACAGTAGTTTTACCCCTTCATTTTCTTGGGAATTATTGTATGGGAGAAAAAGAATTTCAGGCTTCAGTTGGCTAAATGATAGTTTTAACTTCCACTTAATGGAGCCTTCAGTAACTCCCACAAAAGATATTTAGTTAAGATGTCAATAATTGATTTTTGAGGGACAGCATTCTATATTTCTCATAATGAGAATAGAGAACTTAAAACAGAAATCCTTTTTACCCCCTGCTATTTTGTTTCTAGACTATGATAACCTGAGTCTCTTTAGGAAAAAGCCTTTGGTCTATTTAAGCACCCCTTTTGTGCCAAGATATTTGCCTTTTGTGCCAAGATATTTGCCTTTTGTGCAACCAGCACTGTATACTTTCTCTAATATAACACAAACTTGGTTTTGAAAAAGATATACATTCTAGGTCCTTAGAGAACAATTGAAGAGCCTTAGAGCAGGTCTGTCAACAACCTCATGTAGTGTGGTAATTAGTATAATAGAGGTTTATAAAAAGAGCTGTGGGGATCACAGGTGAGGGAGATGTTGATTCTATGAAAGCTGGAGTATGAAGGCTTTATGGGAAAGGAAGGTAGCATTTGAACTAGACTTAGTGCGAACAACAGGTGTGTGTGTATGTATGTTTCATATTCTTGACAGTGGAAATGTTTTAAATCCTAAACTTGACTGGTATGTTGATGAAGAGTAATCTGATTCTCTCAGGGCTAAAAATGCCCGAGAATGTGTCAGGAAGTCTGGATTGGGAAAGTAGATCACAGAAAGGCTATGAATGTGAGTGGTCTTAGACACTGCTCCAAGGAATTTGAGCATTACCATATCTAAATAGGAGAGCTTTCTCTTTTTGTAGGAAGTTTTACCTGGGGAGTAAGTATGAAGTCTGTGTCCAGAAAGATGATTGCTGGTAGTGTGGAGGTTAGACTGGCCTGGGTAAAGGCTCCAGGAGAAGGAGCCGATCTGAGGGGAGGTATCGACTTTAGTTTTATACAAGGAGTCTGCAGGAAACTGGAGTGTTCTGTGTTCAGTTGGAAATATGGGTCTGGGGATTGTGGATGTTGAGAAAATTTGAGGTTCTATTTTTAAGTCAGTGTGTGGCTCAGTGCTTCTGAGCCCTGGCATCCTTTTAGAATCAAGTGGGAGATTTTAACAAGTGTCTACGGTGAATCGGAGAGTTTGTTTTAATTGATCTAGAGTGGGTCCTAGACCCTGTGTAATTGCTTGAGAATCTTGAGACTCTATTGTAGGTTAAACCAGAGGAACCCTAGCACTTAAGGGGTGAGTGGCTAAGAGAAGACAAAGTACAGCAAAGAAGACAGGGCGGAGGAGTATCAGGGTCGGGAAAGACACGGGTGTCCCTTACAAAGGAGAACAGAGTGGCCAGCAATGCCCCATGCTGAGAAGGGTCAAGAAGAAACAGGGATTACGAAGTGGCTAGAGATTTTACCCCACTAAATTGCAGTGGTTTGAGGAGTGAAGGAAGAAGGGGGCAGTGAATGTAGACTGTTCTTTAAGTTGGCATGCTGTTGCTGGCCTCCTGTGTGTCCACCTGGGTGCCGGACTCTGGCAGTGGGAAGTGGTGACTAAATTATTTTCCAACCTCGATGAGCCTGTAGTCTTGGAAGGTAGTGATTCTGATCAGATGATGAGCCAAGTTTTGTAAGATGAATAAGAGCCATTGAAAAGAAAAAAAATGTAGGACTTGTGTCTCTGACAAAAAGAATGGCATACAGGTGGGTTGGGGAGTGCTGTGTGGTGCCAGCCAGTCTTGCTTGTTACCAGGACCTCTGCTTAGCTGCTTGCCGGTCCCTTGCTTTGGATGATACTGGAGGTGGGCTAGTCATGGAGAACTCTTAATGCCGAGTTGGGGAGCTTTACTTGATCCTGTAAAGCAGTATGGAGCCTTTCTAGTTCTAAGGAGGAGGAAGGGGTGGCTCTTTGAAATTAGCATTTTTAGGTAGGCCATTTTCTGTTTGCTGCTCGGTGGGGAAGAAGGATTTAAAGGGAAAAAACCTGGAGATAGGGAATGATCTGTTCTGAGTTTAGCCACACAAAAGACCACAATAAACTAAGGCTCTGGTTGATGAGTATAGTGATGGTGAGGATGCAAAGGAAGGGGTGGGACTGAGTACTTTTATCTCTCCATAATTCATATCTTGAAATCACTGTGATGATTTTAAGAGGTGGCAGCTTTTGGAGGTAATTAGGTCATGAGGGTAGCGCCCTCATGAATTGGGCTTAGTGCCCTTATAAAAAAGATCGCAGAGTGTTCTCTAGTACTTTCTTCTGTCGATGAGGACACAGTGAGAAGACGATTGTCTATAAATCGGGAAGTGGGCTCTCCCAGATATCGAGTCTGCTGGTGTCTTGTATTTCCCCACCTCCAGAACTAAGAAATAACTTGCTGTTGTTTATAAGCCCCCTGATTTATGATATTGCTGTTATGGCTTGAAGAGACTAAGACAAAATCTACATGGAAGGTAAGCTAGGTAGGGCGTGGAGATTGATTATATTGTGGTATCAAGGTGCAGTATGGGAGAGGAGGGTGTTAGATGATTCCAGATTCCCTGGTTTGAGTGGAAGAGAGATCTGCGGACCATTGACCCAGAGCCTGAATACGGAAGGAGAGGTTTTGAGGAGGAGGAGTTTGATTTTGGATATAATGAGTTTGAGGTGATTGTGTTAGTTGTGTATAGTGAGAGTAGTAGAGTGTTTTGTATCTCTTTTTTTCTTTTTAGAATCTTAAACATATTCACTCTATTTTCATAAACTTTCCTGTGAAATACAGAATGTGGAATACAGTATGTTTATTTTACAGATGGGAAAGTTGAAGCAATTAAAATATTAAGTGACTTACCAAAAATATAAAACAGGAAGTGCAACTTGGGTTTGTGAATATCCCTGTTCTGTGATTGAATTACATATAGTAATTACCAAAAATGTATTTTAAATTGTTGAATGGATAAATGAATTATTTTGATCTCATGATTCTGCATTTTCCAAGCATGTTGGTTGGGCACTGAACCTCTCTGAGCCCTGAACCCTTCAACTGCACAACTGTATACCCGGAGCTTGAAGAGGGGAGAAGAAATTCTGCGACCTCTTAGTTCCTTTCTGCTCGAACATTCTGTGTTTCTAGACTTTCAGTGCCATCATCTTGAATTTTTCTTTGAAGTAAAAAATAATGTTCAACCCCAACAGATGATTTATTTCCTATCCTTTTTTTCTTCAAGTAGAGAATGGAAAAATTATGTCTGTAGAACACAATCAGCTAGAAATGGCCTGTGAGAACTAGTTCTATATTTTCTTAAAATTAATCTTCTCCCTCATAGCAAAGCCTCATGTACTTAAAGTAATTGAATGGGCTGCAGGGTATACTGGGAATTGTAGTTTTCCACTTCTTTGTGTTCTGAAGATTAATAATCTTGCAGCCCTCTGAGGGAGATAAGGAGAGGACGCTCTCTGACAAATTGTTATCTTGTCTTTCAGAAGTGTGCTTTGAGCACTGAGTATACCCTCAACGCCTCCCCTGGGCTTTTAGCTTGATTCTAAGTGATGGTAATCTAGAAAGGATGGCTTCTAAATTTGTTTGGTGTATGATACTGTACATCTTTTCCGCTCGTGTCTTTTGTCTTTTAGCCTAGTTTTTAAAAAGTTTTTATTCATATCAAGGTTATAGATGTAAATGGTTTACAAAGTCAGTGGTTCTACAAGACTGGCCATCAAAAACAGTAGTCACTGCCTCCCTTCCCCCACTTGCCTTCCCCAGAGGCAGCCACTTTGAACTCTGCTCGCCGTTTCTTCCAGGATGCCTCCATATTTTTGAATAACGTACTTGAATTGCTACTTTCAGTTTTAAGATTTATCTGTTGATTTCTTCTGGAAGATGACAATTTAATTCTCTTTCTCTTACCCTGTCCTCACTACAAGCATGAATCCTTCATATCAGCACATCCTCCCAGTATAGCTGTGTTATGATTTTGATTTGATCACTGTTCTGTTTATGTTACCGAGACTGGGGGACTGTGCAGCCAAGAGCCATGTAGTAAACTACTGTTATCCTTTTCTACACAGTTCTTTTTCTTGGAGTTAATAGTTGATTTTTCTTGAATTATCTGGATAAACTTATAACTCCATTTAAAAATTTTTATCAGTTATAACTGTCCATCTTTTGTTGTAAGATATTCAGATCCAACAGGTACATTATCCATTTTATCTTCTAGAGATATCTCTACTAGAACCTCTACCTTAACTGCAGTCTCTCAGGTCCTGTCTGTGTCTCATGTACACCTGTAATTCAGGATGTCCCTTTACTTTCACCTTGGAGTTTGCCTTCACCCTTCTGGATCTTTGGCTTCCTAGTTCCTGCATGTTTCTTGTTCTGATGAAGCCCATCCTCAAGTGTTTTCTCAAGAATGGTGCAGGGAAGTAAAATGTTAAGATCTTGAATTCTGAAAAATGTCTCTATTTTACCCTCATACATGACTTAAAAACAACATATTAAAATTATATTAGACAACATGTTAAAAACATATTAAACATATTAAAAAGCAGAGACATTACTTTGTCAGCAAAGGTCCATCTAGTCAAGGCTATGGTTTTTCCAGTAGTCATGTATGGATGCGAGAGTTGGACTATAAAGAAAGCTGAGTGCCAAAGAATTGATGCTTTTAAACTGTGGTGTTGGAGAAGACTCTTGAGAGTCCCTTGGACTGCAGGGTGATCCAACCAGTCCATCCTAAAGGAGATCAGTCCTGAATATTCATCGGAAGGACTGATGCTGAAGATGAAACTCCAATACTTTGGCCATCTGATGGGAAGAACTGACTCACTAGAAAAGACCCTGATGCTGGGAAAGATTGAAGGCGGAAGAAGGGGATGACAAAGGATGAGATGGTTGGATGGCATCATCGACTCAATGGACATGAGTTTGAGTAAGTAAGCTCTGGGAGCTGGTGATGGCCAGGGAAGCCTGGCATGCTGCAGTCTATGGGGTTGCAGAGTCGGACACGACTGAGTGACTGGACTGAACTAAATTGATGAGTTAAAGATTGACTGGAAATAGAATTCTGGAAATCATTTTCCTTCAGAATTTTGAAACAGTTACTTGCCTGTCATCTAGCTTCCAGTGCTGCAGTTCTGAAGTCTCAAGCCGTTCTTCCTGCTTCCTGACCCTCTAGATAACTCTCTACTGCCTAGCGTCAGCGAGGCCTTCTCCCCTCCAGTGTCCTGCAGTTTCATCCGGGTCCCTTTTTATCCGCTGCCCTGTGCACTCCTTCAGTCATGGAAAATCGAATTAATTTCTTTGATCACCCTGGCCCTCATTTTTACTCTTCTCCCTTTCTATAACTTTTTTTAATCTGATATTGGATTTGTTACTTTATTATCTTTTCTACTATCCTACTATTTTCTATGTCATTTTGTTTCCATTCCTCGAAGAGCTCTTCATTTCTTTATATATTTTTAATTTCCAAGGCTCTCTCAAGTCCTCTCAAAATCCCTCCCTTCCTTTCTCCCTTTTTCCTCCTCTTTCATTTTTTTTTTTTCTGTCATTTTTTAAAATTCTTTGTTGTTTTAATAGAATCCTGTTCTTGTTTCAGGGTAGATTATTTTCTTTTATTTCTTTGAAATATTAATAACTGTATTCTGTGTTACATCATTCCATTGTCTTCTGGCTTGTCTTTTTTTTTTTTTCTCTTTGTTTTGGTCTCTATTTCATGCTGAAGACTTTCCTCAGCTGTCAGTAATCGTTGGTTGTCTGAGTGCCTTGGCTGACTGTAGGTTCTACTGTGGGGTACCTGAGTGGGCTGTTGAAGAGAATTTGGGATACCCCTACTCCTGTCCCAGAACATAGATCTTTCCTATTGGGCTCGTCTCATTTACCAAGGGGAGAGTACTGTTTGACGAGGTTTTATGAAGGTATCTCAGCATTCAGTAGATATTCTTACAGTACTGCTCTCGCAGTGGTCTGGAACTGCTCTTTCTCCTCTTCTGGGAGTCCTCTGGACTTCTGCTAGGTTGAGAGAGGTGTTGTGCTTATTGAGAGAGGTCTTAGTCAACTTTTAACTCTTGCTCCTTGTTTTAGGCACCAGCTCACTACCTTCCCCACCTCCACCCCCACCCCCACCCCCACCCCTGCCTCTTGGCTTTCAGAGGTATCTGGTACCACCAGTTTCTAAGTCTTGTGAAGATTCTACATTGTCAAACTGTGCTGGCTAAGTCAGTCACTATGTACTTGTCCATCTGTTTTTGCATTCACAATTTTGTTGCTGTTTTTGTTCCTATTCTTGTGAGTTTGTTTTATCAAAACAAACAAATGAAAAGCAAACTGCACTGTCAGTTTTGTTTTTAGAAGAGGATGATAGTAGATGTGTGTTGAATCTGCCCTGTTTACCCAGAATCTCTCTTTAGGTTATAAATATGTATATTTAATTTGTAGGTCTGATCCAAGTGTGCTACCTTATAAATATCTTTGTAATTTATGTGAATATGTACATAACTGTGGGTTACAGGCTGTCCAATACATAAACAGAATTGTCACAGACATTAAAATGTAATTAACAGCTACAAGAACTGTCTACACTCTGTGATCTCTTTTGAGTGGTTTATACTATTTGCAAGTTAAATACAGTCGATTTTGCAAGCATCATGGAAGTCGCTTCATTTAAATGTGATTTCGTGCATTTTACTTTCTATGCAGACATCCGAAAATGACTTGGTGACCATGGTCTCTCTGTGAACACGAATTCCCCCTTCAGCATGGCTTGGCACAGAGCTCACTTGCTGTCGTGGTACTTGTTGCAGAAGTATTTTCCTTTAAAATGTGTGGACACAGTAAGCAAGGGTGTGTGCACGTACAAATAACCCATCCTGGCGCCGTTGCCGTGTCATTGCCGTGTCTTCCTTGCTCCGAGGTACCGGCTGGCCCGAGGAGGGGCGTGGCCCCGCCGCCTCGGCGTCCCGCGCATGCTCCCTGGCGCCTGACGGCCGCGCTGCCTGGAGCTGCCGGCCTAGACTGCCCGGGGGCCTCTCGGCGCCCTCCCGTGGCCAGCGTCCATCCTTGATGACCGGCAGACGGTGTGCGGGTGACCCTTGTGGACCTACTACAGGGTAACAGAGGAGGTTTTCTCGCCGGCTATTAAAATGCAGGTGTCCAGGCTGTCCGAGGTGCTGTCCTGGGAGGCCGCGGAGTGCGCGGCGCGCTGAGCGCCTGGGAGGCCGGTGCTGACCAGCCGGCCCGGCCGCGTGCCCCGGGTGTCTCCCTCTCGTCCCCGCGTGGAGCGAGAGGCAGGAACTCCGCTCCTCGAGGAAGGCCGGTCGGCTTTTTCAGTGGCATACTGGCGTCTGTGACCGAATGTGCTGAAGAGTTACCGGGCTGCCTCAGAAATAACGTTTTCCGGCCGTCCGGTTCTGTGTGGAAGGTGACTGAGTGCATGTTGTGGTGAAGGCTGAGAACACACTCTAGGGCACTTTTCAGTTTTCCCTAGGCCGTCTTCGGGCGTCCCAGGCCCGGCCTTTGAGCGGGAACCCGAGGCCCCCCGTGTAGGGGCGCGTTTCCTCCCGGAAGCCGCTCGAAGCCTGGGCATTTCAGGCCGAGTGCGGCGCCTCGGGAGCGCACGTGACCTGTGGGAAAGGACAAAGGGGAAGGCCCCGCATGTCCGTTTCAGAACTTAATGTCCGACCCGCGCGGTGGCTCTGTTTTGGAGCGCGGCCACCAGGCTCCTCTGAGGCTCTCGTGGGGCCCCGCCGAGGCGCCCTCGGGCCAGTCGCGCCCCCGCAGCACGTGGGGATGACGGGCCTTTCCGCGCTCTGTCCCCACGCGGGAGAAGCGGCTGTGTCCCAAGGGCACGATGTGCCGGTACCCGGCCGTGAGTGAATGCCTGATTTATCACTTTGCGTCCGTTTTCCTCGTGGGCTTTATGTAATTTGTTGGACTATTTGGGTAAAATATAACGTTGAAAAGAAAAGCATACTCAACCACTCTCCTCCTCCTGTGGAGGAAACAGTGTTTCTTTGGTGTTTATCACTGATACAGCTGAGTGCTACTCTTGAGTCCTTATAATGTTAGGATAAATATTAAGGCACTAAACCTAATATGATGAAGAAATAACTTTAGAAAACGGAAATGCTGAAAAGCTTCAAAACAGAACAAAATAATAAATATTCCCACACCAAACCATTCGGGGCAGTAAACTGATGTCTCTTTGGAAATAGAATTTAGAGACAACTTTTAATTCCAGTTATTAAATATGGTATTTTCTGTTTTACTGATGTGAAATTGAAAGATTTTTGAAGAGGACTTCAGCAGAATCATAAAAGAGATGAGAGACTAGTGAAGACTAGCGATTTTTGCGATAGCAAATTTTACTTGAGGTATCTAATTTTAACTGGTTGAGGGAGAGATGTGATGGTTTATAAAACTTCTGATTAAACAATAAATTTAGTCTTTTCTTTTTGAATGTATTAAATTATCAGTTTACCAATTGAGATTTTCAGTTTCATGTTAATTGATGTAGTGTATATTTTTTTCAAGAAGGATTTGAAGATTTGGAAATTCATATTCAAATTGGTTTCAGAGTGACCGCATTCTCAGGTATAATAATTTTAGCTTTTTTCCTGAATGACAATTCTTACAAAGACAAGACTAAAAGAATACCTTTTGTGTCTTATAGTCAGTCACCTTATTTCTTTGGTACAATTCATTCATCTTCCATTGCCTCAGCATCTGGCTATAAAAAGTGAATAATAGTATTTATTTGAAATTTGTATCTCCACTTTTGGGTGGAAAAAATCTCTATTATTAGAAGATAAACATTGAGGAACACCACTGTCATATAAATATTAATGAAATTTCATACTCAAATTAATTTTAAGCTGTTACTCTGTACGAATTTATCTGAAAATAGGGAATTAAAGAAGGAAAGTGATGTATATTAACTACTCTGTCTAAGGGATTGGGGCATATAAAGATCTAATTTTATGCTATTTTTCTTCACACTAATTTAGTAGACTTGCAGGCATGCAAGAAGAAGCCAGCTACTAAGAGTCAGATAATATGTAAAGAGATAGATTTGTCTAGAGTGAACTAGAAAGTGAATTTCTTTATATCAACTTTTATGCACCCACTGAGCTTCTTTAAAAAACTTTTAAAAAGAGTGGTACATTCCTATGGGGAAGCTTGGAACTGAGAACCAGTAGTAAAATCATACTTTAGATATCTGTTGAAAATGCATGTTTAAATATCTTTTCCAATATTCATTGCAACAAAATAGTGCAGTTGACAATTATAGATGTTACTGATTTCCCTGGCGAATGTTCCCTACACACCAAGGACCAGTGGGAGTGGGGCTGCAGGAGGGCAGCCAGTTAGGCTCTTGTCTGTTTTTTCCGGTCATCCAGCCGGTCTGGTTGGGTCTGGACTCTGCTTCTCCTGTCACTCCTACTTACCTTCTTCATTCCAGACAGTCCTAGCTCTGTAACGCCCTGGATTACAGTGTCTGAAGAAGCTGAAAATCTAGTGGCTGAAATGCCTCCTCCTGGTCCTGGCTTGTAAGTGGAGATGGGCATCCTGCATTCTAATCGGTAATAATGGGAGAGACTGGACAGAGCTCCCTGTTTCACTGGGAATTTCAGTAAGCCTCCTTTCTTTCTCCCAGCTATGTGCATTTATTACATGATAGCAAGTACCTGTTGTGAGCCCCACTCCTGGCTTGTGTTAAGAGACTGGGCTCTGGCAGGGACTTCCAGCTGGCATTCTGATGGCTGTTTATAGCTAGACCCCGCCTGACCCTGGATGCAGTGCATCCAGCTGGTGCCAGGGGCCAAGGACATCTGGAAATGTCCTAACTTCAGGGCTTAGGATATACCATGGAGCAAATATATTTGCTGTCCAACCAATTATCTAGGTTAAATTTTATTTACTGTCATTTTATCT
This sequence comes from Antilocapra americana, assembly GCA_007570785.1. NCBI lineage: Eukaryota > Metazoa > Chordata > Mammalia > Artiodactyla > Antilocapridae > Antilocapra > Antilocapra americana. Next base: position 5,691,228 of record ML663573.1, read on the forward strand.
ATGTGTTGTTTAAAGGGTTTATTGTGCTTTAGTGGCTCTGTGTTGAAGAGCTTGCTTTTAACTAAATCTTGTCAAAGACTGTGTGTGGTAACTTAGATGTTATGATGGCAAACTGGATTCTAGGTTTTGCCAGGAAAAGCAAATACTTTTTAAGCAGTACTTAAAATGGTAGTGTATATCCTCATAAATTGGGAGAAGAGCTACTAAGTGTATTACATTTGGACATTTTACATATGTTGAAATAGTTTAGAAAATTATGTCACTTTGGACTCTATACCCAATCAGAGTTAGAATATTTTACTAAACATCACTTTCTTCCAACAATATTTAGGGATGATTCTCTTCTCAAAAATTCCCTAATAACATCTTACAAACAACCAGAATAAGTCAGAACCTGTTTTATGTTTGTCATCTTCATTCTTGTTTGTGATACCTAGGACCTTTGGCTATCCTATCATGTTTGAAAGGATTTTAGCACTTAATCTCAGTAAGATTTTTAATTTTTTATTTTATTTATTTATTTATTTTTGGTTCTTGGTCTTCATTGCTGCACTGGGCTTTCTCTAGTTGCAGCAAGCAGGGACTACTCTTCGTTGCAATGCATGGGTGTCTCATTGTAGTAGCTTCAGTTATCACATAGCACAGATTCTAGGCACGAGAACTTCAGTAGTTGCAGCATGCAGACTCAGTAGTTGTGGCACATAGGCTTACTTACTTGTCTTTTCGGACCAGGTATTGAAACCGTGTCGCCTGCATTGGCAGGCGGATTCTTACCGTTGTACCTTCAGGGATTGGTGATGTTGAGTACTTTTTCATTTCCATATTGGCCATTTGTATGTCTTCCTTGGGAAAATGTTGATTAGGTACTTTGCATTTAAAAAAAATTGGATTATTTGCTTTTTTGCTTTTGAGTTGAATGAGACCTTTGCATCTTTTGTATAAACCCCTTATCAAATACGTGGTTTGCAAATATTTTCTCTCATTCTGTCTTTCCAGTTTGCTTTCTTCTCTCTGCAGAAGTCCTTTAGTTTGATGTGACCCACTATTTATTTTTGACTTTGTTGGCTTTGCTTTTGGTGTCTTATCCAAGAAATCATTGTCAAAACCAGTGTTAGGGAGCTTCCCCCCTTTGTTTTCTTCTAGTTTTAATGTGTTTGAGGTAAATACTGATCCACTTTCATTTTTTACACGTGGATATTCAGTTTTTCCAACACCATTGCCGAAGAAGCTATCTTTTCTCCATTGTGTGTTCATGACATTGTTGTCAAAAATTAATTGACTATGAGCATGGTCTTATTTCTGGGTTTTATATTCTGTTCCCCTGTTGTGGTGCCTGTTTTTATGCCAATATCATGCTGTCTTGTTTACTATAGCTTTGTATTATAGTTTGAAATCAGGAAGTATGATGCTACCAGCTTTGCTCTTCTTTCTCAAGCTTGCTTTGGTTGTTTGGGGGTGTTTTGTTGTTGCATATAAAGCTTAGGGTAGTTTTCTTCTATTTCTGTGGAAAATGCTATTGAAAATTTAACTCTCTAACTCTATCAGAAACCAGGGAGCATGACTTTTCATGTTTTTGTTACTGTCACCTCATACAGTGCCTTACGAATAGGAGGTCTTTGGGGAAAGTGTGTTGAATAAATGGGACTGGGGCACAGATTTTGGTATTCATGTAAAACTAACTTGTAGGCTAATGATTAGTCAGTTCTGGATTAGGCCACTTGTATAATAGTTCAACTCATGATACTGATATATAAGTTCAAGGTAAGTAGTTTTTTTCTCTTAGAAAATATTCTTCTTGTGAAGAAATTGCACTTTGAGAAGAAGACAACTAATGTGAGTCTATTTTTATTGCTTTAAACTTAAATTTAAACATGCATATTTTTGTGAACTTTGCTGTAAAGTTTAGACACTGGTTTTTGAAAGGGAGAAACAGTATTTCCCAGGTTAGGTGAAAATATGAATACATGTCATTGAAGATCTAGAATCATGTGCTTTGATAGAGTCTGTTTCTTCACAATTAGTTTGTAGATTACGGGTATGATATACAGTGCAAATTATTTAGTAGATGCAGTGGAATCTTGGACACTGTTTCAGTAACTTAAGCACTTTAAGAATTTTTCCTAATTTACGTATGTTTGCCTGATTGTATCCTGAAGGATAAGCCTGGTCATCCATCCTCTCCTCTCTTTACAGTCCCTCTTTTGATAGTCTCAGGCTCCACTTAGCTTCATCTATCTTCTTGAAGCCAAGACTCCTCTATCTCTAACCTGCTCCCAGCTCCACACTTGCCTTTTCAGCTGCCTGCTAATGAGTTTATCAAGCCGCCTCAGAAATGCTATTCCTCCACTGGTTTATTTATTTCTCTTAACAAAACTATGGTATCCTCAGTCCCCAGGGCAGTGCCAGAGACATATTTGATTTTGCCCTGATTTTCTGTATCAGTTAACTATGTGTTAAAAGAGGGGCCTTGGCCCTAGGTATTCTAGATTCCTAGTCTGGCTTGTTCATTTTTTAGGTATGTGATGTGGAAATCACTCACCTGGGTTGCCTTGGTCTCCTTATCTATAAAGTGAGGATGATGCTCTCTGCCTCATCAGGTTATTGAGAGAGTGAAGTGACATGGCCTAAGGTCTAACATGTAGGTCCAGCACATAGTATATAGTAGACCTTCAGATTGGAATTCTATCTTCCACTCCTGTCACTTGTAGATTATCCTTTGAGAATTATTCCGTGGACGTGAACTCTGTACTACTAGCCCATCCCCTCCATCTCCTGTCTTTGTCTTTCATTCTCCTTCTCACACAGACTCTGCCTTCTTAAATATGCCTCACACTTTTTATTTTGCCATTATATTTTTATATGAAAGTTTTATTGTCTTTACCTCTTTATCTCTGTCTTTATCTCTGTCTGCTGAGATGTGAACCATTCCTCTAAGTCAGTTCCTTTCTCCTTTGTGGAGCATGTCTTCATTTCTAGAATGTGTCATAAGTGTGTTTCATCATGGTCATAGATGCATCTTGACACAGGATACTTTGAGTATTGGTCCTTTCTCCTTGGAATCTTTAAGAGCAGAAAGGAGCCATATCTTGACTTAATTGCTGTGACATAAAGTAGAATAGCCTGCATGTAGTTACTAATCAATTGAATAGTTGACATATGATATTAATAGCTGCTAAAATTTACCAGGTACTTTAAAAGACTGCCTTTAAATTACCTCTTTGAAAAATGGATCTAGTGGTATCTAGATTAATATTTGAGACTGATAAGCATTTATTCATTGTTCCCTCTTTCCTTCTTTACATTGATTTAAGTACCCTTGCACTTCAGTATGTTATGTAGCAGAAAATCCATTATGTGAAGGAAAAAATTCTTTAGTTTTTTAGGAAATGATTGTACTGCACGATCAAATTTTAGAATGTTAGAAATTATTAATTAAGTGCTATAAACTTTCTTGATATGTGTGCCCATCTTTCAGTCCTGTTGGTGATTTTATTCCCTAGGAAAGTATAGAACCATTTGCCATTTATTCAAAATTAATAACGTTTATAATTCTCAGTGATAAAAGCTGACTCAAGTAATAGAGATACATGACCATTCAGAACTATATTCTGGATTAATGTTTTTGTTATTTCTATTTCATACTCTGCATTTTAGTGTGAGAATAATGAAAACCCTAAAATTACTATAGTTTTTCTTCTGCCAAATTCTTCTCACAAAGTAGAGATGCCAGACTTTGTCCAAATTTAAATGATATCATGCTTTTGCCAGTAAGCTATTGTTTAAAATGAGTTCCTTAGGGAAAAAAAGTCACAAAGAAAGCTGTACTTATTGAGAATGTTTTCTTTTTCTTAATAGAAGGATGGCTTACTGCCACATTTTGTTGTTGTTTAATGTTATAGAGGTTTTACTACAGCTCTGTTGGTGATTACAAGCATGCTACATTTTGGCTAACAAATATAGTAAATGTGATGAAAGTCCCCTATGTTGTACGTTTCTCTGAATAACATGTTTATATAGCATGCTAAATACTTCTGTTGAAAGAATTGCTCTCCTGAAAGGAGTTTGCAAATTCCTTTCTAGATTTTCAGTGTTTCTGAAGTGTATTATTGAGTATTCCAAATTATATGGATATTTAAAAATCATCCTTAAAGTTTTTTGTTTGCACACACTATCCGTTTTGAGGTCAGGGCTCTGCAGAGATTGAGAATTGTATATCTGGATAATGTTATTTTCTTATTATATCTACGAGCCTCTAAATGGGGTTATTTAAAGGTTTCTATATTTTTTTTGGAGTCAGTAGCGCTGATGTGACCATGTAGACAGATTACTTGCACAAACTAATGTGTTTCTGTTTATGAAGTGGCATAATGGTAGTGGTCTGACCCTGCTAGCCTTAGCCCTTCTGTGGATCTCATGCTGAGTTCTGGCTTCCCTTGTGGTGTCTGGCCTGCCTCACGTCCTCCAGACCCTGCCGCATCTAGATGTCTCCTGTAACTTCTGCTGTTCCACGTTGGTCTAGTGATTCTACCCTGGACTGTGGCCTGCTCAGTTTGAGACACTGGTTTCTGATTGCCAGCCAGCCATCTCCACCTGGATGTATTTCTCAGAACTCAGCTCTGAGTATCCCACTGAGTTGTCTTTTCCCCGTTCCATCATTTGTACCATAAAATCGCGGTGCAGCTCACTCATGTAAGTCATCTGTCTGGAAGTCATGCTTGATACAACTCATATCCAGCTGATCATTAATTCCTGCAAATTACTCAGACCTTTTTGTTTTTTCTCTTTGTGAGTTGAGTTCTTTGCCATCACTGATGTGGCCAGTTGTTGTTGCCACTCTCAGCCAGTGTCTTTGCCAATTGTCTTTCTCCTGCTTTCATGTCATCCTCACTTTGTGGTTCATGGACCCCTGAATGTTCACAGATGGACTTCGGCAGCCCGTGGATTCTTTGGAATCAAATATTAAGACTTTCATATATGTGTGTAGGTGTATTTTTCTGGTCATTATAGCAAATTCCAGGAGATAGTAGACAGAGAAGCCTGAAGTACTGCAGTTCATGGGGTCGCAAAGAGTCAGTCATGACTTAGTGACTGAATAGCAACAATATTCTCGATGTATCTATGAACACAGAATGGTTAAGAACCAATTTTTGTGGACTTATTTCTTCACACGTAGTCTTCACAGTAATCTTGCTATAATAAAATGTAAATCTGATCTATTGCTCTCTTACTTACAGTTCTTTAGTGAAGTCCTGTCTTATATAAAATATAAACTTGGCAGCCTGATGGCATAGGAGAAGGCAATGGCACCCTGCTCCAGTACTCTTGCCTGGAAAGTCCCATGGACGGAGGAGCCTGGTGGGCTATAGTCCATGGGATTGCAAAGAGTCAGACACGACTGAGCAACTTCACTTTCACTTTTCACTTTCATGCATTGGAGAAGGAAATGGCAACCCACTCCAGTGTTCTTGCCTGGAGAATCCGAGGGACTGGGGAAAGCCTTGTGGGCTGCCGTCTATGGGGTCACTCAGAGTCGGACACGACTGAAGCGACTTAGCAGCAGCAGAAGCAGCAGCAGCAGCCTGATGGCATGGCCCTTATGAACTTTCCTGGCTTATCTTCTCCCAGCCCCCTCTCTCTTTGTGTCTACACATCAGTCCACTGAAGTTTTGTAGTTTGAGTATATATCACACTTGTTTCCCACTATTCTTTCTGTTTGAAATTGCCCATTCTGCACCCTCATTCCCTGCCTGCTTTAGTTGTCACTTCTTTGCAAGTGAAGTCTTCCTTGCTCACTGGCCCCCAACTACATTTAGGCAATTTCTATTTTAATTAAAACTTCTTTCCCTATGTTAAAATTACTGATTTATATTGAACATGTCTACTTTTGAACCTGTGATCTTCACATACATTAGAACTGCCTGCCTCTGAAATCTCATTACTTGTGGAACTTCTCACATCACTGCATTTATTCTTGACTTTTGATTAGTTGCCTAAAATCTTATGAAAGACTTGGTTCTTTTTCCTGCTTTTGACTTGATCAAGGGACTACCCATCATCACGTGTATCATGACAGCTGTATATCATGTTAACATCTTCTCTTTTTGCTGTGCTATGCTACACATTTTGAAGTTCTCCTTTAGTTTTGCTACTTATCTTTTCTCCCATTTCAGAAATTGCTTCTATCAGCCAGAATTCTTAGTTGCAAGCAATGAAACTCAGTTTGGCCTATTCCAACCAGAAAAGGAAATATTGGCAGGCTAGTGGGAAGCCGCAGAATAGCCAGGAAAGTTGAAAAACTGAGCTCACAAGAAGGGAAGACAGATGGGTCCCCCCCACACTGTGAAGACGATGACAAGCCTGGGTTGTGAGGACACATGGCTTTCAGTCACCCAGTAAATGACACCCCAGCTTGTCCTCCACCATCACCCCTGTTGGCCACTCGGTAACACACACATGTGATGTGCGTGCACACTCAGTTGCTCAGTTGTGTCCGACTCTTTGCAGCCCCATGGACTGTAGCCCACCAGGCTCCTCTGCCCATGGAACTTCCCAGGTAAGAATACTGGAGTGGGTTGCCATTTCCTCCTTTAGGAGATCTTCCCGACCCAGGGTTTGAACCCACATCTCCTGCAGCCCCTGCATTGGCAGGCAGATTCTTTACCACTATTTGGGAACAGTACAGCCCCCATCCCCTACTTCAGATGGCTGTCACAGATCCAAATTACAGATACAGAAGTTTCAGCAGCCCTTTCCTTGGGTTCCGCTAATTTGCTAGAGTGGCTCACAGAAATCAGAGAAGCATTTCAGTTACTGGATTACTGGTTTGTTATAAAAGATGTAATTCAGCAACAGCCAGATGGAAGAGGTGAGTAGCTGAGTGGGAAGGGGCGGGGCCCCGCCGTCTTGAGTGCTCCATTCTCCCAGCACCTGTGCATGTTCAACCACCTGGGAGCTCTCCGAATTTGTCCTTTCAAGTTTTATGGAGGCTTCCAATACATAAGCATGATTGATTAGATCATTGGTCGTTGGTGATGGCTGCAACTTCCAGCCACTATCCCCCTCCTTAGGAATCAAGGGGTGGGCCTGAAAGATTCAACCCTATAATCGCTTGGTTGGTTCTCTTGTCAGCCATTCCCCAGCCTTAGGTGAGTTTTCAAAACCCTAACTAAAAGACACCTCCTAGGCTCTCAGTTAGCTTCCCAGGTGGTGCAGTGGTAAAGAATCCATCCGCCAATGCAGGAGACATAGGAGACATAGATTCCATCCCTGGATCGGAAAGATTCCCTTGGAGGAGGAAATGGCAACCCATTCCGGTATTCTTGCTTGGAAAATTCCTGGGACCGAAGAACGTGCTGGGCCATAGCCCATAGGGTTGCAAAAGAATTGGACATGACTTAAAAGTAAGTACCCATGCAGGTTCTCAACACTTAGGTTTCAGGGGTTTTTGGAGCTCAGTGCCAGAAATGGGGACAAAGACAAAATATGTATTTCTTACTTGAAATCACCACATCCTATCAGTCAGTGAGGAATTATTCAGATACTAGAAGTGTGCATAGCCTGGGTAGCCAAATAGATGGGTAAGTGTCTACCACACTGCTGTTCTACCAGTTGGACTAGAGGGAAGTTTTTATTGGTGGGGTATATGTTATTATCATGTGATTGTTTACATAGTGGTTGACCATTTAGGAAGTTTTCATGTCAGCATACCAGTCAGTGAGGTGGACACAGTATTGTAATAATACTGTTTTATGAGGAACCTGATGGGCAAAGAAGTAATGCAGTCTTGACAAAGAACTTGTAGCTGTTCAGGTAGAACTGGAGCTTGACCTTGTGCCTGCCACTCCGGAGACCATGCAGCCTGTTTCCACTGTACCAGCCTACGAGACCCAGAGCCCTAGTGCAGTGTTCGTCAGGGCTCAGGAACATGTCTTCACAACATGCACACTCAACATGCAGCCTCTTCCAAGAACAGCGATGTGCACAAGCAAACCTGGTTCTGTGAAGGCCAATTTGGCCCTTGGTATTCTTGTTCTGTCTGCTTGTATTGTTCAGTGTTGTAACATCTTTCTGGTTGACTGAAGCCATATGTCATTCAAATGGAACCTGGACTTTGGCATTGGCCTGGCAATCACTAGGCTTTGGAGTACAGCAATAACAATTAGGAAAACTATCTGTTCATTAAACCAGTGGAATTTACAAGCCCTTTGTGACTGAGCCTCACACCTCTACCTTCTGAAAGATGAGAGTAGAGTTGATTAAACCCTTGTACTTTTTTTCTTTCTGTGAATTGTGTATTTGTTTCACATTTGTAGATTACTGTAGAAGCCAGGTAGATTAACACTTTAAAGGATTATAACAATAAAACAAGTAGTATGCAAAGTGTTTATGTTGATTTCACCCCCATATCATATCAAACACTTCTGCTTTTATTGAAGAACACTTCTTAAATTCTTAATTTTAAGAATATTAGATAACTTTTATGTAATAGGGACAGTGGGTTTGTATCTTACTATTTTTTATAAAGTATAACATCAGGTCTTGCCGTGAGTTAAGATGTAAACTTGATACATGTATATATACACATGCCGGGGCATAGGTATATGTGCTAAGCTTAGTATTCCTGTGTTTTAGAGTAGGGATCTCTTTATGAAAGAGTAAACTCTTTCATAATGATGGAAGGAAAACAAGCAACAAAAGTCTCAGACCCCCTCTGCACTGGTAGATGGCTGAGCATTGCCACAGTAGAACTCTTCCAAACGTGGGAAGGTTTGACAAGTCTGTTCTTCTGGGAGCCCACATCCTCCCCTCGCCCTCCCTGGGGTATCTAAGGTGTGAGGTTGAGGCCGGGTGATGAGAGAGTGCCAGGTTCCTGTTGCCGAGGGGCAAGGAGGCTGAGAACATGAGTCTAGGAGTTAGAAGAAATGTATTTTCAGGGGAGCAGGGCATCATGAAGTGAAGAATCAGTCTCATCAGTTGGGAGAGTCCGAGGGGAAGACGGATATGACAAGAGGGAGAAAGGAGCAGGTAGAAACTGGATTCCTGATCTTGAAGGAGGAAGAGAAACCCGGGGAGCCTGTTATGTGATTGTGTGTCGTGTGGCTGTGTTAGAGACAGAAGCCCACTCCGAAGCCTTCACAGGGAAGTTAATAAATTGGTGTAGTGTTTAAGTTGCCAAACATAATGGTTCATATTGAATAAGAAAATTTTATAATTAATAAATATGTTGTATAAAATTTGCATAAGAAAAATACTGATGGCTTTTGGTAGGTGGTGTTAATTTTCTATAGGAAACATTTTACTTTGTTTTCTCATATTGCTTCTAATGTAGAGAAAAAGGCTAAAGAGAAGCATTTGGAAACTTGGTAGAAAAAGTGTTGTGGGTCTGATGGAGGTTAGAAGGGCTTTGAAATACAGGAGGTTGTGTGTCTGTGCAGCTGCACTGTTGCCGTGTGCTGCTCTGGGCCTGCTGGAATTTCCACAGCTCTGTCAGGTGACTGACTTGTCACTGGGCCCAAGAGAGCCACCCCTGACCCCAAGCTACTCCCTTACCTCCTCCCCTGCAACCCTCACCTTGGCTGAGAGGTCTGGAACAGCCTGTCTGTGGGCCTAACCTCAGCAAGCTGATTTTAGTTACTAAGTATCAGAGTAATCCTCAAATTGCTTATCTGGACCCAGATTAAGGTTTGATATGTGGTACTTGAAATTTTGGATATCAGATTTGAAATTCATGATATGCCAAAAGAAACTAGAAGAAATTAGGTAATTTTTAGTAGTCTTATTTTTTCAAATAAACAAATACATATGTATGTAGTATCACCTATACCATATTCATGGTCTTTCTCTCAGTGTGTTCACAGGTGATGTATTGTCTTCAATTTTGTGTCAGTCACTTTTCAGGGAGTCTGAGGGGTTCATGGGTTCCTGTATCTCAGTATTGACTCCTTTCATCACCCATTGTTGAAATTTTAGTCTAAGTGGTACCCGTTGGGGCATGCTTAGTGTTTGTTCATGTTGATTAAAGGGGAGCACAGTTAAAGAAATAATTCCTAAATGGTAGGTATTCTTTAAAAATTACTGCATGGCTTTGGAATGCAGTATTTGATTTCACAGAGCAGAAAGTTTATCTCCTTACCAGTGGCTTATTTGGGTTACTGTGAAAAAGATGAGTTCTTGGCCAGTATGTGAGAAAGTATCCTGAAGGTGTGTGTGTGGTAAGGGGGAAAGCCTTAACGCACTGAAAATGTTCCCAAGGGCGAGTCGCAGTTGATACTTAAGGGTTAACTATGGCACATTATCTTGCATGGCGGCTTATGTTTATGTTTTAAAATGGAATGTACTCATTTATTACAGAGTCAACCATTCATACTGCCAGTGCTTTTTTGGGGGAGGGGGGTTGTTTGTTTGTTTAAGCATCTTCTGTGTACATAGTGTGGCCTGGGAATTAATCAGAATTCCTCTCTATCATTACCTCACACTGCACTGAACTGTTTATGCTTCATTCCCTTAATGTGTCCCTTCTTTGCCAACTGGGTTTCTGTTACTCAACAGAGAATCCTCTTTTTTCTCTTCTCTTGCCAACTGAGAGTCAAGTCCTCTGTCCAGGCCTGGGACCAATACTTTTGATCTGAACAGCATTTCCTGATGCTCTGGGACTTGTCTCCCCAACTCTTCCAATGAAAACTACCTGCTTCCTTCTCTGCTGTCCTTTTGTTATTGCTCAAAATCTTCTTTTTTTATTCTGAACTGTAAGCATATGTTATTTTTCCCTTCCGTTTGTAAGCTGCTACATGCAGGGATCTTGTAATATTCATATTCCTATCTTCTATAGTGCCTCAGGTGATTCTTTGACACTTTATTATTGCTCAGTAAAATGTTCAACCAATACATGTGATATAATGGAATGTATAGAAAAGTTCGAGATCCATTTGGGAAAACAAAGCATAGGTACAGATACCAACTCTTAAGGGCGCCTTGCTGTAGCTTTCTCTTTCAGTACTGCAGTCTGTTTGAATCAGGAGACCAGACAGCTATCACTGATTTGTCACCAATTGACCATCTACTCTTAGAACCTTCATAGAGAAGGCTCTCTGTGAAAGAAGAATAACTCCGCCCTTTTTCTTATCACTGAGTTGAATGAGACCATCAGTGTGAAAGAAGTTTGGAAGCACTGTGTGTGTACATATGAAGTATTGATACTGTCATGAGTCTGGGGAGAGGTTAGCTGATGACCAACTAACTCTGACTTGATGGACATGAGTTTGAGTAAGCTCTGGGAGTTGGTGATGGACAGGGAAGCCTGGCATGCTGCTGCCCGTGGTATTGCAGAGTTGGATGTGACTGAGTGACTGAACTGAACTAGCTGATAACAATGAACAGTTTTTACTGGTAGTTACTGTAGTAAATTGTGTTGGAGAAAAGAAGCTGATAAACTGTATGCTATAATTTGTGGTATAGGGAATTTCACATGGAGGCCTCAGGGTAGAGAACAAAGTAAGGTTATGATAAAAGAGTACAAGGAAAGTGCGAAGAGAAGGAGAGTTCCATAGCTTAATTTCTGTATTTTCTAAAGTTACAAACTCAGTGAGTACAACTGCCTTCAGTTTCTTTTGCTTCCCAGTGTCAGTTGGTCAGGGAACATTTGTAAGACACGTCAGGCTCCCTGTTCTTAGAGCGTTCTTGCCCACTGCCTCTCTACCTATAATGGGATAGTCTTTCTTGTGAGCATTTGGTTTTTTAATTACATGTTACTTGTCCTTATTCTTCTTAGTAGCATCATAGCATATTTTAGGCAGTCATAGTTATAATTTTTTTCCAAGTGTTTCCCCCAGAGAGATTATTTGTGCAAATATTCATATGAATCTGATGAAGAACTCACTGCTAGGGAGCCTCAGAATTGCCCCAGGGACGTGGTGGTCAGGATTTCCACAGTGAAGATCTTCCCTGCTCTCCCCCCCGCCCCTCCCTGAATAGATATATTGCCTTGTCCCTGTGAGGTTTTACTTCTCTTCTTTTGGGATCTATTTGGAAATCAGAAGAAGGCATAGCTGGGACTTCCGTAGTGGTCCAATGACTAAGACTGTGCTCCCAGTGCAGGGGGCTCAGGTTCAACCCTTGATCAGGGAACTAGATCCCACATGCTGCCAGTAAGAGTTCACATGCCACAAGATCCTGCGTGATGCACCTAAGACCCAGAGCAACCAAGTAAAGGAAAGAAATAAACATTAAAAAAGCGAAGTCATAGCTCTTTCTCTATACTCTTTATATTTAAAATTTTACTCCTATCTCATTTTCCTTGCTTTGCCTCCTCCGGAATTCAGTTCATCGTGTACTTTTAATCTCATTTCTTTCCTCCAGCTGTAAGAGAGCTGTGTACCATCTCTGGCACTTGCCTCTTGCTCACCATTGCATGCTCTCCTTCTCCTGAGTCTCTGCTCAGGACAGTTACCTGCTCAGGCTCTCTGTCTCTTCTTCACCCATTCTTGCTGTGACTCCTGATTCCTTCCAGGCGTTGCTATCTCCTTCTCCCTGAGCAGTAGACACTGTTGGTGAGTTGTTACCCTGCTCTGTTGTTGTTTGCCTTCTCTCTGTTTGCTGGTTATCCCCTGTTGAACTGTTCAGCCTGCTCAAATCAGCAGTGGTTCTGTTTCTCTGGCAGTGCATTGTATATCAATGGCAGCTGCAGGTCAGGGAAGAGGAACTTGAGGAACCAATATCCATGGACACTGGTTTATTCTGATACACTATCGCTTGGAACAGCTTGCTCTGAGATGCTCTGAAAAAATCATCCTTGAATGCAGTGTTTTTAAAAACTATTCATTGTTATCTATTAGTGTGGCTATGAAAGCAATGTTTATTAAGCTGCAGCCAGAAACTTTTTTAAGAGATTTGAATATGAAAAAAATATGAATGTATCACAGTGTAATAAGGATGTCATGTCTGTTCAAGGTTATGATCCAAAACATTATTCTTCTTTTGATTTGGAATCAAAACATTTGAAAGCCATTGGTCTGATAACCTTCAGTATTTTTAGCTCCTTTGATTTCTCACCTCCTTTTCTTTCTAATGGAAATTTTTAAGTTTTTTTTTTTTTTTTTTGGTAGTTGAGACAAAGTAGAATTAGAATATGGCCTAGTCACAGGACAGCTGGATGGAAAATCGAAAGCACAGTTAACTGATGTACCAATTGCAGGGCAGTTCGCTTGCCCGTCACATGGATCCATGACAAGGTGTGGTCAGGGTAGCAGCCTGCTTCGCCCCAAAGCCCCAAAGGAGCCTGCAGTGAAGAAGGTACCACCTGGAGGCTCCTCTGCAGGTTTCACTCAGAGGATTAGGACTTTTTCAGCACGCAGACCCTCACAGTGGGTTTGTCCTGGACGAGTTGGGTGATGACAGTCCCACCAGTGTGGGGAGTGGAGAACAGTGGAAAGAGATTTTAGGAGATACCAAATGACCAGATACTAGTATTGTTACTTCTTTTCTCTGGCAGTAAGAAATAGCTAGAGGTTTTAAGTGATTGTTATAATTATCGAATGTGATTAACATCTCTGGTTAGAAAATGACCATTTTTCACTAATTCCTCATTCCTGGTCTTGATTTCGGGGAGACTTCCTGACCTCAGTGTTTCCTTGCTACTCTGATGGCCTTCCACTGGTCTTGTAAACAACATTCTTTAAAGAAAACTTCAGTATGTCACATGAATAGCTGAAAGTTGTCCCCCACCCCATAATATGTGTAATGTATCCTTTAAATTTAAAGGATTTATTAAAGTGAGAATTATTGTGGTATACTGTTTGAATTCTGACTTTTTCCTTTTAAAGGCAATATAATAAATTGATTTTTTAATAGGTAAAGTAGAATTAGCGTACTGTCTAATGAGAAATGTTTTAGACCACATATTTTTATTTGCCATTGTACTGAAGGGCTGTATTTTGGTATGATTATTTTGTACCGCTTCATGTTTTAGCAAAGTAATTAAACAACTTATGTGTTACCCCAAAGTCTTCTGACTTCCCTGCAAAAATGCTTGGAATGGACAGTCTGAGAACACATCCGTGTTCAAGTATCGTTTTGTTGGGGGACAATTATAATATTGATTATTTGTTGTGTTTCAAAATTGAATAGGTTAGAATGTCTACTTTAATGATTTAAAATAAATCATTAAATATAAATAGAGGAGATGATAGAGAAAGAAGTTAAACATTCTACATTAGGTAAATCTTCCTCTGTCCACCCTAAGTGTTTTTCTGTTAATGATTTTAAAATGTCAACATCTTATATTTTTTCCTGACCAATCTTTTGGGAATATTTGGCACATGTGTTCCATCTGATGAAATTAAAAAATTGCAGAACTCAAGGGAAATAATTAAATGATTTTTCTCTTCTTATATAAACATTTGCTTTGAGATATATTTATATTTGAAGGGCTTTGATATTTTTATCTAAAGTATCATTTCCTCATGCTGTCTCAGCCTTATAATGAAACTTCTCTTTAAATTATTAATATTATCCAGTATCACAAGTTTATTGTATGGGTTAAATTTATGTGCCAAATGACTCAGCACGAAGAGCCTCCCCCTTCCTCCTTTTTGCCTTGAGTATATATCTGTGTTGGTGGAAGTTTTATGTCTTAATACTTTCTGGTTTCAGCAGTTAAAAGTTAAAAAAATTTTGTGTACATTTCCCTTTTGTAACCATTGTGTTTTTGCTCACCTGTCTTCCTTTTTTCAACCCCTTTCCATTCCACCTGCTTCTCCGATGTTCTTTGGGCTCCCCAATATCCTTGTCTGTTCTTACACTTCTCTTTGCTGGAACAGAGAAGGTCTTCAGAGTGTCCTTTGCTCTTCCTGTCCCAGCCTGAGCATCCTCCATGATTCCCTTACATACTGCTCCGCACTCTTTCCATTCAATGATTGGGTGTCTTGGGAGAGTGGAATGAGCCCTGGTTGGGGAGGAGTGTGCGCGGAGAGCATAGTTTTTATTTGTGAGTCTAGCTGGGTAAAATTGTGCAGATTTCCTAACCCTTGACCCTAGCTTCTTGATCTTAATAAGGAGAGGGTTGAATCAGTGATCTCTGCAATCTTTACCAGTTCTAATAGTGCATGATAAAGTAATTTACAATAAAGTGTAATTAGGCTTAGCCTTCTGAGGATGGGAGAATGGATGTATATTTTCAGCTTAAAACAATAGCTTAATGATCCAAATATGTGACTGTGTGTGTTGCCTATGTTTCTGAGCATTTCTTCCGGCCCTCTTCACCCAAAACCCATTTCAAGACTATGATCCAGGGAATAAAATGCAAGGAGTCAGTTTTTCAACCACTAATATGCATATACATTTCCTCTAGTCTTACCTTTGCACATGAGGTTCAGGAAAGATATCACCAATTTTTGAGAGACGATGAATTAGTAGTAGGAACATCTTCCAATGTAAAAGGACTCTTTTATTTGCAGTCCTCATTATTTGTTATGAGTTCATTCTGAAAGTCAGGGCAGAAAGTGGCCAGCGAGTTAATGGTTGTGTGAAGCCTGTTCTGTCTCTGGGTAGCACAGGACAGAGCCTGCAGCTGTCTCCTCTCCGAGTGAGCATCAGTGCCTCTACTCAGGGAGAATGCCGGTTAAGGTCCCCATACTGGCTCCTCCCCTGGTACTGTCTATTCTTAGATCCTTCAGTCTACTGAAGTCTCAGAGTCTCAGAGGAAGCCAGGTTTGGGTTTTGGCCGTGTTACGTAGAGAAGTCTGTCTTACCCTTTTGCGTTACCATTAGTATTACTTTTCTCCATTCATACATTTTTTACCATATACATCATTTACATTTGAGGGTGGATAGTTTTTAATGAGTACAAGTTTCTCCTTTAAAAGAAATAGAATACTGTGTGTTTTTAAAGGATCACATTTTAACATAATATCATTTTTTAGATGTCCATTTTTGAGGGGCTTGGTGGCTTTGTACTCACATTTTTATGAACTCAGTTACTAAAATCATTGCTTTCCTCCCTCCCTCCCTCTCTTTTTTGGCGGGGAGCAGGAGAGGAAAAAATATAGAAAGGATATATAGAACAACTAACCTCCTCACCCTCAAAAGATGAACCTTAGGCTCTTGGAGAAATACAGTCACATTGGCTCTTGGAAAAAAAAAGCATACACACACACACACGGGATTTAAATGCTTCCACATGCACACACACACACGCAGAATTTAAATGGGTGGTATAAAATCCTCAAGGTAGAAAGGGCCTGCTGTGAATCATCTCTCTCCTCATGTTCCCCCACCGTCATGTTCCCGTCCACAGAAGATACCAATTGCTTGTCTCGCCATTGGCTGTTTTAGAATTCTAGTCTGATTCTGGTAAATCCCTGTTTTCTCTGTTTCCCCGGCTCCCTAGTTATCTCCAATAGAACAGTCCTTTCAATCTAGCATTCACTGCACATGTTCCAGTCATGCGGTTACAGAGTTGACATTGCAGCCTCAGCAAAGGTTATCTCTTTAAAATTCTCTGAAATTCCCCTTTGGCACATCCATTTTGGCAGCTGGGTTTATATGGGAAAGTGGCAAAGCTCTTGGCTCCTCTTTTCTGCCTTATGAAAATAGAAATCTCTGGCCAGAAGGGCAGCTAGGCAAGACGCTATAGAGAGTTCCCATCAGTTGCACTGCCAAGTTTCTCCATTTTTACCTGGAGTAAATAGTATTCTCACCGTGTGCGTGTGGACCAAGTGGTGGTTTTTAACACACATGAACATTCTGTAACCTCACACTTAAAGTCCTGTTAGAAAACCCTGCCGTCGGAACTTGTGTGTGAGGTCCTGCTGTGCTGTTTTGACTTTTGATTTTGTAATCTCTTTATATATTTTTTAAAAAATTGAAACCACTCAAAGATTATGTTCGCCAATTCAGAGCTACCTGTTGCAGTTTGGGCAGTATTATGACAAGGAAGATGGAAACTCCAGATTACTTTTCGTGAGATGTCTTCATTACTAAATAAACAACATCACGTGTCGGTTTTCTTGGTGAAGTGCTTTCCTGAATGGAGACACCTGAGGTCCTGTGAGACAGCTCGGGCCTCTTCTTTCGCCCTCCCTCTTTCCTTCCTTCTTTCCCTTAGAATTATTTTTAAGTAGCGTTTTCTAGGAAAATATTGCTTTTGTTAACAGAGTTGACCTATTTATTACTACAGATGGCCTTCAGAGCCCTTCTTTTCTTTCTGTACATACTGTGAGCTCTGCAGAAGTTGGGCTTCATGCAAGCCATGTTGATGAATTTCCATAGTTCTGATTCTCTGATTTTAAAATGACTACATGTGTTTGGTATGGAAAATACTTACTTTTCTAAAATGTCAGTACTGATAAGCTAGATTTCAAAGCTTCTGCATTAGAAATGAGCAAGGCTCCTTTTATTATTAAATTTTCTTCCTCTCAATTTTACTATTTATATTAGTAAGGCATATAGACTCATGGGTGAATTTTTATCCCCATGATGATTTATGAAAGATTTGAGACCACTTGTTTTGGTATGCTGATTTTGTTTGCTTCAAGAATAGGGAGTCTGAATTAATCTTTCACTCTTAGGTTGACCCCTCACCCATTCATATGTGTTGGATATATGATCTTTTTTTAAGCTAAAATGTTTAGAGTGAGATTTATCATTTTGTACTTTGCATACTCCTTTCTCTCTGAGGCTGCAGATTTTTTTGTTATGCTTCTGTTTTGTCAAAGAAGCGCACAGTAGACCTCATAAATCTGTGATATCAAATGCCCTCAATGAATCCTTGGGAAGAAAGTGTTTTAAAGTGCATAATTAAGGCACTTGAGCATAAAACTACAATTATACACTTGTGTGTTAATTTTGTGTACAGTAAGACTTTATTTCAACACTGGTTGTAAATGAGAGGAAGCATTTTACTGCCAGTGAATGCCTGCATTTTATGAATACTTAAACAAAATCTCCTTGAATTGGCTGACCTGGAAAGAAAGGTGAAAACATCTGTAGTTAGGAGGTAGAAGAGAATACAAAATTTGTAGTAGAGGTTTCTTTTTAAAAGTAAATACAAAAGTGATTTTAACTTTTGTGTACAGCCATGCTTGCTGTGCTTTTGGAATCATTTATGCTATTTTAGCTGCTGTTCCGCAATGAAGGCTAACAGTGAAAGAAGTTTAGATGAGGCAATGAAAATAATCAAGGGACTTGAGGGCAGAAAGCAGTTGACAAGGAATCTCTGATCGAGGAGATTGAAGGCTTTGGCTGGCATTGACTAACCATACATTTGTTAATTAAGTTCCAGGTACTAGCATTAGAGGACACTCCTTGAAGCTTGGAGTTCATTTTATGAAAACTGAACAAAATGGATAATAATGTTCCAGAACTTGTTACCCTCTAGAGGTAGCCTGGACTAGAAATATAAATTAACTTAAGAAGAGTATAAATAAATTTGTGGATAATAGACTAGTGATTATGAAGAGGAAATAAAGGCTGTTGAGGACATATCTCTGACTTCTGGAAATTGAGGTCATGAAAGGCACTACCACTAGTTCCCACAGCCATTCAGATTATTCACTCTGCAAAGTGTTGGTCTGACCTAGTATTCACTTAAGCTGCGATTGGCTAAATATAGAGCAGTTGGACTTAGAATAAGCAGTGAAATTTTGTAGGTAGTTAATAATTATAAAGAAAATCCAAGAGAGATTACATGTATATTATTCTCACTGTTTATAATCTTATATTGTGTGAACCTGATAAGGAAGCTTTAGAAAACAGAATTTATCATGAGAAAAGAATTATTGCTGATAACAAATGAGAACCTTTCAATTTAGTTTCACAAACCAAAAAGTAAATTTATTTTCTGATATGAAGTAGAAAAAAATTTTTTTACACTAAAGGAGTGGGCTGAAGCAGCCCAGATATGTTGGTTATTTTTCATTCTGTTAAACAGCAGCAGTGTTTATGGTCCGAAAGTTATCTGTTAGGAACAAGGGCATGGACAGAAATGGAAGTGGGCTCCATAGCAACGAGAGCTGTGTAACCAGCTCCTTTGTGCGATTGGTCATTAAGCCTGTTCTGCTGGAGTTTAGACACTGTTTGACCCTGGACTGCTCTGCCCACTCTTCCAACCGCACGTTGTCTTTTCTCTGTTACTCAAGGGAAGCTAGATGAAATTTGAAGGAACTTACAGCTTTAGTGTACAGTGCATACAGTAAATATTCTGTGTACATTTGTTGATTGTTTCTCAGTTTTCAAGCATGCAGGAGTCATTTCAGGAATTGTGGAGTTCCCCCCACCCTCTGCCATTCCCACCCCCACCAAGCAAGCTTAAGGACAAGTTTTCTTTTTAAAATAAGAAAGTGAATTTAAAAAGCACCTAAATTGTTTAAAAGTCCCAATTGGGAACTTAGCTTAAAAGATTGTATGTAGATTGTGGAACATTTGTAGGATTTTGACCTTGTAAACTTTATTACCTTCTAACACATTATTTTTGACTGGACATGTTGACTCAATAAAATTTTCTCTTGCAATTTGTTCAGACACACATCGACTCAGCATCTAAATTCCTTGCTATGGGGACTTTTCAGTCTGTCTTTTTTTGCATGAAAAATAGCATTTACTCTCTCTGTGAAATCGGAAGCCAGTAGAATTTGCCACAGTAATGACTAAAATGTAGCTGCTATGAGCTCATGATTTTTTGTGTGCTTTTTGCTTTCCTTTTTTGTAGAATTTGCCTGGAAGAATTCAAATTTATCGTCAAAAACAAAAATTAAGAGGCTGTCTGATATTAAGTATAAATTATTATAATAATATACTTTTCTGATAATTCTTAGAAAGACAGCAATAATTAATCCAAAACAAATTGCATTTAGTTCTAGATTCATGAAAGACTCAGAGTTGGCTTAGGAAATGATACATAACATTTGATGTATATACTTCTGGGCTGTTAATGCTATACTCACCACTCATACACAGATTTTCACATTAAAAAAAATGTATGTATGGAGTAGTAAATGGCAACTCACTCCAGTATTCTTCCTTGAAAAACCCATAGACAGAGGAGCCTGGAGGGCTACAGTCCATGGGATCCCAAAATGAGACACGACTCAATCACAAATGCATGCACGTATATGGTTTTCTAACCTGCTACCCCTTAAGTCCCACCTCAGTAATCTATGGATGTGCTTTCTTCCTGTTCAATACGATATTATGTACAATTAGATTCATTCATTTTAATGGTTCTGTATTTCATTGAATAAAATATCATTACCCTCCTCCTTTAAGCCAGCCTCTCTTGATGTACATTTAACCATTTAGGCTGTTTCGCTCTCGAGTAGAGGCACTGTCATGGGGCTGTGGTGACCTTCTTGCTGCACATATCTTTGCATACTTGTTTTACATTTTTTCCTTAAGGTAAAATTCTCAAAAGCAGAATTCTGAAGATACTGTTTCTATATATTGTGCATTGTACATGCAGTACATGCTCAGTCGAGTCCAAATCTTTGTGACCCCATGGACTGTAGCCCACCAGGCTCCTCTGTTCATGGGGTTATCCTGGCAACAATACTGGAGCACATTGCCATTTCCTCCTCCAGGGGATCTTCCTGACCCAGGGATTGTATTCCTATCTCCGTCTCCTGCATTAGCAGGAAGATTCTTATCACTGAGCCACCTGGGAAGCCCATATATATTGCGACTTTTATTAAATATTTGAATTTACATACTCATTGTGATTATTTCAGTATTAATTGCTATGTAATATTTTCAGTTTAGTTGCTCAGTTGTGTTTGACTCTTTGCGACCCCATGGACTGCAGCACGCCAGGCTTCCCTGTCCATCACCATCTCCTGAAGTTTGTTCAAACTCCTGCCCATTGAGTTGGTGATCCTGTCCAACTATTTTGTTCTCTGTTGCCCCCTTTTCTTCTGCCCTCAATATTTCCCAGCCTCAGGGTCTTTGCAGTGAGTTGGCTCTTCACATCAGGTGGCCAAAGTATTGAGCTTTAGCTTCAGCAGCAGTCCCTCCAATGAATATTTGAGGGTTGATTTCCTTTAGGATTGAGTAGTTTGATTTCTTTGAAGTCCAAGAGACTCTTAAGAGTCTTTTCCAGTACTACAATACCAATCTAGCAATTCTGCTTCTGGGCTGAGTAAAAGAAGTGAAAGTAAAAGCTTGAACAGATAAATTGTATGTATGTGTATTTTCATAGCAGTACTAGTCACAATACTATTAGAACTATAAGCAGTACTTATACTATTTATACTTATAATACTAATAGTACTATAGGCAATACAACCTAGACAGCATATTAAAAAGCAAAGACATTACTTTGCCAACAAAGGTCCATCTAGTCAAAGCTATGGTTTTTCCAGTAGTCATGAATAGATGTGAGAGTTGGACTGTAAAGACAGCTGAGCACCGAAGAATTGATGCTTTTGAGCAGTGTTGTTGGAGAAGACTCGAGAATCTCCTGGACTGCAAGGAGATCCAACCAGTCTATCCTAAAGGAAATCAGTCCTGAGTATTCATTGGAAGGGCTGATGCTGAAGCTGAAATTCCAGTACTTTGGCCACCTGATGCGAAGAGCTGACTCATTGGAAAAGACCTTGATGCTGGGAAAGATTGAAGGTGGGAGGAGAGGGGGACAACAGAGGATGAGATGGTTGGATGGCATCACTGACTTGATGGACCCGAGTTTGAGTAAGTTCCAGGAGTTGGTGATGAACAGGGAAGCCTAGAATGCTGCAGTTCATCGGGTTATAAAGAGCAGACATGACTGAGTGACTGAACTGAACTGAACTATTCACAGTAATCAAAAGGTAGGAACAACCCTATTGTCCACGATGGATGACTTGATAAACAAAATACTGTTTGCACTTAAAAATGGAATATTTTTTAACCTTAAAAAGGAATGAAATTCTGATGCATGCTTTAACATAGGTGAACCTTGAAAGTGAAAGTGTTAGTCACTCAGTAAGGTCCAACTCTGTGACCCCCATGGACTGTAGCCTGCCAGGCTTCTCTGTTCATGGGATTCTCTGAGTAAAAATATTGGAGTGGGTATCCATTATCTCCTCTGGGGCATTTCCTGACCCAGGGATCAAACCCAGGTCTTCTGCATTGCAGGCAGATTCTTTACTGGTTGAACCACCAGGGAAGCCCAAGTGGAGTTATTGTTTAATGGTAATAGAATTTCATTTTGGGATGGCGAAGTTCTGGAGATGGATAGTTGTGATGGTTGCACAATAGTATAAATCTACCTGATCCCTCTAAACTGTGCACTTTATGGTTAGAATTCCATGTATGACTACAGCAAAATCTGTTCTTCCCATTTCCTACTATGTTGGAATTAGATTGTGTCCTGTTTCTGGCTCTTGTAAATAGTGTCCAATGTAATATCCTTATTGGGACACATGGGAGTGTTTCATGGGGATGTATTTACAAGGTAAATTGCTGGGTCTTAGGGAAGTGCACCTTGAAACTTAGTTAGTGGGGAGACCCTTTTCTCAAACTTCTTTAGGAAGGAAGAGGATGAGAATATAAACCTTATTATTTGTTCAGTTTTGAAGGATGAGCAGAGTTCAGGGTAAAAAGTAAAATGAAAATGGAGCCTGGAATTCTGCACATTTTAACATGATACAGAGATATGAAAGTTAATAATCATATCCTTTATCAGAGTAGTTTCCTAAAATACTTATAGTAAATGAATGATTTTTAGCTATACTTTCCCTCTCTAATACTGTTTGGAAGCATTCACATTTCTTTGAAAATTAGGATAACTTTTTTTGTTACTGTGTATGCACATGTTGCTGGAGAATTGCATGGACAGAGGAGCCTGGTGGGCTGCCGTCCACAGGATCGCAAAGAGTCGGGCACTGCTGAGTATGCATGCTCACGTACTTATGATCCACTTCAAAATCCTCTTTATTTAGAAATGAGAGAAATTTTTGTTTTTATTATCTTTAAATAGCAGATAGAAAAGCTCTGATCTTAGGCATTTTTTGGAGATTTCCTTTTGGTTTAGTTTAGTGATAAATATCCAGTACATTTCCTGGGTGGTAATGCCCTAGGGAGTTAGCTGGTAATGGTCAAGGCTATTCCGCTGTTGTCAGTATGAGGTTTGGGGTGTTTATCTGTTAGATTAGGTTGAGCAAATGTGAAAACAAGTGATTTCAGTTTTATAATGTTTTCCATCCTTAGTTTAAAATTTTATATAATATTAACTTGATTTAATAATTCATTGAACGACATTCATTTATTCATCAAACAACCATTTATTGAGTGGCAGGCCCTCTTCCAGGAAGCATACCACGGGTATGGGAGTGTGTAGTCAAGTGATGAGGACAAACAGTAGACACAGGAACACATCAAAGGTCAACTGACTAAATCTAATAATTTCCCCTGTGGTAAAATAGAATCAGAAATGGCATGAGAATGATGGTGGTTCAGGCCGGTCAGGGAAAGAATGGCATCTGAGACAGAATTGCTTTGTATCCTCAATTTTCAGTACTCAGTTCCTGAAACTCAGTAACTCTTGGTTAAATTTCACTTGAATCCAACAGTTCAGTAATCTTCATTGTTGTCAAGTTGCTAAGTCATATCCAACTCTTTGCAATCCCATGGACTGCAGCACACCAGGCTTCCCTCTCCTTCACTATCTCCCAGAATTTGCTCAAACTCATGCCATTGAGTCAGTGATGCCATCCAACCATCTCATCCTCTGTTGTCCCTTCTCCTCCTGTCATCAGTCTTCCCCACCATCAACGTCTTTTCCAGTGAGGTGGGCTCTTCGCATCAGGTGGCCAAAGTATTGGAGCTTCACTTTCAGCATCAGTCCTTCCAATGAATATTTAGGGTTGATTTCCTTTAGGATTGACTGGTTTGATCTCCTTACAGTCCAGGGGACTCTCAAGAGTCCTCTCCAGCACCACAATTTGAAAGCATCAATTCTTTGGCAGTCGGCCTCCTTTATGGTTCAGCTCTCACATCCCTACATGACCACTGAAAAAACCATAGCTCTGACTTAGACACACCTTTGTTGCCAAAGTAATGTCTTTGCTTTTTAATATACTGCCCAGGTTTGTCAGAGCTTTCCTTCCAAGTAGCAAGCTTGTTTTAATTTCATGGTTGCAGTCACTGTCCACAGTGCTTTTGGAGTCCAATAAAATAAAATCTGTCACTGCTTCCACTTTTTCTCACCTATTTGCAATGAAGTGATGGGACTGGACACCATGATCTCAGGGTTTTGAATGTTGAACTTTAAGCCAGCTTTTTCATGAACTAAGAGACAAAGACTCACAGTAGCCAAAATTGATTTCACAAAACTTGAGCCAGTAAAATGTGCTTACTTCCCTCATTGATTGGTCCTTCAGGCCTTCATGACAGTGTGGTAGGTTTCTCTGTCCTTGGCAGAGTCTGTTAAAGATGGAGGTCAGAGTGACACGCAGTGGCTGAGTGCCTTGATGGCATGTGAGAAGCCGCCAGTGTGGGGCCAGAGTTATTCTGAGCTTTGGTCAGACAACTTTTGGACTTGGCTCTAGGGCATTCCTTGTCTTACAGCTCCGTTCTTCAGTTTATGTTTCTTAATAATGATTGTTTGGTTTAAAATGTCAGAAAAGCATCTAATAGATTTTTGAAAGCCCTATATCTAAATTGATTTAAAGCAAAAACATTATTGATCATTAAAAAATTAAGACAATAGTTCCTGACAATTGAGGTAATATATTTAGAAATTGGTTTTTAAAGGTAGCAGTTAATTAATAATATTTTAGGGATAGCTCTGCACCTTGTAGTTTAATAAATAATAATAGAATATGTGTAGAATTCCAGGTAGAATTATAATATTGCTGGTTATAATATGAATTAACAGAAGAGGTAGCCCCATTTTGCAAATGGAGATGTAAGACAGATATCATTATGTGATTGATCATATTCACACAACTAAGGTATAGGAGGACTTGGATTTAGATTTCATACATTTCTAATACAGAAATTCTTTAGGTAGATGAGCATTTAGTCATCTCTATTCGGTTGTGGCTCCCATATACGGACAGTGGGCCACATGCAGTTGCTTGGCTCTTGGCCCCGGGTCTTACAGCCCACCTCTACCATGTTGTAAGTTATCCCAGGCTCTCAGAGGGTTAGATGTCAGTTAGTACCAAATAATGAGACCGTGTATCTAAAAGGATAACAAGTAGATTTTTAATTGAGGAAAACAGCAACAAAATCTCCCAAGCAGGTGCTTTTTATGGTTTTCCCCCTGACATTTACTGGGGTCAGCAGATTATTGCTACAGATCCATTGTGGAATTGCTTACATCCCACCGATCCTACTTGCCTCACCTGCACCTGCCTTGCTTCCACACTCCTCAGAGTTGGAATAGGTAGTTACAGAATGTCGTGAGCTCATGGCTGCTCTGGTGTTAGGAGACTACTGCAATATGTCCTCTCGTTGTCTTGCTTAGAAAATAGAGGCCTCCCCACCCCCTGCCCTGAAACAACGCTTCCATATTGTGTGTAAGGGTTTCTGTAAACCAGAGAGTCAACATATTAAAGTGCAATTCATAGGGGAGTTGCTGGCTGTGTTGACTGAGCTTTACAGTCATTTTAACACTGGCAAAGTGTTACCCTAACTGCTTCAAATCAAACTGCAAAGATGCTCATGTGAAATATAGTATTAGATATCAAATCAAACATATGGGTGTTGAACGAAAGGATATGTGTTGTGGTAGTATATGGTATTCTAGCATGTGGAGTTGTATTTTATGGAAATTCTTTGGCTTGGCTTATGGCAGGGACATACATTCATTATGAAACATCAAGCTGTAAAATAAATAAAAGCAAAGAATTCAACTGTGCTGTTGAATGGTTTTCAATACAAACTTGTCTGTTATAGTAACTTAGGATCTGTGTGATGAGAAGCGTTTGTAAGTCATTGTGGCCAAATGTTTTGTCATCATTGCTAGAAATTTGAAAATAATCTAGATTGGGTCAAAAGGAGTATGAACTTTAGCATTTTGCAGTTTTTTCTTTTTACTTCATAGTACATGTTACAAATTACGGTACTAATTGGTCTTAAAGGCAAAGTGTTTAATGTATTCCTTACTCTTTTTTCCTCTCATTCAATATTCTGTAGTCAGTTTGTTTTTTAAGTGTATATCTGGAACTGATGAAAGTATATGGGCTTATGGGGATGAAGTTCTTGGACTTCTCAAATGAACTATATTGTGGTATTAACAGTGACTTCACTATTCTTGTCCCAGGAGTGCTTCTTGCCATTCTGATATCTTGGTTTTCTTTTTGTCTTCTATTCTTTCTCTCAGTTAGGAAAAAAATGTGTCAATAGATTTCTGATTTGAAAGAACATCAGAAAATATCATCAATGGTGTATTTATTGCATGAGGAAGAACTTGTCTTTGAACAATTTCAATATTTTTAGGTTCATGTAACTAGAAATGGAGAAGACCCATTTTAGGTCATTCTGTCTATATGTTGGGTATTTGCAACAAAGGGCTTCCCTGGTAGCTCAGATGGTAAAGAATCGTTCCATCCTTGGGTAGGGAAGATCCCCTGGAGAAGAGAATTGCAACCCGCTCCAGTATTCTTGCCTGAAAACTCCAGGGACAGAGGAGCCTGGAGGTGTATAGTCCATTGGGTTGCAGAGAGTCGGATACAACTGAGTGACTAACACTTTAACTTTCACACTTTGGTTTACATCATTGACTATTTATCAACTAGGAAAATACTGTCTTTGTATAGCTATGAATATCTTGCTCATATTGATAGTTACGTAGTTTGATATACATAGTATTGTTTTCTAAATGGGTTTCATTTTATTGTAAAGCATTGTTGCTTCTTTTTAGTGAAAATAGTAAATGGAATTGCTAATGTAACTGGTATTTGCTAAAATGTAATTGAGGCATTCCGACCTTAGTTGAAACAAAGATGTACCCAGATCACAAGCATCCTACAAAATATTAGTAAGGGATCTTGAACTGGAGTTCATTTTCATTTGAGTATTGCTTGAGAATGGATTAGTATAATCCTTTTCTGACTTTCTTGGCAGAAACAATTTTTTTGATGTCAGTATTTGGAGCTTTTTACCCCCTCTGGATTTTTATGAAATTACCAGTATTTGATACCGATAAAGTATTTTTTAAAGCAGAGTTAAATTATCTTTTGTCTTCATTGATAGTATGTGAGGAGAAGGCAGTAGGCCGATTTATCTAATGGAGAGAATATTAAAAATATTGAATTCAGTTGCTTAGCAAAGAGCCCACTTCAAGTTGCTGAATTGAAACCATATTTGATTTCATTGAATTTCATGTTTAGACTTTCTCTTACTTGCCCTACTTCACTCTTGACAGATGCCACCTCAGTACGGACAGCAGGGTGTGAGTGGTTACTGCCAGCAGGGCCAGCAGCCTTACTACAACCAGCAGCCGCAGCCTCCGCACCTTCCCCCGCAGGCACCGTATCTGCCCTCCCAGTCCCAGCAGAGGTACCAGCCGCAGCAGGTGAGCGCATTCCTGGTCCCCAGGCCTCTGTCCTATGTTCAAAGGCCACACCGGGTTCTGAGACATCTTCCTGTCCCATTTAGAGAATTTCTGATCTCAATGGGAAAAAAATGAAGTTTTGAGAAAATGCAGAACTATACCCTAAACTGTTTGTTTATGAATGGATGTTTGCAATTGAAGGGTGAGAATAATGACTAGCTTAATAGCTTCTTACATTACCAGTTAGTGACAGGAGAAAATGTCAGTCATTTCATGTTCTTTGTCATGTGTATTCTGAATCTTTCAAGAAAGTGCTCCGTCATTTTGTTGAGGCTGAGTCAGGAAAATGGTTTTAATCGATCATTTAATCTTGCTAGTTGGCACATACATGGTATTTTTATCTTGAGCTTTCTTTTGATTTGTTTTAATGGTAAGTGCTACTGTATTGTTGCCTTTGGCAGTATTATTCTTCCTAAACTAGCTTATAAACAAGATAATCACTTCAATTACAATATATTGAAGTACTAAAGGGAATCTTGTACTTTGAGTATGTTAAACAGTTTCTAGTTTAAATTAGCCTCATTAAATACTCTTTGAGGTTATTGGGCTGCATATTTCAGCTTACATGATTTGTTGAAAAATAGCACATACACATTGGGTACAGTGATTCAGTTTTATCTTGTTTTAGAGATTGTCACCGAAGATATTAAAAGGCATCATGAACTTAGGACCTGTACTCTGAATTCAGATAGAACTTTCGTAGCACTTTCAGTCACAAGCATCAAATTGTAACTTTGCATTTTGTATTTTTCTCTCTTCTTTATTTTTTGTGAGTGAGGGGGAAGACGGGAAGACAGTGACATTGACTGTTCGTCTTCAAAATTATTCCTAGACAGCGTGGAGTGATTGCTGATGCTAGGCAAAATATATAACTATATGAAGCTTAATTTTAACAAATTCAGCCGATTTCTTAAGGATTTTATTGGATTCTTTGTAGGCTTTTCCCATCTGACTTTTATTTAAGAGTTCAAATATGAGTTTATGGCTTTAAACAAAACAGTATAACAGCTGAGATTGAAGATGCTATAGAATCTTGTGTTTTGCATATGTGTTTGCAAAATTTAAAGCAATTTATAGATGTATGAATGTATATTATTTCAAAGTTAGTTTGTTCTTTTATTAAAATCAGGAAAATTAAATAACCTTTTAATACCATTTCTTTTTAAGTGAGAGACTGGTTTATACTATACAAAGTTAAAGACTTTTTCATGGGCTTTCAGAGCCTTATTGAACTTCTCTGTAGACAAAATGTTTTGTCATGTTATCAAAGTTTAAGAAGGACTCAACAGAGATATTACATTACTCATTTTACTTCTGTGTGCTAAAACGAATCTGATTGTAAAACCAATTTGGTTAAGGATTCTGAGTGCCTGTCATTTCCTTCAGGACCAAGTTCAAAATTTACTTCCTTTATGAAGCATTCACTGATGACTACTTCCACATAGCAATTAGTTTTTTAATATCCTTTACATTTAAATATTTAAAGCATACTATAGGTAAAATCTTATTCTAATGAGTACTATTCAGATGTGCTTAGTTTAGGTCTATTTTATGCTTTGAGCGATACTACCATTGTTTTATTGACTTGAATACAATATATGTCAGGAAGTACTGTATAAAAATGACTTGATGTAAATTCTGTCTTTTTTTTTTTTGGTATATTCTGGGGAAAGTTAATTATTTCCCAAAGTATATCGGAATTTTTTTCTTGTTTTCACTATAGAATGTCTAAATATTTTTTAAGTTTCTAAAAACTCTTTGAGGACAAAGAAGTGGAAATCAGAAATATTTAGGGACCCTAATCAGAGGGTCTGGTTTTACAGGAACAGTTTTGATTTTTAGGGAGTTAGATATTTATATAAATTTGGAAAGTTTTATCTTGGAAATGACATCTAGCGTTTTCCATATAGTTACTACCTCCAAAACTAGAATAACAACCCCCCCCCCCCCCGCCAAATCTATCCCAAAACAAAGTAAAAATAACCACTAGAATACCTTCAGAATCAATCTAACTTTTAAGAAGAATTTGTAATACTGAGTTCACATTTAAAAAATGAAGAAACTCAACTATTTTGATTTAAGAAGCCAATGTTACATGACAGAGCCTTCCTTCCTGTAAACTTTCCTTTTCTTTCTAGACATTGCATGCATAGTCTCTTGATTTTTGAAGTAGGAGATCATCAGAAAGTCTGACTTTGTGTCTTCTGTTAATATGAATGATGCAAAAGTTAATAGTTCCATTAAGATACCTACCTTTGTTTCTTTAACATTTTTTAATGTGTAATGTTTTGAATAATCAATACATTCCCAAGTGTTAAAAATTAAAAAGTATAAGGAAATGATACAGATCTGAGTCACCCACCACAGTTCCTCTTGCCTAGCTCACCAGCAAGCTCACCCTTTGCTAGATAACCACTTTATTATGTTTCTTTAGTTTCTTACAAAGAAGCAAAATACCATATTTTAATTGTTAGCTCTATTTTCACACAAATGTTGGTACACCATAATATACTATAAACATTCTTCTCTTCTTTATCACCTCCCTTCCCCACCCACTTAAATATATTTTCTATGATCTTTACAAAGGAGCAGTAAAGCCATCCTCCATTCCTTTTTATAGCTTCATTCCATTTAATGGACATATCATAATATGTTTAACCAGTTCTCTTTCAATGGGCATTTAGGTTATTTTTAGTTACTTGCAGTTCAAACAACTCTGCCATGATGCTTTGTATTTGTGTCATTTCGTAAATGTTGAAGTGTATCTGTCAGATAAATTCCTGGCTGTGTCAGTGCGTACATGCGGTTTTAATTTTGCTAGATTGTTCCTCTTAGGGGTTGTACCAATTTATACTCCAACCATTAATGTATGAGAGTACCTACACATGTCCCAGTAGCATGATTTTAAGAATTTTCTGGATTTTTACATATTCTCTTTTTTATAAGTTTAATTAAATTCTGTGCTTTACTCTATGTCTTACTTTTTGTCTGATGAAGCCAAATAGAATACTAAAAAATTTCCTCTTAAGTATCCTTTGCCTAAGTCTCTCAAATTTTGATATGCATTATTTTTATTCTTTTTTAGTTCTAAGAATTTTCTTGCTTTCCTTTATTCATTTTTTAAAGACTGTTTTATTGAGACCTGGGCTTCTGTTTTATTCCCTCAGAAGGATTGGTGTGTGCTTTTGCCAGTTGCTTGTGGGCACTAGTCATTAGTAATCATATTTCATATGTTGTTTTCTAAAGTTTTATTAAGAGATCTTAGTAGACTGATAAACAGAATGATAGAATGAACACTCACGTACCAGCATAAGTTCCTTCATGTACTAGCCTAGCCATATTCAGATATCCCCAGTTGTCATCAGAATGCCTTTATAGTTCATTCATTTCAAGCCCAATTCAAACAATGGTTAATACATTGGTTTGGTCCTTACATCGTTTTATCTGCATCAGTTCTGTTGTACCCCACTCCCATTCATCCGCTTGGTGTGTTGAAAAAAACTTGAGTTGGTTTTCCTATGAAATGGCTTTGTCTGGATGTTTTCCCTTGATGTGGCTTAATTTGTTCATCTAGCCCCTCTATTTCCTGTAAATTGCAAGTTAGATCCACAGGCTTGAAGTGAAACATTTTATTTGTAATTATTGTAAATCATGTCCTCAGGATTTAGGTCACTGCTTCTATTTGGTGGAGGAATCCATGACCCTCCCTTTTGAGAGAAGGAGCCTCCAGTGGTTCTAGCCCTAGGCTGTCTGGTGACCATCAGCTGTCTTCCAGCTGAGGTGCAGAGCCATTGTGATGAAGATAGACCTTCCCTTTTGGACTCTGTCCAGATTACTTACCCACAGAATCTGTGAGACTAAACCATGCTGCTGTCTTTAGGCCACTAAGTTTGGGGTGGCATGTTACACATCGTTACTGACTCATGTGGTTTGAATACTTCATAGGTGATGCTGTGAGAGTGTTACATCGGGAGATAAACATCCTGATATTTTGTTGTCCTACAACAAATGGTGCTAAGATTGATTGGTGGGTTCAGGTGGTATGGCCTCTGGGACCATTTTAAATGGAATTCTCTTCTTGAGGTTTTATAGAGTGCACCATTAAGTGTTAATTTTGACCAGAAACCCTGGTCATGGTTAGCCTGTGGTTGCTAATTCTCAAAGGAGCCATTTAAAAATTCTTCCTACCTCTTAGTATCAACTTCAAGACAGGTATTTTTCTTTTCTCTTTAGTGAATGCTCCTACATGGTAGATACAGCCCTTCTTAGTCCCTTGTTTATTTGAGAGGTATCGTCTCATATTTTGCTCCTTTTTGGTGGCTCTAGATTCCTCCTTCCTTCTGTTTCCTGTATAATCATCAGATGGAAAGTTAAAATCTGTTACAGAATTCAGCTTCTATGACTCTCTTACTTTCCATGTTCTTGGGTTACTTTATGTGTTCTTGGTTTCACTCACATTCATTCCCGGTTTGTGATCCATTTAAAAAGGCATGTTTCCCAGTGTTTTCAATATTTCAATTATAGACATGTACAGTTCCCCTGTGGCTCAGCTGGTAAAGAATCCGCCCACATTGTGGGAGACCCAGCTTCGATCCCTGGGTTGGGAAGATCCCCTGGAGAAGGAAAAGGCTCCCCACTCCAGTATTTTGTCCTGTCACACAGAGTCGAACACAACTGAGCAACTTTCACTCTTTCACTCACTACAGTATCCAGTCTGCTACACTGCTGGAACTGGTACTCTCTTCTGTTTTCTCATTGTTTACTTGATGTCTTTTATACAATTTAAAACTATATAAATATGCAATTTAATAAGTAATTTAGAACATATTAATTTGTTATTGTTGTTCACTTGCTCAGTTGTATCTGACTCTTTGTGACCCCTTGGACTGCAGCATGCCAGGCTTCCCTGTCTTTCATCATAATGAAACTTTTCCTACTGCCTCCTTTTTCTTTCAAAATGTAAAGAATATGTTATAAAAAATTAAAGAATATGTTACCTGCACAAAATTCATAGATACTCTATTACTACACAAAATTTTAAACAAGTCAGAAAAATGCACTAACTGCGTATGGAAAAGTGAAAGTAGTATGTAATAAAATATTATATATTTAACTAAATGTTTGTGTATGACTACATTGAAGGCTTGTGAAATTAATGCTTGCTTGTATATGTGGTATCAGTGTGAACCTGACAGCTACACCATGAGACTGATAGAGAAATGTGGTATCAGCCTCTTAGATGTCTTGGCTAGGGTTGTCAATGGAGATATCATCTTCTAAGATGGAGAGTAGCTCTTGGTCAAAGTCCAACTAAAATAAAATATAATCGTCCCTTGATGTACATGAGGATAGTTTTATTCCTGGAAAATTCAGTATAAAGTTGTTTTAGCAACGCTTTGTTCTTATATGCAGAATGGAGTTGGTTTCTAGACTTAGACAAATAGCTTTTTGTGTTGTTTTAAATCTAAATGAATGCTGGGACTTTGGAATGGAAGTGGGAAGCAGTGCAATGATCTGTTGGATCAGTCTCTCTTACACATCAAGGGACAATCTAGCATTCTTACCTTACACCCTTCAATTTCATTGCATTGCCTTATCCTTATGACAACTAACTGCCCCCCTTGAAATCTTATCACTACAGATAACTTGAGCTCCCTCATTATTTTCTGAAATAAAATTTATACATAATATGAGTTTCCTATATACAAAATTTCAGTAGACATCAGGATAATGCCATTCATGTAATAGAAAGGACAGAAAGTTTATAATAAAATATTGTTTTTCCTAAGTAAATGCTCAGATTTGTCTACATTAGAAGATTTATTTGTAAAATAGTCAGAGGCTTGCACCTATATAATAACCATGAACTTCACAGAAACAAGTGACAGTGATATAGTTATATTGCACAAACAACTCAAAATTGTGAACAAAGTTTCGATTGATGGGATTTATTACCATATAACAGTGATTATGTAAAATTAAAATATTGAACATTTAAGATAACATGCTCAGCAAAGTTGTTGAACAGAAAAAGTGTGTTACCCCAAAATGTGGAGGTCTCTAAGTTTGTAAATACACACCACAGTAAAAATCAATAAGTAAGAATAGGCCTGGCTTATTCTTCCTGTTGTCGACCAAGATATTAACTAATAAAAAATGCACTGTCCATTCACCATCAGACATTTTATTTACTCAACATGATGATATTTCCTTCTTTCAAAAGGCATTAATTTTTGAGTCTTTAAAAAAAGAATAGCTATTTGAAGAAGTTTAATGGATTTGGAAGCATTTTTGTATCCTAGCTTACTTCCTCAAACTGCTTTACCCAAGATTTAATAATTTGGTATAGTATAGAAAATTATAGTGCCATAAATTTTAACTTTTTTTGTTATTGTTTTAAAGTTTTCATTTTATCGTTTTGGGTTCATAATAAAATCCCCAAACAGAGGAGCCAGGCAGGCTACAGTTCATGGGGTTGCAAAGAGTTGGACACAAGTTAGTGACTAAACAACAACTACAAAGTTTATATGTAGGTTTGTTTCCTGCTTCTCTGTCCCCTCCTGGCAAACTTTCATTACCTTCTTGTCTCCTCCTTGTACCTATAGACTCATCATCTTTTCTCTTCTACCTCTAACTCAAGTTCTACTTTAGATCTACTCTTGTGAGATGCTGAAGAAGAGGTCATGTTTTTATTGTGGCACAAGTTTCTCCCAGACCTTCTACCCACTGCTCTTAATGGAAGCAGCTGCTAGAGTGTTGAAGGCAGTGTTCCAGGATCTGTAATGTGAAAGGAGTCACCTGGTATGGAAACTAGACTGTCTGTCAATATCCTTTCCTCTGACAGTGGTCTTGTGCTGACTCAGGTCAGCTTCCAGGACCATGACAGTTGGCAGTCTTGCAGAACACTGTTTTTATTTCTTTGAACTACACTGTTATTTCCATAGCCAGGAAAAAAAAAATCTTTAAAAAATAAAAAAGGCTAATTTAAAGCAGTGAGAGAATTTCAAACTTTACCTTTTTAGGTATAGTTTTTTCCAGCTGATAGAATTATCTCAGATTCTTGAGAGAAATACTGGGTATTATGAATGTGTACTTCGCAAGGTACAGCTTTTATCTTTTTAATATTTTTTTAAAACTCACGCTTACTGGAAAAGTTGCAGAAGACAGAAAAAGGAAAACATAAACTATGTATTGAATCCCTTTTTGCTTGGGAATGTTCCGTATGCTGGGAATCCAATGATTAATAAGACATTGTGTTTCAAGTGAAGGAACGAACTCCCAGCTGAATGAAAGATCAACATGGGCAGATGATAGCACAGTGGGAAAGGTGTGTTTTCAAGGTATGACGTGATACTACGTGTCTCAGAGGAGGTCTGGAAGAATGAGTAAGAGTTTGCTGGTGAGAGAAGAAATGATTTTAGGGTAGGTCTAATTCTTTGTTAGTGAGAATGGAGATAATGCCCAAGCCTGAAGAGATACCGATCTAGACTCTGAGATTGGTTTCAGTATCAAGGCCATTTAGAAGGAACATATTAATTATGCTCAGAAGTGGTGCTTTCGTTGTTTTTTTTCAGTGATTACTGCTGCTGCTGCTAAGTCGCTTCAGTCGTGTCCGACTCTGTGCGACCCCATAGATGGCAGCCCACCAGACTTCTCCGTCCCTGGGATTCTCCAGGCAAGAACACTAGAGTGGGTTGCCATTTCCTTCTCCAGTGTGTGAAAGTGAAGTCCCTGAGTCATGTCTGACTCTTCGAGACCCCATGGATAGAAAATCCTCCATCCATGGGATTTTCCAGGCAAGAGTACTGGATTGGGGGTGACATTGCCTTCTCCGTCTCAGTGATTAAGAATGAAATAAAAAGTTACTGTTCAATAGCTTTTTAAAACAAAATAGTTCTAGCTCAGCAATTCACTTGTAATAGTGAATCGCTCAATAAATGGTTAACTGAAAGTCTGAAATCTGTATGTGCATAGGTAGAAACAAGTGTTTATATTTTCTAAAATACTGCTTTGTTTGGACATTTTTGTGGACAGAATTTTTCAAAAGGTGATGCAGTAAACGGAGCATTTGGCAAATGAGCATCGTTTTGGAAAAAGGTGATAATATTGGACATGAGGGTAGAATACTTTAGAATTAATAACTTGCCATTGAAGTCTCTGAAGGAGCTCAGACACTAACTAGCATGTTGACATTGATCCATCGTGGCATAAACATTTCTTTATTATTATTGCTTATTAGTTATTCTAATCTTTGGTTCTTATTTATAAAACAGATTGTTCATTTATAAGCCACTTCGGTTCTGCAGCTTTTGGAGAAAGCATAGAAGGCCTGTATTAAGTTACGGAAGTGCTCATATCATTTGCTTTATAAGATTTTGTTGTTACAGGAAAGATGAGGATATTTAGTTTGCTGCCATTAAATGCCTAGCATTTAGATATTAACACAGGAGTCTTTTAATTAAGTTGATAATAAAAACTTCCAGTATGTCGATTGATGAAGACACTGTTTGCTTTAAAGGAGATTGCTAGTGAAGCCTGGAGTTTCCTTTGCATCTGACTCTCCCTCTTGCTGACTTGCTTGTAGTTGTCAGGGTTGAACCAGGGCTGGGTATTTCCTTTTATGTTTGAAGAGCTTGTGAGCATCTGAGGAGAAAACTTTTAAGTTAATTTCAGGTCTGAGCAACACCCACTCCTAGACTTGATTTCTACTTGTTGGCTTGGGTAACCAACCATGTAACTGCTTCTACACTCAGGTTGGAGCCACTCAGGGCTCAGGTGGTGCTGAGGTTGCTGGAACCAGAAGCCTGCTTGGCTCTCTCTTGGCTGGGGTGGTTAGAGCTTAGGAAGATAGGAATGAGAACATGACTTTCCTTCTCTATCCTACTTTTTTCTCCCTTGGGAGACAGAGCAGTATATTAAAAATACAGCACTAATTTTGAATATACTATAGATATAATTTGCTGCCATTGAAGTTTCAATTCATGTAGAATGGTCAGTTCCATGTGTATATTTGTGTTTTGTTTTGGTTCTTGTTATTCCTGAAAGCTTCTTAAATAAACAAATAGAAAAAACTACTGGTGAATGAAGAAAAGCATTTTGATAATATTAGAATTTGATATGAATGTTTTGCTTTGAAAATCAGAGTTAGCCTATACAGCTATGCCTGCCTGGGTCTTTGCATTTTACTTTATTAGAAGTGGGGAAAAGGAAGAGAAAAATTCTTACATTTTATACAGATCATTTCCAGTAATAAAGCATTTTTGGCTCTTTGATGGAAAACTTTGAATGGTTGTTATTTTTTTTTTTATGCTTTGGATTATAACTGCGATTCTGTGTTGGATTATAATTTGATAATGCTATTCATGGAGTTTTTTTCCTTTCAAATACCAGACTTAAAGGAAAATAAAGCCAGGGAGGAATTACATGGTAATAGCGATATTTTCAGTACTTAATTTACTTTTAGAAAGGTGATTGGAGGCTTCCTCCTGAAAAGAGCAACCTGAAAGCCACAGGCAGACCTGGAGTCTGTGTGCAGCCTGGTTCTGGTTTAGGCTCTGCTCCATGCTATCCAGCAGCTGCTCTTCAGAATATCAGGCTTGCCTAGCAATGAGCAGAAGATCATATCTGCTGTCTGTGAGTGTCCGCTGTGGTGATAAAAGGAAAATCTTACATTGTTTTAAGATATGTTTTATTAAAAGCTGAAGAAAAATATCAATCCCAAGAGCAGGATTTGGTCTAAAAATCATTTAAGCTCCACACCATTCCCTGTTCTAATGTAGCTGTCATAAGGGGTGAGCTTTCTAGGTTCTTCCCCTCACTTTTTGCTCCCTCCATCTTCCCCTGTCTCTGTCTCCATCCCCAGTAGAGGTGGCACTGTGGAGTTGGACTGGATGTCCTGACCGTAGGTGCACTGGGGACTTGTTATCTCTTTATCCTGGTTGCCCAGACTTGGCCACCGCAAGGAGGAAGACTGTCCTCAGTAGGTGGGGACTCTGCATGGAGCCAGCACTCACACCTGATGTGAGTCTCTAGGTGCCCCTTCAGCTTTTTCTTCTCTCTGAGGACCCCACCCCCACTTTCCCCCACTGGTACTGAGGGCTGCAGTTGAGGATTAGGTCCTGCAGTTAAAAGCATCATCCAGGCTCATTGTGTTTATCCATACAATTCTTTTCCCTTGATATTTAAATTCCGATACTAGAGAGAGGGAAGGATTTTTGTTTTTCCTGGATTGTTTTTTGCTGCTTTCAGCTGTCTTTGTTTGTCTTTTAATGCTCATTTCAATTTATTGAAGTACAGAAAATAAAGTAAAACATAACTTACATGTGTAGCATTAAAATTCTTCCTTCATTAATTTCTTTGATTTTAAAAATTCCTAGAGTAACAAGCTCCACATATTTGTATTCTGGAAAATGATTATCTGTAGATGTTTGAAACATCAGATTACTTTCAGAATTGTATTGCTAGTGTGGGCAATGACCACCTTGTTTTCTGTAAGGATAGCAGAACCAGGTTTGGCTCACTGACTGATTTTTCTCAAGAGTGCTGGACTTTAGGGGAGAGGAATGTATTCATGTCTCTTTGGATTAGCCTTGGGGAGGTGAAGAAAGGATGGAGATTGAAGTAAAGGGGATCCATTGGATAAGTATACAGCTGTGGTTTTCTAAAAAGAAAAAAAAAATGGAGGGATTGTCTGCGTCTGAATCACCTGGAATGTCTGCTCAAATACGTTCTCCCATCCACATACTAACTAGGCCCGACCCTGTTTAGCTTCTGAGACCAGATACTATCAGGTGGTATGGTCTTACACTCAAGTAAGTTCTTTTACACCAAAACGGTTCTGGGGCATGGAGGGTGATGAGGAGGGAGCCTGGGAGTCTGCATTTAACTCTGACGGGCAATTCTGATGCATTCCCAAGTTTGAGAGCCATTGGAGAGCAGAAGCTCTAACCAGTGTTTTCCAGTGTCTTTTACTCTAGCATGGTGGATAGATGTTGCCTCGTATACCATGTTAATAATAACCCTCAGGTCATATAGCAAGTGATGCCTGAATGTGGTAGGGCTTGGTTTTGATCCTGATTCTATTTTAATCTGAAGGGTTTACTGCGATCATTATTGCTGTTTACAGTAGAGATACATTTTATTCCAGAGATAGGCTGGTATTCAAGCCTTTAAAATCACTGATACAGGCTTTTGCATTTGTTAACCCAAAGTTTTTCAGATTTTAGTAAGCATTAGAATCTCCCAGAAGACTTGTTAAAACACAAATTATTGAACTATATACTCGGAGTTTCTGACTCTGTAGTTTGGACCTTGGGTAAATTACTCAACCTCTGTGCCTCAATTTCTTCATCTAAGAATACTACTTTGTGGAGTTGATGTCAAGACCATAAGCATTTACTCAGTGAGTAAAGCACTATGAAGAGTGCCTGGTGAGTTGTGAACTATTACTGATTACTAGCTGCTGCTGTTAGAGGCCCATGGTCACCCATGGTCACCAGCGGGTAAACTACAAGTGGGTTCAGCGAAAATTTTGATTCTTATTCTTGAATGTGGTTTTGGATAATGTAAATAACAACAGCTGACATTTATCGAACATTTAAATATGACAAGCACAGTGCTGATGCTTAAATTTAGGCTCTCCTTTAATCGTTACTATGACTTTTGAAGACAGGTCCTATATCTTGGTTTTATGGATAAGGGAATTCTTCAAGTGGTAAGTTATATGTCTATTATTATTATATAATATTATATTTTTTATATATGTGTATTTTGCTATGTGTATTATTATTATTATTGTTACATATTATTGTTATTCTGGAGAAGGCAATGGCACCCCACTCCAGTACTCTTGCCTGGAGGAAAATCCTATGGACAGAGGAGCCAGGTAGGCTGTAGTCTATGGGGTCACTACAAGTCAAACACAACTGAGTGACTTCATTTCCAGTTTTCACTTTCATGCATTGGAAAAGGAAATGGCAACCCACTCCAGTGTTCTTGCTTAGAATATCCGAGGGACGGGGGAGCCTGGTGGGCTGCTGTCTTTGGGGTCGCACAGAGTCGGACGTGACTGAAGTGACTTAGCAGCAGTGGCGGCATACTGTTATTTTCTATAAAAAGCACACACAAGTATTTACTATGGCTCATTTGCTTTGTGAGTTTAATAAAGTAAATTGATCTATTAAAAATCTTAGTTACTTTAGTCTTTAGCTCTTGAGTATCTTCATATTTCTCTTCAGTATTTTAGGAGAAGTGAAATTTAGGCAACCACATGGCTTCCCTTTTCCCTCTGGATGCCTTGTTAGTTTAGGAAGAAGTTCTTGCAAAAAATAGAATAAAAGAAAGGATTTTCTTAAGTCTTAAATGCCAGAGTAGTGGCCTCCAGAGTCCTAACTTGATTAACCTAGGGGAGGCAGCTGCTGTCACCAGCGATCCTCTCTCTAATCTCCAGTCCTCTCAGGCCCTCTTCACTGCAGGTGTAGGGGCAGCTGCTGCCTCGGGAACACTGGTAGGTTCTGTGTCATAGTAATGTTCTTGCTGATGGCAGACCACAATTGTACTGAGGATCTATTATCTGTAAATCAAATCCCTTATGATTATATAATGGAAGTGAGAAATAGATTCAGGGGATTAGATCTGATAGACAGAGTGCCTGAAGGACTGTGGACAGAGGTTAGTGACACTGTACAGGAGACAGGGATCAAGACCATCCCCAAGAAAAAGAAATGCAGAAAAGCAAAATGGTTGTCTGAGGAGGCCTTACAAATAACTGAGAAAAGAAGAGAAGCAAAAAGGAAAGGAGAAAATGAAAGACATACCCACTTGAATGCAGATTTCCAAAGAATAGCAAGGAGAGATAAGAAAGTGATCAGTGCAAAGAAATAGAGGAAAACAATAGAATGGGAAAGACTAGAGATATCTTGAAGAAAATTAGAGATACCAAGGGAACATTTCATATAAAGAAGGGCTCAATAAAGGACAGAAATGGTGTGGACCTAACAGAAGCAGAAGATATTAAGAGGTGGCAAGAAAAACTGTACAAAAAAGATCTTTATGACCCAGATAACCAAAACAGTGATCACTCACCTAGAGCCAGACATCCTGGAATGTGAAGTCAAGTGGGCCTTAAGAAGCATCACTAAGAACAAAGCTAGTGGAGATGATGGAATGCCCGTTGAGCTATTTCAAATCTGAAAAGATGATACTGTGAAAGTGCTGCACTCAATATGGCAGAAAAATTTGGAAAACTCAGCAGTGACCACCGGACTGGAAGGTCCATTTTCACTCCGATCCCAAAGAAAGGCAATGCTAAAGAATGCTCAAACTACCACACAGTTGCACTCATCTCACATGCTAGTAAAGTAATGCTCAAAATTCTCCAAGCCCGGCTTCAACATTATATGAACTATGAACTTCCAGATGTTCAAGCTGGTTTTAGGAAAGGCAGAGGAACCAGAGATCAAGTTGCCAGCATCCACTGGATGATCGAAAAAGCAAGAGAGTTCCAGAAAAACATCTACTTCTGCTTTACTGAATATGCCACAGCCTTTGACAGCGTGAATCACCACAAACTGGAAAATTCTGAAAGAGATGGAAATACTAGACCACCTTACCTGCCTCTTGAGAAATCTGCATGCAAGTCAGGAGTCAACAGTTAGAACTGGACATAGAACATTGGCCTGGTTCCAAATAGAGAAAGGAGTACATCAAGGCTGTATATTCTCACCCTGCTTATTTAATTTATATGCTGAGTACATCATGCAAAATGCAGGGCTGGAAGAAGCACAAGCTGGAATCAAGATTGCCAGCAGAAATATTAGTAACCTCATATATGCAGATGACACCACTCTTAGGGCAGAAAGTGAAGAGGAACTAAAGAGCCTCTTGATGAAAGTGAAAGAGGAGAGTGGAAAAGTGGACTTAAAACTCAACATTCAGAAAACTAAGATCATGGCATCTGGTCCCTTCACTTCATGGCAAATAGATGGGGAAACAGTGAGAGACTATTTTCTTGGGCTCCAAAATCACTGCAGATGGTGACTGCAGCCATGAAACTAAAAGATGCTTACTCCTTGGGAGAAAAGTTATGACCAACCTAGACAACATGTTAAAAAGTGGAGGTGGAGACATTACTTTGCCAACAAAGGTCTGTCTAGTCAAGGCTATGGTTTTTCCAGTAGTCATGTATGGATGTGAGAGTTGGACTATAAAGAAAGCTGAGTGCCAAAGAATTGATGCTTTTGAACTGTGGTATTGGAGAAGATTCTTGAGACTCATTTGGACTTCAAGGAGATCAAACCAGTGCATCCTAAAGGAAATCAGTCCTGAATATTTATTGGAAGGACTGATGTTGAAGCTGAAACTCAAATACTTTGGCCACCTGATGCAAAGAACTGACTCATTTGAAAAGATCTCGATGCTGGGAAAGATTGAAGGTAGGAGAAGGAGAAGAAGACGACCGAGGATGAGATGGTTGGATGGCATCACTAACTCGATGGAGATGAGTTTGAGTAAGCTCCGGGAGTTGGTGATGGACAGAGAAGCCTGGTGTCTGCAGTCCATGAGATTGCAAAGAGTCGGACACGACTGAGCAACTGAACTGAATTGTACAGAATGAGATTCATCAGAAAGAAAATATTGTAAAGCAGTTTGGACAAACCTGTTCCTTTTCAAAAAATTTTTAAAATATGGAAATAAATATTCATTTAAATTAATAGAAAATAAATGATATTCTGAATCTAGCCTTTGGACTCATCTGTATATATAGTATATTACAGATAATAAGGTTTTAATATAATCTTAGAATCTTATAAGCCTGTGAAATCAGTAGCAGTGAAAAACCATTTGAACTTTGGCCCTATGATCTTTTTAATCTAATATAAAAGATTTTTGGAACAATGATAAAGGAAGATGCAGGGGGAAATATTAATATGGAGTTAGAATTAAAGTCACTTACCATTATCCTAAACCACACCAGTCATGGTATGTTTAAAAAAAAACAAAACCCATTCAGTTGCTATTCTTGAAATATTGTGTGCCTAAACTATGCAAGTTATAC
Organism: Antilocapra americana; assembly: GCA_007570785.1. NCBI lineage: Eukaryota > Metazoa > Chordata > Mammalia > Artiodactyla > Antilocapridae > Antilocapra > Antilocapra americana. The sequence continues at coordinate 5,733,809 of ML663573.1, forward strand.
CCTGTACACTTAACCCTGAGCCTCCTCAGCTTCTTTTTTCAGGTTGCACAGCTAGTGAGGAGTCCAGAATGGAATTTGAGCTTGGGTGGGTTTGACTCAAGTGCTCATGGTCTTTGGCGAGATTTGTTGCTGGAAAAAGCATCTTGGAGCCAGTGAAACTGGAAACTGGACCTTTAAGAGGCTGGACCAGAGTTAGTGGAGCGCATCAGACTTAGGCAGGGAGGGCAGCTTGATCAGTAGGTGAGGTCCAGAAATGGTCACTAAGTCAGGAATAAGGAGGGTTTTACCTTCCCCAGGGCTTACCTGGGGAAGGTAAAACCAGGGGAAGATGAAATTGGCAAGGTTAATTTGGTTTAAATTATGGAGAGATTTTTTTTTTTAAAGACACGTAAGTGTTTGGATTAAAATACTACAACAAACATATTAAAGATAAAATGGGTTAAGAAACTTAGGGATGTCAGAGAAGGAGAAATGTCCAGTGACATCGCTTATATTGTGTAGTCTAAAAAGAAATGATACAAATGAACTTAACTTATAAAACAGAAACAGACTCTCCAACTTAGAGAGCAAGCTGTGGTTGTCCTGGGGATGGACAGAGGTGTGGAAGGAATGGAAGGGATAGTTAGGGAGTTTGGGATGGACATGTACACGCTGCTGTATTTAAAATAGATCACCAGCAAGGGACCTACTGTATAGCACATGGAGCTCTGCTCATTATTATATGGCAGTTTGGATAGGAGGGAAGTTTGGGAGAGAATGGATACATGTACATGTATGGCCGAGCCCCTTCCCTGTTTACTGAAACTATTACAATATTGTTCAATAATAAAAAGTTTTAAAAAAAACTGAAAGATTAAATGCTCAATTCATAGTGGGCTTTTTTTGGAGATTGAGGTCTGAAGCTACTGCCAAGTTGCTTCAGTTGTGTCTGACTCTGTGCTACCGTGTAAACGGCAGCCTACCAGCTTCCTCCGTCCCTGGGATTCTCCAGGCAAGAACGCTGGAGTGGGTTGCCATTTTCTTCTCCAATGCATGAAAAGTGAAAAGTGAAAGTGAAGTCTCTCAGTCATGTCCAACTCTTCGCAACCCCATGGACTGCAGCCTACCAGGCTCCTCCATGCATGGGATTTTCCAGGCAAGAGTACTGGAGTGGGTTGCCATTGCCATCTCCATGAGGGCTGAAGGCAAGGGACTAATTGAGAAGTTATAGTCAAAAAGACTGTAAATCTTTCAGATGAAACCCAGTGTCAGCACCACAGTCTCACCCCAATGCTGGATTCCTGGATTTGTCTTTCATACCATTATCTCCATTTTCCTTTAAATGGACATTTTCAAACATTGAACAGAAGTAGATGAAAGTGTAATGAACCCTATGAACCTGTCACTCAGATTTCAATAATTATATGGCTAGTTTTGTTGTATGTAAACTTTTTCTTCCTTTACCCACAAACCCCTGCCCTCAATATTATTTTGAAGTAAATCCCAGATATTGTATCAGTTAATCTGTCAATATTTTAGCATATAGTTTTATCTAAAAAGAAGGGGACTTAAAAAAGAAACAAACATAATACAGTTATCACATTTAAAAATATTTTTTCATACTAATTATCCAATATTCAAATTTCCAGTAGTTTCATAAATAGTCAAATCTATGGTTTTTCCAGTAGTCACGTATGGATGTGAGAGTTGGACTATAAAGAGAGCTGAGCACTGAAGAATTGATGCTTTTAAACTGTGGTGTTGGGAGAAGACTCTTGGAGAGTCCTTTGTATTGCAAGGAGGTCAAACTCGTCCATCCTAAAGGAAATCAGTCCTGAATATTCATTGGAAGGACTGATGCTGTAGCTGAAGCTCCAATACTTCAGCCACCAGATTCGAAAAACTGACTCATTGAAAGACACCCCGATGCTGGGAAAGATGGAAGGCAGGAGGAGAAGGGGACGAAAGGGGATGAGATGGTTGGATGGCATCACTGACTCAACGGACATGAGTTTGATGAGCAAGCTCTGGGAGTTGGTGATGGACAGGGAGGCCTGGTGTGCTGCAGTCCATGGGGTCGCAAAGAGCCAGACATGACTGAGCGACTGAACTGAGCATAAATAGATTAAATGTTTTTGTTTTATTTACCTTTTGGGGTAGTTTGAATCAAGATTGAAATAAAATCTTGATTTTAATACCTTTTCATATCTGTTGTTTTCCTCTTAATCTCTCCTTTTCTTTCTCCCTCTCTCATTTCCTTTTTACTGTTACAATTTATTTGTTGAAGAAATTAGGTAGTTTTTCTAGTAGAAGTTCCTACAGTTTGAGATTTGCTGATTGATTAGCTATGCTTTATTATATCTTTTCATCCTTTTTAATTTCCTATAAATCAATAGTTAGAAATACAAGGCTTTATCAAGCACCTGTGTGCACACTCAAACATTCAGTGTGCCCAACTCTTTGTGACCCCATGGACTGTAAGCCTACCAGGCTCCTCTGTCATGGAATTTTCAAAGCAAGAATACTGGAGCTGGTTGCCGTTTTCTTCTCAAGACGATCTTCCCAACCCAGGGATTGAACCCATGTCTCTTTGGCCTCCAGCATTGGCAAGCAGTTTCTTTACCACTCTGCCACCTGGAAACCCCTTACTGAGATCATTATCAGGTTTTTTGTTAAATTTTCTGCAAGAAATTGCTGTTTCATTCATTAGGAGGTAAAGGATGTCTTGATTTTTTTCCCTTTTGAATGGCACCACTGATACTCATGATAGTCTTTTCCCTCCCCCCTTCTTCATTTCCAATATTTTTACTACATTTTTTTTTGTAGTCATCTTTTTGCCTTAAGACTGCCAGTAACAAATAGCAAAATGTGTTTTATATAGCACATTGCTACCAGGCAGTGTAACTGTTAACATGATAAATATTCTTGGACATGAGCCCAAGTTTTGTTCAGTTTTATGTTTGTCCTCATACATTTATTTTTGTATTGCTGTGTCTAATTCTAAATGTAAGCTCTTAGAAAGCATTAAGTCAGTAATTCACCAGGCTTTGAGTACCTGTCAGTGGTCAGTACTGGGAACCCAAGAGGAAGTAAGAGTCTAGGTCAGGAGATCCGCAAACAGATAATTAATTTATTGTGCTTTATTTTAAGAGTACATCAGAAGTCGGTGTGAGGTAGTTGTTTGGGGGAATGGAAGAATTAACTTCTGGCAGAATCTTGAAGACAGCTATGCTTTGCAGACACACCTGGAAGAGCGTTCACCTGCACCAAGAGTGTTGCAAGTGCAGACAGGTGGCCCCATGGGAGCTTCTGAGCAAGCCAGTGCGTGAAGCTGAGGACTTGCCATGGACCCCAGGGAAGGTGGAGATGACACTGTGGTGACAGCTGGAGGCTTGACAGGCTTTTCTCTACCAGACTAAGGACTGTGGCTCAGACTTCCCTGGTGGCTCAGACGGTAAAGTGGCTGCCTACAATGCAGGAGACCCAGGTTCAATCCCTAGGTCGGGAAGATCTCCTGGAGAAGGAAATGGCAGCCCATTCCAGTATTCTTGCCTGGAAAATCCCATGGACAGAGAAGCCTGGTGGGCTACAGTCTATGGGGTTGCAAAGGGTCAGACACGACTGAGTTACTTCACTTAGCTTAGATTAAGGACTGTGGGCCTCATTCTGTAGGCATCATGGAGGAGGCCTCTCCACACAGCAGCACACCATGGCTGTTTGCATTTTAGTAAGTTGGCTCTCGTGGTGCAATGAACAAGAAGCTGTAGTGCCAAGGGTCTGGCAGCTGGAGGGAGGATGGACCTGATAGTGATTTTAGGATTGTTCGTGTGTCACAAGTGTTTTGGTCATGAAGGAGGTAAGAAATGTGAGATGGCTCTGAGAAATCCCATGTGGATGGGAACACCCTTGTCCAGGTTATAACCTGAAGGAAGGGGATCAGAGTTGAGGAAGACAGTTAGGAGAGTCATTCCTTGATGTGAGCACCAAGGACTCCTTCAAAATACAGTAAAACTACAGGGCACTTGAAGTAGAGATTAAAGACTCATCACCATCCAGAGGTCAACATGGAGTCTTTGGATGAAAGAGAGGAACCAGCAGAAGACCGTTAAACAAACATAACCTGAGGAGGCAAATGGGTCTTTTACCTTGCTTTCCATCAGCCTGTAGACCTTAAACAACTGCTTGATGATAATGAGTCATCCGTTGAGTGGCTTTGTATTCAGATTTGTGGGGAGTTTGAAATTTTAACATTTCTTTTCATAATATTATAATTTAATATTTTGTAAGTATTCCACATTAAAATGCTTAAGATTAATAAGTTTTGAAAAGGTATTGTAGGAGAATAAGTGGAAGCTTAGCGTAATACCTTTAAAAAGTTAAGATTACATCAATCCTTAGGATAGTACTTGAAGCTTCCAGTTGTTTGTAGAGTGCAGTTAGGGGAGAAAGGAAGATTAGTCTATCACGTTGAGATACTAGTAGTGTGCTCAGACACTAGCTGTGCAAATTGAGGTTTTGTTTCCTCATGGTGAAAAATAAGATGATAGTTAATAGAGCCTCTCTTCTGGGTTATTGTAAAGGTGGACTGGGCACAGTACCTGTCATAGAGCCCTGCCTAAAATATCATCTGTCCTAGTTAATAATATTTCCATTAGGGCATTCCTGAGGAGGCAAGGGGGTGATTGATTGCACAATCCTGGAAGTGGATACCTTATAGGTTTACATTACTTTCTTTTTGGAAAGGATATATTTTTTTAATTAATTAATTAATTTTTTCCTTTACATTATTGTGTTGGTTTTGCCATACATTGACATGAATATGCCATGGGTATACATGTGTTCCCCTTCCAGAACCCCTCTCCCACCTTCCTGCCGATTCCATCCCTCTGGGTCATCCTGGTGCACCAGCTCTGAGCACCATGTATCATGCATCAAACCTGGGCTGGCGATTCATTTAACATATGATAATTTACATGTTTCAGTGCCGTTCTCCCATATCATCCCACCCTTGCCCTGTCCCATAGAGTCCAAAAGACTGTTCTGTATATCTACATCTCTTTTGCTGACTCACATACAAGGTTATCGTTACCATCTTTCTAAATTCCATATATATGTGTTAGTATACTGTATTGTTGTTTTTTCTTCTGGCTTATTTTAAATTTATGTAACTGCAAGGGAGAAATTGAAAGATATATCCAACTGAATGCAAAGTTCCAGAGAATATCAAGGAGAGATAAGAAGGCCTTCTTAAATGAACAATGCAAAGAAATAGAGGAAAAGATAGAATGGGAAAGAATAGAGATATCTGCAAGAAAACTGGAGATACCAAGGGAACATTTTGTGCAAGATGGGCATGATAAAGGACACAAACTGTAAGGACCTAACAGAAGCAAAAGAAATTAAGAAGAGATAGCAAGAATACACAGAAGGACTAGATTAAAGGCCCAGATTACCATTATGGTGTGGTCACTCATCTGGAGCCAGACATCCTGGAGGGTGAAGTCAAGTGGGCCTTAGGAAGCACTTGAACAGACAAATCTAGTGGAGGTGATGAAGTTCCAGCTGAGTTATTCAAAATCTTAAAAGATGATGCTGTGAAAGTGCTGCACTCAATAAGCAAATTTGGAAAACTCAGCAGTGGCCATAGGACTAGACAAGGTCAGTTCTCATTCCACTCCCAGGACTAGAAAAGGTCAGTTCTCATTCCAGTCCCAGAGAATGGCAATGTCAAAGAATGTTCTAACTAGCGTGTGATTGTGCTCATTTCACACGATAGCACAGTAATGCTAAAAATGCTTCAAACTAATCTTCAGCAGGACATGAACCAAGAACTTCCAGATGTTCAAGCTGAATTTAGAAAAAGCAGAGGAACCAGAGATCAAATTGCCAACATTTGTTGGATCATAGAGAAAGCAAGAGAATTCCAGAAAAATATCTACATATACTTCATTGACGACTCGAAAGCCTTTGACTGTGTTTATCACAACAAACTGTATAAAATTCTTAAAGAGCTGGGAATACCAGACCACCTTACCTGTCTCCTGAGAAACCTGTATGCAGGTCAAGAAGCAGTTGTTAAAACTGGCCGTAGAATAATGGACGGTTCAAAATTGGGAAAGGCGTACTGCAGGGCTGTATATTGTCACCCTACATATTTAACTTCTGTCTGGAGTGTATCATGGAAATGCTGGGCTGGATCAATCACAAGATTGTGATCAAGATTGTCAGGAGAAGTGTCAACAACCTCAGATGGGCAGATTATACCATTCTGATGGCAGAAGATAAGAGCTAAAGGGCCTCTTGATGAGGGTGAAAGTGAAGAATGAAAAGGGTTAAAACTCAACATTCAGAAAACTTAAAATCATGGCATTGAGTCCCATAACTTCCTGGCAAATAGGGGGAGAAAAAGTGGAAGCAATAATAGATTTTATATTCTTTAACTCTAAAATCACGGTGGAAAATGACTGCGGGTATGTGTGCCAAGCCACTTCAGTGGTGTCCAACTCTTTGTCACCCTCTTAACTGTCACCCACCAAGTTCTTCTGTCCATGGGATTCTCCAGGCAAGAATATTGGAATGGGTTGCTATGTCCCTCCTCCAGGGAATCTTCCATACCCAGGGATCAAACCCATGTCTCTTATGTCTCCTGCATTGGCAAGCAGGTTCCTTAAACACTAGTGCCACCTGGAAAACCCATGATGACTTCAGCCATTAAATTAAGACACTTGCTCCTCGGAAGAAAAGCTATGACAAACCTAGACAGCATATCAAAAAGCAGACACACCACCTTGCCAATGATGGTCTGTATAGTCAAAGCTATAGTTTTTCTAGTAGTCATGTATGGATGTGAGGGTTGGACCATAAAGAAGGCTGAGGGCTGAAGAACTGATGCTTCGAACTATGGTGTTGGAGAAGCCTTTTGAGCATCCCTTGGATTGCAAGAAAATAACACCAGTTGCTCCTAAAGGAACTCGACCCTGAATATTCATTGGAAGGACTGATGTTGAAGCTCAAGCTCCAGTACTTTTGGCCACCTGATGCAACGAGGTGACTCTTTAGAAAAGACTCTAATGCTGGGAATGATTGAGGGCAGGAGGAAAAGGGGACGCCAGAGAAAGAGATGGCTGGATGGCATTACCGACTCAATGGACATGGTTTGAGCAAGCTCTGGGAGATGGTTAAGGACAGAAAACCCTGGAGTGCTACAGTTCATTGGTTCACAAAGAATGGGACATGACTGAGCAAATGAATGCTGATGACCAGTCCTCCCACCTCTCTCCTGGTGTGAGTTTGCTGCTTTCTGTACTGAGGTTAGGCATATTGTGATGCTAAGGTAAACGTGTGTAGTAAAATGATGGACTGTGTGACTCTAAAGACACTTCTTTTGCTGAAAGCTATCCTCCATCAAAATTTGAAATCTGCCAACCTTTTGGCAGATACTCCCCTTGTGGAGACTTATGTTGTTATTTAGTGGCTAAGTCGTGTCCATCTCTCTTGTGACCCCATGGACTGCAGCCTGCCAGGCTCCTTTGTCCATGGGGTTTCCCAGGCAGGAATACTGAGTGGCTTGTCATATCTGCCTGCAGGGAATCTTCCTGATCCAGGGATTAAATCAGCGTCTCCTGAGTTTTCTGCATTGGCAGGTGGATTCTTTACCACTGAGCCTCCAGGGAAACTGATGGAGATTTATGCCGCAGAAGCATTTCACCTGAAGTTGTATGCACAAGGATGTTTGTTATAGTGCTGTAATAAGTAGAGAAACACTGGGGATAGCCTAGATATCCATCAATAGAGAACTGGTTGAATAAATCACAGAATTAATACAATACTATGTAGCGAAAGAAAAAGATATTTAGGTGCAGATATAGAAAGAGATATATATACACATCTATTGTTACGGGGCCACAGCGTAGACTGTACAGAGCAAATCTGCCCAATTGTTTCGAAAGAAAAAGGGTTTTAAATTCACTTCATACTTGGTTGTGCCTTGAACAATTTGGAACAATAAATAACAGCTTATTAACAGGAACCTTTTCGAGGGACTCCTGGAAACTAGGAGGACAACTTTCTTTGTTTGTATCTTCGTATCTTTTGAGGTCATACATACCATGGGAATATTTTTAAGTTTTAAATTCTTTAAAGTGTCCTTGACATTTTATTGTGCATTTTCTTCGTAGTCTCATATTGCCATCGGTACTTAATTAATTTCATTATAGAAGGAAACAGAAGTACTCCTGCTGTTGCCGTTATCACATACCAGAGCTAGGTGACAGTTTTGGTCTCCTCTCTCCTCACAATAACATAGTATAACTGCTGTTTCCTTCCTGGTCACACTTTACACTGTGAGATGTTAGGCATCCAGCAAGGGGAGTAGTCCCTACAAGATGTTTACTAAGTTTTTGTTGTTGTTCAGTCACTCAGTCATTTCTGACTTTTCGCCACACCATGGACTGCAGCATGTGCTTCCCTGTCCTTCACCATCTCCCGGAACTTGCTCAAACTCGTGTCCATTGAGTCAGACACCATCTCATCCAACCATCTCATCCTCTGTTGTCCTCTTCTTCTCTTGCCCTCAATCTTTCCCAGCATCAAGGTCTTTTCCAGTGAATCAGTTCTTCCCATCAGGTGGCCAGAGTATTGGAGCTTCAGCTTCAGCATCAGTCCTTTAAATGAATATTCAGGATGGATTTCCTTTAGGATTGATTGGTTTGCTTTCCTTGCAGTCCAAGAGACTCTCCAAGAGTCTTCTCCAACACCACAGTTCAAAAGCATCAGTTTGTTGGTGCTCAGCTTTTTTTAACGGTTCAACGCTCATATCCATACATGACTACTGGAAAAGCCGTGGCTTTGACTAGATGGACCTTTGTCAGCAAAGTAGTGTCTCTGCTTTTTAATATGATGTCTAGGTTGGTCATAGCTTTTCTTCGAAGGAGCACGCATCCTACTTTCACTTTCATGCCTTCAATCACCATCTGCAGTCATTTTGGAGCCCAAGAAAATAAAGGCTCTCACTGCTTCAATTGTTTCTCCATCTATTTGCCATGATGGGACCAGGTGCCAAGATCTTAGTTTCCTGAATGTTGAGTTTTAACCAACTTTTTCACTCTCTTCATTCACTTTCATCAAGAGGCTCTCTAGTTTCTCTTCACTTTCTGCCATAAGAATAGTGTCATCTGCATATCTGAAGTTATTGATATTTCTCCTGGCAATCTTGATTCTAGCTTGTTATTCATCCAGCCCTGCATTTGCATGATGTACTCTGCATATAAGTTAAATAAACAGAGTGACAGTACACAGTCTTGACACACTCCTTTCCCAATTTGGAACCTGTCTGTTGTTCCGTGTCTGGTTCTAATTGTTGCTCCTTGACCTACATACAGGTTTCTCGGGAGGCAGATCAAGTGCTTTGGTATCCCCATCTCTTTTAAGAATTTTCCACCATTTATGGTGATACAAGATACTCAATGTTTAGACATGTGGTAAAAGTAACATCTAATGTGAAAACTTTTGAAACAAGTGTGTACATGGCTCTGTCCCAAGCTCCTTTCACACACTTGCTGTTTTGGGAGTCTCCGTTTTACCTTTGATCTATAACATGAAGAAGGTTAAAGCCAGAATCCGTCAATACCGAAAAACTTGTGGGTGAGATGAACAAAAATACTGATAAAGGACTCTGTAAGGGTAGACCACAATTCTTGTGTGGCTGCTTTATGCTCTAGTATTATCATAGTGCGGTATTCTCTTAAATAGTCACAGTTGTATATTGTCACAGTCACAGTCTAAGTGTGAACTAATGTGTAAGCTTGTGTGCAGTGGTTTAAATGTGTGAATAACTGAGATTGCAGTGATGTGTTAAGCATGAAGGCGTTCTTTGTTGTTGTTAGTTTATAAAATATAGTGCTGGATATGTTTCTTATTTTCTGATACTCACATTGCCCTCTTGTTGTCTGTTAAATTACTTATTCCTATTTACTCTTCTTGAGATGAAAATAAGTACCTACCAGAAAATAAATATAGCTCTGAAGAGGGAAAAGTTCCAGTTTGTTAAGAGATGTAACTTTTGTGTCTTTATTAAAGCTGCCAAATGTAGACTTTATAGTCCCAGTGTAAGTTATATATAGATGATTTTTTTAGGGTAAAACTTATTACCTTTTCTGGGTGTTCTCTCAATTAAATTAATCCTTATGTTCAAACATAAATTGAAGCATGGTGAAAAACTGAAAGCATTTCCCCTAAAGTCAGGAACAAGACAAGGGTGCCCACTCTCACCAATACTATTCAACATAGTTTTGGAAGTCTTGGCCACAGCAATCAGAGCAGATAAAGAAATAAAAGGAATCCAGATTGGAAAAGAAGAAGTAAAACTCTCACTGTTTGCAGACGACATGATCCTCTACATAGAAAACCTGTTTTCTATGTAGAAAATTACTAGAGCTAATCAGTGAATATAGTAAAGTTGCAGGATATAAAATCAACACACAGAAATCCCTTACATTTCTATACACTAACAATGAGAATACAGAAAGAGAGATTAAGGGAACAATTCCATTCAACCATCGAAACAAAAAGAATAAAATACTTAGGAGTATATCTACCTAAAGAAACAAAAGACCTATATATAGAAAATTATAAAACACTGATGAAAGAAATCAAAGAGGACACAAACAGATGGAGAAATATACTGTGTTCATGAATTGGAAGAATCAATATAGTGAAAATAAGTATACTACCCAGAGCAATCTATAGATTCAATGCAATTCCTATCAAGCTACCAGAGGTCTTTTTCAGAGAACTAGAACAAATAATTTCACAGTTTGTATGGAAATACAAAACACCTCGAATAGCCAAAGCAATCTTGACAAAGAAGAATGGAACTAGAAGAATCAACCTGCCTGACTTTAGGCTATACTACAAAGCCATCACAGTCATCAAGACAGTATGATACTGGCATAAAGACAGAAACATAGATCAGTGGAACAAAATAGAAATCCCAGAGATAAATCCACACACGTATGGACACCTTATCTTTGACAAAGGAGGCAAGAATATACAATGGAGGAAAGACAATCTCTTTAACAAGTGGTGCTGGGAAAACTGGACAGCCACTTGTAAAAGAATGAAACTAGAACACTTCCTAACACCATACACAAAAATAAACTCAAAATGGATTAAAGATCTAAACATAAGACCAGAAACTATAAAACCCCTAGAGGAAAACATAGGCAAAACACTCTCCGACATAAACCAAAGCAGGATCCTCTATGACCCACCTCCCAAAATATTGGCAATAAAAGCACAAATAAACAAATGGGACCTAATTAAAATTAAAAGCTTCTGCACAACAAAGGAAACTAAAAGCAAGGTGAAAAGGCAGCCTTCAGAATGGGAGAAAATAGTAGCAAATGAAGCAACGGACAAACAATTCATCTTAAAAATATACAAGCAACTCCTGTAGCTCAGTTCCAGAAAAATAAACGACCCAATCAAAAAGTGGGCCAAAGAACTAAACAGACATTTCTCCAAAGAAGACATAAAAGTGGCTAACAAACACATGAAAAGATGCTCAACATCACTCATTATCAGAGAAATGCAAATCAAAACCACAATGAGGTACTACTTTACACCAGTCAGAATGGCTGCCATCCAAAAGTCTACAAGCAATAAATGCTGGAGAGGATGTGGAGAAAAGGGAACCCTCTTACACTGTTGGTGGGAGTGTAAACTAGTACAGCCACTGTGGAGAACAGTGTGGAGATTCCTTAAAAAACTAGAAATAGAACTGCTGTATGACCCAGCAGTCCCACTGTTGGGCATACACACCGAGGAAACCAGAATTGAAAGAGACACGTGTACCCCAATTTTCATCACCGCATTGTTCACAATAGCCAGGACATGGAAGCAACCTAGATGTCCATCAATAGACGAATGGATAAGAAAGCTGTGGTACATATACACAATGGAATATTACTCAGCCATTAAAAAGGATACATTTGAATCAGTTCTACTGAGGTGGACGAAACTGGAGCCTGTTATCCAGAGTGAAGTAAGCCAGAAGGAAAACAACAATACAGTATACTAACACATATATATGGAATTTAGAAAGATGGTAACGATAACCCTGTACGTGAGATGGCAAAAGAGACACCGATGTATAGAACAGTCTTTTGGACTCTATGGGAGAGGGCATGGGTGGGATGATATGGGAGAACAGCATTGAAACATGTAAATTATCATATGTGAAATCAATCGCCAGCCCAGGTTTGATGCTTGATACAGGATGGCCCAGGGCTGGTGCACTGGGATGACCCAGAGAGAGGGAATTGGGAGGAAAGTGGGAGGCAGGTTCCGGAAGGGGAACACATGTATACCCATGGCAGATTCATGTCAATGTATGGCAAAACCAACACCATAATGTAAAGAAAAAAAAATTAAAAAAAAAATAAATTGAAGCAGAACATGTTCAATTTCAGTGATTCTCACTAAATTTTATTTTTGTTGTATTTCCATCTATATTTAATAATTGTGAGCCTCTTGTGGTTAGGAATAGTGTTTGAGACTTTTGTGAAATCTAATTGTTTTAAATTTTTAAGCCTTAAAAAGTGAAATGTAAAGTCATAGTGAAATTTTCTAATGGCTTTCATAGTCTATTCAGCGTTGCTTATTTTAGAGGGGATAGTACCCAATTTAAAATGTATGTTTATTGTAGTTGCAGTGATCTTTTCCAAGTCGTTTAGAAATCATTTCATTTAGCTACAAAGAGAAAACCAAAAAATTTAAAAGACTTATTAGCATAGGGCATGTGAGCTTAGCCATTCCTCTTTATTAACAGTTTACTAAAATGAGTATCTAACCGCTACCCATAAATCGTGTGCACACGTGTGTGTTTGAGGCACAGGTGGGGATCTGCTCATTTGTTTGCCCATTGTGAGGCTGTCTTGTGCCTTTTTGGGGTTTTTGTAACAGGGTGAATGTCCCTGAATGGAGACCTTGTGCCCTGCTTGGTTTTGAAATCTTTGCTCTTAATCTAAAGGAACTTGCATGACACACAGTTGGAAGTCTCTATAACAAATCAGCTCTTGGATCCAGAAGCAAGTGGAGTGTGTGTGTGAGTAGTAATCATCTTTCAGCCTTGGCTTTTGTTCCCCCAGCCCAGTTGTTACCCTCTACCAGCAGCCTGATTGAAGAGCTACTGTTTTAAATATTCTCTGATTGCATGTGCTCGAGACCTCACCTAAAAGTTATCAGATAAAAAACTGGACAACTGGGTGTAATTCTCTTCCAAAAGTGTAGGGCATTCTGCACTATTATTAGATGTTAGATGTCTTGACCTGTTGTGTGTGTGGGTTTATGTATAGGGAAGAGGAGTTACTTGGGAAATGCTATATTGTTGGCATGCTCGTTACTCAGAGCCTCTTTAAAGGCAGGCTGCACCAAAACTTTGCTAGTTAAGTCTAGTTTGTACAGCTTGTATACTTTTAGTACAAGCTGTTGGTCCAAAGTTTCTTGGCTTCAGAAGCTGTGTAAGTTCAAGTGTATACTGTATGAGAAAGGGGTGGGGCAACAGAAGCTTTTTATAGGGTTTCAACTCATTACCATTACCATTAATTTCTAAAGTAGTATTTTGAGAATTTAACAGGGAAAGTAAAACTTGTATATAGTGTTCCTTTAATTCTAACACATTTAAACTGACAGGGAAAAGAAGAGAATTTTATTTTCAAGTGATATTTTCCATTCTTTTTTTTCTTCCCTGTTAGAAACTGGTTCTTCAACTTTCAGTGCCAATTAAGAAATGCTATAATAAGCATTTTACATTCTGTCCCGCTATTTGACTTGAGGTGTAAATGGGCCTAGAATGTTTAGTAACTAAGTGTACATAGTTGAACAACTAGAGAGCTGACCTCCAGTAAGTTTGGTGTGACATTTGGTTTGTATAATATTTCAGCATAATACTAAAACCATGAAGAATTCCTCCTTGAAAAGTATTCAAGAGGATGCCAGAAAGGCCATGTTAATAATAAGTTTCTCTACTTAGGTAGATTTTGAGTGTGTTTTCTTCCCCACTATTGTTTTATGCTTTATTATGGTTCTTTGATTACTACGCTATGTGAACATATGTAATTCTATGTATGAGTGTTTACTGGTTTTGTAGAAATCTCAGGATACTGTCAGCTTAATAACTGTGTTGTTTTATGGGTTATTGAGAGGACATCTTATAAGTCAGTTGATAATAAAGTTTTCATTAATTATTTTAACATTTTCAAGGTATTATTAAAAGCAACTCAACCAAAATCAAAATTAAATTATAATATAGACTTTTGGTTTGCTCTGTTTTAAGAGAGTTTAGTTATTGCTAGCTTTCTTTCTCATCTTACTGACTATCACCTTCCTGCAAAACTCAAATACAGTCTTTAGTTTGTATGGTTGCATAATAAATTTAATTGTTAATTATACATGTTTTTGCTCTTGATGATACGCTGCCTTCTTGTATTTTATTTTTGCTTCTGAGAAAGTGTTACAGAAGTGATAATTATATTTATATGTCTGCTTAAAGTAACGTAAGTTGATAGTTTGTGATAAGCCTTTGCTTCATCTTAATTACCAAAGAAGCTTATAATTCATTGAGATATTTCTTTGTATTTGTGTTTGTTTAGGATATGTCTCAGGAAGGCTATGGAACTAGGTCTCAACCTCCTCTGGCTTCTGGAAAACCTAACCATGAAGACTTGAACTTAATACAACAAGAAAGACCATCAAGTTTACCAGTAAGACAATTAATTGATTTGGAAATGGAATGAGTTACGGATTTCTAAAATGAGCATTTGGTTTTGTTTATTGTACTTTATATTAAGATTTGTGGGAGAAGTTTCTATATTTCAGATGTATTTGTGCATTTCCTTCTTAAAGGAGCTATGTAGTTCTGAATAAGTCTGTTTCGTTAGTATGTCTCTCTGAGTCCAATATTGTAGGTATCTCTGAATCCAGTTGGCAGCCTTTATTTGGCTGATAGATTTTGTGTCAGCAAGATGTTAACTGTTGTACAGTTGTGCTTTGCATAGCATGTTGCTTTCTGGTAGTGATTCAGAACAGAGGTATCTATATAAGAGTTAAATGGAAAGGAAATTCTCATTTGGCAAATAATATAAATGATGAGATAAAGTGTCCAGTGGTAGTGTAAATTTCTTCAGAGACTTTATGTCATGAGAAATGACTTAATCTTTTTTTACCGAAAAGAAAAGTATTTTAATTTAAAATTGGAAAATGCAGCTTATAAGTATTTCCATTAGCAAATCACGGTATTGGGTCTGTTGACTACGGTAGTAGCTGAGTTACAGGTTACATGTTAATTTCTTTTATTAGTTCATCTGTGCTTAATTTTCCTTTTTCATCCCATAGGCAACCTCATTTAAAAAAGGTTCTCCTTATAAATTAAAAGAATACATGTGTGCAAAAATTTTTGTATTTATTTTCTTGTTAAAATATTTTGATTTAAAGAATTATTATTATTGCTTAGTCTCTATTAAGAGATAATATTTAAGGTAGGAGTTCAAACTAGCCATGATTGTAATTTGAATTTCAAATATGTTTACATTAATTAAGATTTATCATATTGTTGCTAAACATTTGAGAACTAGCATTTGTGAAGAATGTTATATGTGACATACCCATTTCTAACTTACATGTATCCTTAGAGTAGAAGGTAAGTAAAGGCTACATGATATCTTTGCATCTGATACACATGTACTTGAAACTCTAATTTTTACAGATTTTATTTCTATGGTGGGAGGTGCGTAAAATTTACTGTGGTCGTTTTTTTAGTTACATTGAAATATTTATTGTCTAGTTATTTGGTTTTTAAAGGAATGAAAAAAGTAATGGACTCTGTATTATGCTGTAAACGTTTTTCTTCAGCAGATAATCTGCAGTTTGGTGAAGTGTGTGTATGTGTCTGTGTGCCTGCATGCTGATGGTATATGAAACATTTGCTGAATGTTTGGAAATTGGCTTGTGGTTTTAGGAAATTTAAATTGACCCATGAAAAGGTGGAGAGTGAATTCTACTTTTTTCCACTCCGATTTTTAGTGTTTTAGATAAGCCCATCCTTATAGGTTTGTCATTGGCTGGTGATGTGTACTGTTTTACTGGTTGGGAAGTTTGTTATAAATTGATGCTGGTTTTCTGCATAGGTCTAAGAGTAGTTTGCAGTGTACTGCTTTCTTAATATATCCATTTGAACTTTTGGGTCACTTGCTAGGCTATGCTTCTTTTCATTGCTCTGCTTTGGAATGAATGGTTGATGTTCAGCTAACTCTGTAGCATAATTAGGGGAGGATTGGGGTGGCAAGAATTGTGGTGGTCCCAGAAAACTGAAGAGTTCTGCTTTGGGATGCTGCATTTTAAGTCGATTATTAGGGAAGAGACTCAAAGTATTTTAGGAAGTGAACCAGTATATTCTTTAACAAATTAAGTCTTTTGGATTATTCTATTTGTATATGTATAATGGCTTACCTTCTTCCTTAATGTTTATCTCGCCTCCTCCCCTGGAGGATTTAAGGTTGCTCATAATATAAATCTTCTTATGAAGCTATTAAAAAAAGAAATGCCCTGATTGGTATTTTCTTTTTGTTTTTTGTAACTCACAGATAAATAGGATGTTGATTGACTCAATAACATTTCAGTAATCTTTTTTTATAGATGAAAGTTTCCAGGTATTATGGTGAGTACATAAAAGCATCAGTTATTGAATAAAGGAAAAATCATAGAGCAGCTGGTTGTACCTACCTAAACCCCCCGCCCTCAGTCTGTTAAGATAAAAATTGACTTTATTTAAATGAATTTTAGTGCTCTACTTTTCTTTCAACAGGCTTTGTTTGTGTAGAAAAGTTTTCTATGTAGAGTTTACAAATACATTTTTATTCATGTAAATGCTGCATCAATATATTATATAAAACTAAGGTAATTGTAGTTTCAGGGAGAGATTTGTTGTTGTTCTGTATGGCTCTAATATCATGTATTTTTACTCTTACTAAATATTTTAGTTCCCTAACTTGGGTAAATTGATTGTATAAGTACCATGAAACTATATATATTTGTTATCGTATCTGAATTGGTTATTAGATCTTTTGTGGGATTTAGGCTGTGATTTTTCCTTTTCAAGCATCAGTGATAAAATTTTGTCTTTTTACTGAGGATCAAAGGCAATCCGTCATATTTTTAATCTCTAGTTTTGTAATTTTGAGTCAAAGAAATTATGGGTTTTGCCTGTTCATTTAAGAATATGTGGTAAAAATTATTATAATGTATAATCAAGTCTATAACCATTGTATATGTGACTATAAGAAGGAAGCTTCTGAAGTGATTGTTTCTTAATTTTTTGCTTAAATTGAGTTAGATTGATAGAGTTTGTAGTGTTTTCCTATAGCTCTGCATGTTTGATATTTTCTTTAGTGTATTTTTGTTATACAGTTAACTCTCCATTATAAGAAATCAAGGCATTTCCTTATGCTTGATCTAGAATTTGATTCTCTCAGCAAGCTGTCCTCTCACCATTGTTTAAATTGGTATTTGTCTATGTTTGCATGTCATTAAATTCTTGGTGATCTTCAGTAGCTAATGCAGTTTTGTTTTCTGGCTGACAAGGCTCTTTAGATCATCCACATAAAGCCAGTGACAGATAAATTAATATTTGTTGTCTTGCTGTCTTGGGGCCATGACCAGTAATGTTTACTTTTCACTTAATGCACTCAGTCCTAAACTCAGAACAGATCTTCCTTAAAAAGATTTCTATACTGATTTCTCTATCTCTTAATGATATAACCTTTTTCCTGTTGAAGTTCATTAGCTTACATATCCTTGGTGTTA
Organism: Antilocapra americana; assembly: GCA_007570785.1. Classification (NCBI taxonomy): domain Eukaryota; kingdom Metazoa; phylum Chordata; class Mammalia; order Artiodactyla; family Antilocapridae; genus Antilocapra; species Antilocapra americana. The sequence continues at coordinate 5,751,647 of ML663573.1, forward strand.
CCACTATTAAGAAATCTTAGTATATAACATATGATATAAAAATTAGCTTGAAGAATTCTATCTCCTTGAGATATTACCGCTTAAAATTTTAGCACATTCTATAGTTGTTTTCTAACTCTAAAATTGATATGAAATGAAGCCATCATTAAGCAAAATATACAGTGGAATGCTAAAAAAAACTGCTATTGCTTATCGACACTTTTTTTTGTAAACATTGAGTATATCTTAATTTGTACTCTAAGATAACTCTCAAAACGCAATTCTAATACATTTCTGTTGAGTCTTTTTAGCTTTTTCATCACTTATGGCATTTACTAGTAATCCTCTTACTGCTTTCATAGTTGTCTTGCCTAACCCTCTCATCCCTAACAGATGAAGACCTTTTTTATAGTATTTGTTATGTTTTCAGTTCAGTTCAATCACTCAGTCATGTCTGGTTCTTTGTGACCCTGTGGACTGCAGCACACCAGGCTTCCCTGTCCATCACCAACTCCTGGAGTTTACTCAAACTATGTCCATCAAGTCGGTGATACCATCCAACCATCAAATCCTCTGTCATCCCCCTCTCCTCCTGCCTTCAATCTTTCCCAGGATCAGGGTCTTTTCCAGTGAGTCAGTTCATTGCATCAGGTGACCAGAGTGTTGGAGTTTCAGCTTCAACATCAGTCCTTCCCATGAACATTCAGGGTTGATTTCTTTTAGGATTGACTGGTTGGATTGTATTGCAGTCCAAGGGACTCTGCAAGAGTCTTCTCCAACACCACAGTTCAAAAGCATCAATTCTTTGGCACTCAGCTTCTTTTATGGTCCAACTCTCACATCCATACGTGACTACTGGAAGGACTTACGTTGAAGCTGAAACTCCAGTACTTTGGCCACCTGATGCGAAGAACTGATTCATTTGAAAAGACCCTGATGCTGGGAAAGATTGAAGGCGGGAGGAGAAGAGGATGAGATGGTCGGATGGCATCCACCTACTCAATGGACATGCTGCTGCTGCTGCTGCTGCTGCTGCTGCTAAGTCACTTCAGTCGTGTCTGACTCTGTGCGACCCCATAGACAACGGCTCACCAGGCTCCTCCATCCCTGGGATTCTCCAGGCAGGAACACTGGAGTGGGTTGCCATTTCCTTCTCCAATGCATGAAAGTGAAAAGTGAAAGTGGAGTCTCTCAGTCGTGTCCAACTCTTTGCAACCCCATGGACGGTAGCCTACTAGGCTCCTCCATGCATGGGATTTTCCAGGCAAGAGTACTGGGGTGGGTTGCCATTTACTTCTCCACAATGGACATGAGTTTGAGTAAACTCCAGGAGTTGGTGATGGGAAGCCTGGCGTGCTCCAGTCCATGGGGTCGCAAAGAGTTGGGCATGACTGAGCAACTGAACTGAACCGGAAAAACCATAGCTTTGACTAGATGGACCCTTTGTCAGCAAAGTAATGTCTCTGCTTTTTAATATGCTGTCTAGATTAATCATAACTTTTCTTCCAAGGAGCAAGCAACTTTTAGTTTCGTGGCTGCAGTTCACCATCTGCAGTCATTTTGGAGCCCAAGAAACTAAAGGCTCTGACTGTTTCCATTGTTTCCCCCATCTATTTGCCATAAAATGATGGGACTAGATGCCATAATCTTAGTTTTCTGAGTGTTGAGTTTTAACCCAACTTTTCCACTCTTCTCTTTCACTTTCATCAAGATGCTCTTAGTTCCTCTTTACATTGTGCCATAAGAGTGGTGTCGTGTGCGTCTTTGAGGTTATTGATATTTCTCCCAGCAATCTTGATTCCAGCTTGTGCTTCTTTCAGCCCAGCGTTTCTCATGATGTACTCAGCATATAAGTTAAATAAGCAAGGTGACAGTATACAGCCTTGACACCCTCCTTTCCCAATTTGGAACCAGGCCATTGTTCCATGTCCAGTTCTAACTGTTGCTTCTTGACCTGCATACAAGTTTCTCAGGAGGCAGATCAAGTGGTCTGGTCATTTGAAGAATTTTCCACAGATTGTTGTGATCCACACAAAGGCTTTAGCATAGTCAATGAAGCAGAAATAGATGTTTTTCTAGAATTCTCTTGCTTTTTCTATGATCCAGTGGATGTTGGCAACTTGATCTCTGGTTCTTCTGCTTTTTCTAAATCCAGCTTGAACATCTGGAATTTGTCAGTTCATGAACTGTTGAAGCTTGGCTTGAAGAATTTTGAGCATTACTTTGCTAGCGTGTGAAATGAGTGCAGTTGTACAGTAGTTTGAACATTTTTTGGCATTATCTTTCTTTGGGATTGGAATGAAAACTGACCTTTTCCAGTTTTGTGGCCACTGCCAAGTTTTCCAAATTTGCTGGCACATTGGTGCAGCACTTTCACAGCATCATCTTTTAGGATTTGAAATAACTGGAATTCTATCACTTCCAATAGCTTTGTTTGTAGTGATGCTTCTTAAGGCCCTCTTGACTTCACATTCTAGGATGTCTGGCTGTAGGTGATTGATCACACCATTATGGTTATCTGGGTCATGAAGATATTCTTTGTATAGTTCTTCTGTGTATTCTTGCCACCTCTTTTGAAAACCTTCTGCTTCTGTTAGGTTCATACCTAATTATTATGTTTTACTCAGTAAATGTTTTCTAATAGAATTTATGTAAGAATTTTTAAATACATTCTTCCCCCAACTTCAGAGTTTTCCTTTTAATTGCTTATAGAATCTTTTCCAAGCTTTCAAATTGACATCCAAAGAGTATATATTCTCCATATGGTACTTATTCTGAAATATTATATGAACGTGATATCTGTATTGGCAGGATGGTTTTATTCTTAAAACTATTTTCTTCTATTGTAAAATGGCATTTGAGTTTACTTCGATAACTTTAAGCCCCAGGAAAAAGTGGGCACTTTTGTATTATTAATCTAAAAACAGTATGAAAACATTATTTTCTTAGTAATATATATTTTTAATTGTGAAAATAAATGAATTGACAAACAGTAATCATGATTTCAGTAACACAGTACAGAAAATATGTTGCTAATGAATTATTTAAAATTTTAAAAGCAGGTTTGGATTTTTATCTTCCTTGTATTAAGCAAATAGTGCTCTCTCCTCTAGGGATCTGAAGAGTTGCTGATACTCTTCAGTTTAGAAACAACTTAATTTGTTTTTTCTTTCCAGTGCCCTGCCACTGGTTTGTATTTCTGATAGCAGGTCCATTATTCTGTTTACCTAAGATACAGACTAATGTCAGTCATATTCAAAAGGCTTTTGAAGGCCCATCAGGTCAGTAAAAACCTCTTTCTGACCTTTTCCTCCTTCAATAGGAAACATTTAAAGAGGTTGACATGAAAAGGGTTTGATCTTTCCAAGTTTAGTAAAAACTCCAAATGTCCTGTGGAATAGTGCTTATGACACTTCTGTTGAGTTTGCAATTAGAAGGAAGTATTGAGGATTACATAAAACATATTTTTTCCAGTTTGTGAAAGGAAGGAGGTAGTAAATGCTGGTGGTTCTTTGAAATAGTGTTAAACATGATGTTGGAAGCCTGAAAGAGAATGGTTGGAAAGCTGTTATTGCCATAAATATTCTTTGGGGTTAGGCATTAGCAAGAGAGCATGTAATCATTTGCCTTTACTGAAAGAGTACTCTATGTGTGTATGTGTTTTATTAATCTTTAATGACATATGTGGGCTTAGGGTTACATGAATTGTCATGTACTTTGGAAGCATGTAAGAAAAGAAGTATACTAATAAGAACATTTTAAGTGTGTCGATTTGATAATATAGTTCCTATAAATGATTAGAAACTACTGGAAAAAGCTTTAGTAAATGGAACATTTTTTTTAAACTGGATTTTGCATTTTACCAAGTTAACAACCCATCTAAAAATACAGATTATTAAGATGATCTTAACCTGTTAATTGGCAGGTTTTTGCAATTCTTAAAATCTGTCCAGTAAGAATTAGATGTATGGCTACTGAACAAACTTTTTCAAAATTTTTTTATTTGTATCTTGAGCTTGATTTAAAGGTTATCATTAAAAGGTTAAGAGCATAACTGTCATTTGTTGATTGATTGTTCTCAAATCATCCTGAACATTTAAAAAATTCCAAATTAATAAGAGAAGTTTAGTCGATTGTTCCCTTATCTCATTGTTAAGCGTTGATTATCCCCATGTGGAACAGACATGAGGTGTTTGTTATCACTGTTTCCTAAGTGTCTTTAGACTATGTTGAGTCTTGATGTCATGGAAGAGTCTTAGAAAGTGGGCTCCTGGTGAAGGGAGCAGGAGGTTCTCTTAGGATGTGTCTTGTCCGCATGATTGTCCGTAGACAGGGTTAACCATTTGGCACAGTTTTGAAACTGAAGGTACAGACACATTTTAATACCTTGGAGAAATGTTAAACGGAGCACAGCACACTCCGTTTCTTAACTATGATTTACCATATTTACAAATGTAATTTTAGCCTCTGATCTATGGTATATGGCTTCCCTGGTTGCTCAGACAGTAAAGCGTCTGCCTACAATGTGGGAAACCCGGGTTCGATCCCTAGGTCGGGAAGATCCCCTGGAGAAGGAAATGGCAATCCACTCCAGTACTATTGCCTAGAAAATCCCATGAACAGCAGAGCCTGGTAGGCTACAGTCCATGGGGTCGCAAAGAGTCGGACACTACTGAGCAACTTCACTTCACTTAACTATGGTATATGGAGATGTCAATTTTTTTCAGATTAAATTTGAGAGAAATATGAAAAGACCTTGCTTTGAAAGTCCTAATTTAGGGAAAATGATAGTAACTTTGACAGATGTGTATTTTCTAATGTGGATTATTTCTTTAAGATGTGATAATCTGTAATTTTATCCCCCAGAGTATTGTGATACTTTGAAAATAGAGGAAATAGTTGAACTTGAGCAAGGTAAGAAGTTGGAGGAAATGGGAAGGTATGTTTCTCCCTCTTTCAAAACAATCTTCCACTTAAATGTTTGTTCTGTAAATGAATGTTCAGTAAAACCTCACCAGTTTGGATTTCTTCCAGGTTACAGCAGGCTAAATATATGGAAAGTCTGAATAAATAAATATTTAAAAAGAACTATAGTTTGTTTTTAAATAACTCAAATGGTTGTGTGCAGTGTTTCTAAACTGAGATCTTTCAGTCCTTTTGAAATACATGGATAATTCTAAATTCATTATAGCTGAGATATTTGCTTAGTGGCAAAGTGTTATTTTTAAAAATTAATCTTATTTTTAAAAGCATGTTTTAACTAAGCATATACCCCTGCAGACCTTTTCACATAATATTCTGAGGCTTTCCACTTAAAATATGGGGTAAATGAATTTTAACCCATTTTATGGAATTGTCAGTTCAAAAAAAATGGATTCCCATAAAAAATACGCAGTAGATAAAATTGGAGATGAAGAGAGGCTGAAACATAATTGATTCTCAGGATATCGGTTTTGATAATAGAAGGATAACTATGATCTATAGTTGATAAATGAGGCTCATTAAGTAAGGGATGATAAATGCAGATATTCCTGGCTAACAGAAAAGTCAGCATACATATTTTGCTGTAACAAATGGGAGGCTGGGAGGTTTTGACCAGCTTTTGGCTCTTCAGGTGGCCTGTGTGAGACCATGGAGCCTTCTCTGCGGCCTCACAGGCTGGGATGCATGTAACTCTCAAGTCTGTCTGAAGACAGCCACAGCATCATACCTGGACATAAGCCTGTCTTACCAGAGGGACCGTCTCTGAACAGAAGAGGGCGTGAAGCAGTGTTGGACTTTTGTACAAACCACAAAAAGCATCGTGTGTGAGGGATTTTCATATGTGGGCACGGGGCCTCAAAATACAATTTAATCCATTTTTGTTGAGTCTTTTGAACTTTTTTATCCCTTATGGCATTTACTAGTCATCCTCTTTTTATTTTATAGTTGTCTTGCCTCTCCCTCTCACCCCAACAGACTAGAATCTTTTCATAGTATTTATTATGTTTTCAGTAAGTATTTTCCTAATAGAATTTACGTAAGAAGTTTTAAATAAGTAGGTCGTTGGCAGTGTAGCTTCTTCGAGTTTTAATTTTGATTTTTTATGTTAGAACAAAAAAAGTAATGTTTGGAAGTACCCTTTCTTATTTTAACCTACTGTTTCTGTTTCTACAAGTGGTAGTTCTTGGCATGTTGAGCTAGAAGGCCTCCCCTTTTTCCTCCTAGTGTTTCTCCTGTTCTACCCCACTAGAGGGGTAGCGGGCTTCCTCCAGATTATACAGGCATAGCCGTTGTTAAGTCTTTGAATGCACTGAACTTTATATTAGCCAAGTTAGCTGGGAAGTAAATTTTAATTTGCAGATTTCTGCTTTGTATATAACTGGAAACACAGGTCTGTTTTATGTAACAAGAGATATATAACCAGCAGGAACTCATAGTAGCATTTGCGGACTGGTTAATTGCTCTTATTTTTCTTTTGAAGTGGTGGTAACTATTTTTAATAATAACTGTCTATTTAGGAAGGGAAATAAATATATAGAGAGAAGGTTCTTACCTGAGAGCAAAAATTTCTAATCTTCCTTCACAATGTAAGATTTTAGAGTTGTCTCTCTCTCATCTTTTTTCTCTGCCTTCGCAAAATTGATGTAAAATAACTGAATGGTCTTGTTTTCCTTTGTTTGGGTCAAGAAATTTTAGCTGAAAATTGTTACTGTGTGAAAGAAGATTATTGACTCAACAAGCCTTCAATTTTCCGTGAATAACACTCCCACCCCCTAGCTTCAGGAACATGCCGTGCATGCATTCTATTTTAAAATACAGACTGTAATTTAAAACAGGCAGTTTGATGCCCCACTGAACTTTGTTTAAGCCTTGAATAAAAGAGGGGGAAAAAAGCTTTAAGCCACAAAAAAGTGACTAAGCTTTCACAACCACTTTTCTTCATAATACATTTTATGAAAAAAAAAAAAAAAGCTTCCAGGTACTGATGCTTTCGCTTTCCTTATGACCTGCATTTTATCCAGTGTTAGGACTGTGGTGTTTGCGTTTTTTCCCTTTATTTCATTATCCAGCTGTCATTCACTATTTAAAGTGTTGAGAGTAGTGTTCATTTTCACTGTGTGTGCTTTGTACATCTGTGCATGTTGTCCGCATACAATGTGTGTGACAAAACTGATTCTAAAGCTGAACACATAGTCTTTAGTATTCACTTATTGATAGCTAATTTTCTAGAGTTCTCTTGTTTTAAATAGTACCTGATTATTAGATTAAAAGTGAAAGAGTTAGTCGCTCAGTCGTGTCTGACTTTTTGGAGCCCTGTGGACTGTGTCCGTGTAATTCTCCAGGCAAGAATATTGGAGTGGGTTGCCATTCCCTTCTCCAGATTAGTAGACTAGACTGATAGAAATGTTTAACTGTAATTATTTTTTACTATCAGATCATTTGGCTCAGACAGTAAAGCGTATGTCTACAGTGCGGGAGACCCGGATTCAATCCCTGGGTTGGGAAAATCTCCTGGAGAAGGAAATGGCAATCCACTCCAGCATTCTTGGAAAATCCCATGGACAGAGGAGTCTGGTAGGCCACAGTCCATGGGGTCACAAAGAGTTGGATACGATTGAGTGACTTCACTCACTCACTCATTATAAAAATGATTTCATTGGAAAGAAGCATCTTCTATTACTTGCCTCCCTTCTCACAGAAATGAAAGTGAACAGCTTATAATGACTTGTATGGAAGGAATGATGACTTTGTTTTAATAAAATAGTCTATTTTGAACTGGAAACCTGTTGTAATGATAATGCTGAATGGGAAACAGAGCTGAGTCTCAGCCAGTGTTCTGGTCTTGAGTAGTTCATGTTACTGCTCAGGATGTGTGTGTCTGAAAAGTGAATGTTAGAGCATGTTCCAACTTCTAGATTTTACATTAAAGGCTTTCTTTGTTAGTATATACGAAGTGAAGTCGCTCAATCGTGTCTGACTCTTTGCTACCCCAGAGACTGTAGCCTACCAGGCTCCTCCGTCCATGGGATTTTCCAGGCAGGAGTACTGGAGTGGGTTGCCATTTCCTTCTCCAGGGGAATCTTCCCTACCTGGGGATCGAACCAGGGTCTCCCACATTGCAGGCAAACGCTTTATGCGGGGGACCCGAGTTTGGTCCCCAGGTTGGGAAGATTCCCCTGGAGAAGGAAATGGCAACCCACTCCAGTACTCTTGCCTGGAAAATGCCATGGACGGACAGAGGAGCCGGGTAAGCTACAGTGCATGGGGTTGCAAAGAGTTGAACATGACTGAGTATATATGAAAAGCACTGATAAAAGTGAACACTCCGCTTTCAGGAAGAAATTGAATGAGAGAAGGGCAGCCATCTAGTAATCATCAGTAATGGCCTGTGTATACCCTTGGTGATTTCTCTCCCATTCTTAGGAGCCATTTGCTTTTGAACATATTTAGGGATTTGAAAGTAAAAGTCACTCAGTCACGTCCAACTCTTTGTGACCCCATGGACTGTATACTCCATGGAATTCTCCAGGCCAGAATACTGGAGTGGGTAACCTTTCTCTTCTCTGGGGGATCTTCCCAACCCAGGGATCAAACCCAGGTCTCCCGCATTGCAGGCAGATTCTTCACCAGCTGAGCCACCAGGGAAGCCCAAGAATACTTGAGTGGGTAGCCTATCCCTTCTCTAACAGATTTTCCTGACCCAGAAATTGAACCAGGGTCTCCTGCTTTGCAGGCGAATTATTTACCAGCTGAGCTACTAGGGAAACCCTTAGGGATTTAGGGTTGCCTAATTGAGCACCTAGCCTTACCCTTTAGGTCACTGGGGAGCCATTGGCCTTTCTGTGGACTCTGTCTCTAACTTCTCAGAAATTGCAGAGGTACCCCTCTCTCCCCATGTGATCAGTCTGAGTCTGGGGTATTTGAGTCAGGGACATTTAGGAAGGAGAAAAGTTCACAGGGAAATTGAGAAGTACATATTCCAGATTTTTTATGAACTCCTGCTAAAGCAGGGATTGGGGAGCAGGTAAAAATGACAAAGAAGCTACAAGACAATGAAATCTTGTCACTGTCTAATGCAAAGTCTAGTGCCTTTTTCTCCTGGACCAGTAGGAACTCAGAGACAGTTTTCTGAACTAAGATGATGAGGCATGAATGGATTTCAATTTTATGCTGGTGAAAGCAAGGCGCTGCTAGTCTATATCTGAGGACTCTTATTTACTTCTGACACTCCAGGTTTACATTTATATATCATAAAGTAATTTAATAATAACTCTGCTTTCTCAACTGAGATTTACCACCAGTGGAAATATTAGTGACCCAGGAATATAAAAGCCATCATTTCTTTTTAATGAACCCAAACCATTTTTAATGCCGCCCTGCATTTCTATATTATGTTTCTTTGTGTTTCTTAAGGCTTTGGAGCTTGCTGGCTTGATCTGGGTAGAATGCTATGCTATTAATACAAGTCTTACTTTTACTTGTTTCTTTACTTCTCTTTCTATAAAAGAACATAATGGTGTACCTTGAGGTGGTTAGCATAGACTCTGTACCTGATCCACAGGTAAATGCCTTCTCTCAAAGTAGGCTAGAGTGAGTGAACCTGGAGACCACTGGGTGACGGGACAGTACAATAGTATCTTCCTGCTCTCATCTGAAACCTGACCTGATACTGATACTCTCTTCCTTTTTCAGAATTTTCTAATGTAAGTAGGGATTTTCACTGGTCTCTTTTTTTTTTCCATGGATTTGGGTGATTGGGTACAGTGAACCACTTAATACCTTCTGCCACTAAAAATATGTGGTTGGTCTTTTGTAAATATCTGTAGAGAAAATTTGGCTTCAAAATAATAATACATTAATTATATGTAATAATTTATTTGGTACCATTTATAATATCTTATTTTATATAAGTAAAATTTTCAATTAATTGACCCTGGAAACTGCTAGTAACAGAAAAATAAATATGCCCAGAGTAGCTTTTTAGTGAATATCCCAGGTAAAGTACATGAACTTTAAAGACAGGATTTCCTGACATCTGTTTTGCCTCCTCAAAGCTACATCCCACCCCATTCTTCTATTTTTAAATGTCTGGGACTTTCAGGTTACCAAGACAAGTGAATTATACCAGGCTTGTTAGTTATGAAAAGCCTTCATTTTCAAAATGCACTTATTACTGCCAGAGACAGACAACTTTAGAGCTCTTGTGTTATCTCAATAGTGAGGTGAGTCAGATTATTATATTACCATAGGTAAAGTAGATGACCAGGGCAAGTTCGATACACGAAGCAGGGCACTCAAAGCTGGTGCTCTGAGACAACCCAGAGGGGTGGGGTGGGGAGGGAAGGGGGAGGAGAGGGGCGGTTCAAGATGGGGAGACACAGCTACATTCGTGGCTGATTCATGTTGATGTATGTATGGCAAACCCCACCACAATATTGTAAAGTAATTAGCCTCCAATTAAATAAATTTTTAAAAAATGATAGCAGTGAGAATGCAAAGGGAGACTGTTGTGGAAATAAAAGGAGGGGTGAATGGTGGATGCTTTTAAAGTTTTTAAGCTTAGTGACCAGGAGGTATGATAGTGTTGGTGACAAACACAGAAATGGTGGTGGGGAGTTGATTTGGGGAGAAAATACCTAGAGATTTTTGAGATTAAAAAACATAGTAATTGAATAACTGCTGGAATTCTAAAACTCCTATAAGAAAGCAAGTCATCTTTGCTCCCTCAGCCTTATTTTTTGTATAGTTCTTTATATGAGTTAAAATATTGTCATAAATAGGAATTGATGTTATAAGAATGGTTGCATAGGCTTTAACTTTACATTTCACTTAAATTCTTGGAGATGATTTGAAGACTCTCATATCAGAGTTTGTATAAATAACTCAGCAGATCATTCCAGAGAGTTTCTGCCTCTAATTGGAATAAGACAAAAGAGTACAATCTCAAGAAATAGATGAAACTTTAGTATTTTTTTTTCCTTCAGTTGACATTCATGGCTGGTCTCATTTTCTTTGCTTTTAGGATAGTGTAGTAAGTTATATATATTACTTTCCTTAGATAGGGTCAGGTTGTTTTATATTGCTGTGTTTGGTTTACTTTTGAATGATTTAGACTTTTTTACTTGCTGTACCAACTCATTTTGGAGGAACATTCCTTATAATAAGTTATCTTATTATAATTTCTTTTCTCTGTAACTTATTTTGAGTATGTGTGTTTATGAGCCTAGTATACAAATTTATGTCTTGTGTCAGTGGCTGGGGGCGGTGTGTGCTCTTCTTTAATGGTGACTGTGCAAGGTGGCAGGGAACCTAGTTTTGACATGCTGTTTTTGAAAGATGTTCTCTTTTATTTTAGAAATCGTTGACCCTTTGAGTACCGTGAGTTTCTGTGATACATTGGAATCCCAACTGAGTGGGATCTCAGGGATATTACCTTGAACTCTAAAGGGATACTCTCTTGTTTGTTTTTTTGTCAACCGTCCCTCCCCCTCACGTTTTTCTTTACTTTTTAAAGTGCTGTCATTTCACTTCTTACATACAGAGCAAAGGTTTAATATAAACGAGTTCTTAAAATGTGTGTATTTTTACATATTTAATTTGATTCAGGTTTTTAAAGATTCTGCTTCCCAAATTTGAAAATAGAGACTCAGAAATGGCAGGAAACTTGCCTCACAGTCAACAGCAGCAGAGTTACGTTGATTCTGTAGCTTACTCCAGTATAGAAGCTGCCTACATGCACACTCCTCAGCATCCTTATAAACTTTGGTTGTTAAACCTAAAAGTCCTTCTTTTTTAAAAGATAAAATGGTTGTATCAATTTGATTAAATTCATGAGCATCCTTGAATGAATATGAATCTGTTCAAATTTCCCCAAGTTTTTACTTTTCACAGTTACTGCATTTATGCTTTTCCTGAACTAGTATGCCTAAATGTTGACACTCTCAATTAAGGCAAAAGATGTCACTTTACATGGAAAAATTCAACTACATTTAACAATCATTTATGATTGCCTCCTTTGTTCAGAATTTTATATTAGATGTAATAAAATAAAAATAAATTTTTATTAGTTCACTAACTTATTAGTGTTTGTTCTTTGCTGTAACAATTTAGGGGCTTCCCAGGTGGCACAATGGTAAAGAATCTGCCTGCCAATGCAGGAGACACAGGTTTGATCCATGGGTCAGGAAGACCCCTGGAGAAGGAAATGGCAGCCAACTCTAGTATTCTTGCCTAGAGAATCCCATTGACAGAGGAACCTGGCAGGCTACATGTCTATGGGGTCTCAAAGAGTTGGACATGACTTAGCGATTTTGAGCATGCCATGCACACATGTGAAATAACAAGATATTCTTTTAAGTCAAATGCGTAACATACTATCTGTGTGTGTGTCTTGTCTGTCTATCTAGTGACATCCTTAGTTATATTGATGTATAAAATAATACCTTTTGAATTCTGCTTTTTTAATCTCAACTGATTTCAGTGAGGTTAAATAAATATGTTGTGAATCAGGTGGTATTTTGCATGGGAGAAACACCTGGTTTTTCAGTATTGCTCTTTCAGAGAGTTGTATTTAGTGAGGTTTAAAGTGTGCATCCTAAATAAGGCACTTTTGCAGATGGTTAATTCATAAGTCAACTCTGTTTAGCCAGCAGTGAAAGCTAGTGATAGGACAAATGATAGAGGGAATGAATATGACTTTACAATTATAAATAGATTTAGATACTGTAATTTTTTTCAACATTACTATCTTGTTATGTGTGCGTGCTAAGTCGCTTAAGTTGTGACCAACTCTTTGCGACCCTATGGATCATAGCCTGCCAGGCTCCTCTGTCCATGGGATTCTCCAGGCAAGAGTACTAGGGTGGGTTGCCATGCCCTCCTCCTGGGGATCTTCCCAATCCAGGTATCAAACCCGTGTCTCTTAATGTCTTCTGCGTTGGCAAGCGGATTCTTTACCTCTTTACCACTTGGGAAGCTCCTGCTTTTTCATTATACTTACTGTCACCAGTTTTACTTTTGAGTTTACCTATAACTATTATAAACCTAGTTTCTTATTAAAATATATAAAGTTTAATGTAATTAATACATTTTTTGGCCTCTGTGACTGAATTTTTTTGTATTGTGGCATTCCAATATAAAGTGTGACCCAGATATTGTATAACTTAGTGACCACATTTAATATAGATTTTTTTTCATGTACAAAAGTATTTAAAAAACAGCTTGGATGTCTTTCAGCATGTGTTCCTATGAATTATAAATAAATTTGTTTATTTTTAAATATACCAGTGGCCCCTTTTAACTCAAAAGAGTCCTGTGTGAGAGAGGTTTTCATTTCCTAGGATGTTTTTATATAGAATTTACAACCTGGGTGCTTCTAAAAAAGGTTTGAGTTGACCCTACAGTAAAGTATTTGTATAAACTGAAACTACTGAAAGTGGAATACAAATTTTTAAAAAATGTTTTGAAAAGGTAGACACAAACAAACCATGATAATGCAGCACAGAAATAAATTTAAGGCTGCATTCCTTACTACCAAGGTAGAAGGGGGAAATGAGGTTATGTCATTTATAAACAATGAAAAAACATTTTTAAAGGAAGGAATATCACTTTTCCCCTATTATTTTTTAAAAGGAATATGCTATAAAGGAACATATAAAATTCTCCTGTTAAAATAATGAATAATGCCAAAATATGGGTTTTCTGGGTTTTTATAATATTAAAGAAGTGTTTTCTTCTTTGCTTGAGATGATTATCCAGGGCCTGCATTAGGCATCCTTCCATACAAATGAATTATTGGTTCTTTTTTTCTATAACTTGTTCAGGTGTCAAAATTATAAATTCAGCAGTTTTGTACAAATGAGTAGCTTATTGAACCATTTTCATTTCACAGTCGTTTTTAAAAATAATTATTTTATAAGTATAGATTATGGAGTGAAAGTCATTTAGTGAGAAAATAGTTCAGTTGTAAAGAGAGTATATTTTATCAATTTTTTGAAGTATAAATGGTATTTTGTTTTGTACTTTGGCATTTTCCTGTTGTTTGTTTTTATGGGAGAAGATTGATAATCTTTGGGTTATAAGATGAATTTGGACTTAAGGTTAATTGATGAGGCTGGTGATGTCCTGAATTTTACAATGCAGCATTATGCTAAATGGCTTAATTATCATTAGTCCTGTTTATATCTCATGGCAAAATTTATGCAATTTATTTTTCTTGGCCCTCTTGGCTTGAGTTCACTATGAAGTTGGAGATGTGTTTTTCAGGAGAAAAAGAATAAATCCATAATGTGTCTAGTTCCTTCAGAGTTATAGTGGGGAGGATCGTTAAAACAGGTATGCCGTCTCTATATACCCTCACCCTCACCCCCACCCCCAGCCCTCAGGACTGGCCGTGAGAACAGCTCTGTTTCGGTGATTGTGGCTTGTGCTTTATAGAGAGTGGGTATGGCTAGCAGGTCAGTGACCCAGTAGCAGAAAAGGATCTTGACAGCAGCCTGGTTTTCAGTCCACAACTTATCTTTCCTTTTTGACCATTCAGAGCCTTTGCAGGGCTGGGGAACCGAGTGGGTCCTTTAGATCTGTTATAAAGGGACAGCTGTATTATGCTCCTCTTGCTGTAAAGAAATGGGACTTTTAGTAAATGGCTACCCCCTCCAGTATTCTTGCCTGGAAAATGCCATGGACAGAGGACCTTGGAGGGCTACAGTCCTTGGGATTGTAAAGAGTCAGATACAACTGAGCACACACATACAAACCAATAAACTGAATTTGAGAAGAAGAAAACTTAACAGCAATAGCATTATAACACAACAACCTCAGTTCATTTGCTGGCCTGTCGAGTCATTTACAACCTCCTTCAAGTAAAACCAAGTTCTAGTATTTTGGTAGTTATTCCTTACAGAGAATGAATCTTTAAAAAGACTTTAACTCCAAGTTTTGTATGTCATTTGTTGTTGTTGTTCAGTTGCTAAGTCATGTCCTACTCTTTGCAACCCCATCGACTGCAGCAGGCCAGGCTTCCCTGTCTTTCACTGTCTCCCAGAGTTTGCTCGAAGTTATCTCCATTGAGTTGGTGATGCCATCCTACCATCTCATCCTCCATTGCCCTCTTCTCCTCCTGCCCTCAATCTTTCCCAGCAGCAGGTTCTTTTCCACTGAGTCATCTCTTCACATCAGGTGGCCAAAGTATTGGAGCTTCAGCTTTAGTATCAGTCCTTCCAGTGAATATTCAGAGTTGATTTCCTGTAAGAGTGACTGGTTTCATCTCCTTGCTGTCCAAGGGACTCTCAAGAGTCTTCTCCAGCATCACAGTTCAAAAGCATCAATTCTTTTAGTGCTCAGCCTTCTTTATGGGCCAACTGTCACATCTGTACATCACTACTGGAAAAACCATAGCTTTGACTAGATGGACCTTTATTGGCAAAGTTATGTCTCTGCTTTTTAATATGCTGTCTGGGTTTGTCATAGCTTTGTCAGGATTTCATTGCCTGTAGGAAAATTACTTGCTCAGGATTCTGTGGCTTTCTAAGCTTATAAGGGTTTGTGCTTTTAAAAATTGTTCAGCTGCAAAATCAGGAAATAACATTGTGTCAGCTTTATTTATGTTTTTTTTTTTCTTTTTAAGACCCCAAAATCTATAAATTGGCAAAAAAAAATGTTCTAAGGATTTTTCCCTTCAAAGGGCTTAGAAAAATATCTTGAGTATGTTGGGAATAGATTGGGTAGTTGGAAAACCAGCTCCAAGAGTTGGGTAGCTGTTCTCCAGTAGCTGAAGTGCACAAATCGATTTTGCTCCCTTAGCTGGCTACTTGAGTTTAAAACAGTGTTTGACAAATGCTGGAATTCACAAACGTAGGAGTAGCAGTTACGGAGGTGGTTTTGCAAGTCCTTTGGAACATCCATGCACATCTTCAGTCACTCTTAATTTGAATGAGAAACGGGATGGTGGAAGCTATTTTTATTTTCTCCTGGGAGCAAGAGAAAAAGAAGGCAGAAGTCCGTACCATGTAATTTTAAAAGAGAAAAAATCAAATTCCATTGAGATTCTTTCTTGTTTACTTTTTGTTTTACTCTTGCTCTCTCCCAGTATGTTTGACTAATTTAAGTCTTCCCCCAGGAATATGAGAATATATGGTACAGTCCGCCTCATAACCTTCCTGGATATTTTTATAATTTATCATCAGCTGACACCGCCTGGGTAGAATATTCTTACCACTCCCTCTGGCTGCTGGAAGTCTGAAATTACATCTTTGTCTTTGAAGTCAGGCATACTGTTAGCGTTGCTATGGTGACAGGGTGGGTAATGGCGTCTACAGACAGGAGATTGGTATTTAGCGTTTAAATGCTGCTGTACACAAGGCCTTGATTTTTAGAGTGGTTACTGAACTATCCACTTTTAGTAAATGTTTAAAAATTACATTTTTACATGGTCTTTCTAGATTAATAGTCATGGTTTATTTCATTTTAACTGCAAGGATAAAAGCATTATCCCATTAAATGGGTAGGTTTTTTTTTTTTTTCTCTTTTGGTTTATGCATTATTAACACAGGCTTTCCTGTTTTGCTTGTAACATTTTATAGGCTTTTTCAAACATGCAGTCAGATTTGCTCTGTTGCTCCTTTATTTTTGGACTTAACTCATTGTGGGCCTGATCTTGCAAGATTTCAGAGGAGACAAAGTTCTGAGGAGGAACTAAGCTTTTAAAATATTGAAAACGACTGATGTGTACCTTCACAGCTCTGAGTCAAGCAGTGATGGTTGCTCAGCCTCTCCCTCCCTGTGCATGGCAGCAGCACCTCCTTCTCCGTGTCTCTGTCTCACCCTCCCTTACGCTGCGCCTCACACAGGCGTGGGGGAGAGACTCTGTGGTTGTGAGGGGCTGTGGGACATCTTAGAGAGGGTTAGTGCACATGACTTTTCAAGTTTTAATCTGTTGTATTCTTTTGCTTATTAAATCTGATCTGAAGACAGCTGCTTATATTTACATGTGATTTGTTGATTCTTGATTGTTTTGTCATTACCATCATGGTGAATCTTAAAAGTTCATAAAATATATACATGTCCCTCCCTACCTGATATGTAAATTGTTTCTAAAATGTAATTTTGAATGCCTTTTGCAGTGGAAATTACTACTTCATAAAGTATTTTATTTCTAATAATGTAAATTGTTAGGGAATTCTTCCTCATACTAACTTGAAATGTTCCCTTGGATTTGTATTCTATTTCTGTGTTTTTAAACCACACAAGGTAAATCTATATCTGTCTTCTGTATCATGGTTATTCATATATTTGAAGATAGTTTTTAAATGAGTTTTCACTAGGCTAACTAACTTGTTCCTTTTAGTATTTTACCAATTATGTGGGTTCAGGTCCCTCTACTACCATGTTCTTAACTCTTTGATAAAGTTCATTTTTGTGTAAGCACCTTGAAATATGAATCCAAAACTAAACTAAATACTCCAAAGTTATGGCTAGTATAGAGCCAACCTGACACCCACTTTTTCTGGAATGTTATGATCCTAGGGGGCCAAGTTCTATAACAGCTGCATCCCATGCTGGCACTCTAGTGGGAACCATTCAAACTTCTAAGGCATAGGTCTCATCCATCCTGCACCTGAACCCAAGTATAGTTTTCACATTTACCCTTTCTGAATGTGGTCTTGTCTGAGGCCATAGTTCAAGCCCGCTCACGTGTAGTTGGATCCTATATTGTCATTGGTCAGTTCAGTCGCTCAATCGTGTCCAACTCTTTGTGACCCCATGGACTGCAGCACGCCAGGCTTCCCTGTCCATCACCACCTCCCGGAGCTTGCTCAAACTCATGTCCATTGAGTCAGGATGCCATCCAACCCTCTCATCCTCTGTCATCCCTTTCTCCTCCTACCTTCATTCTTTCCCAGCATCAGGGTCTTTTCCAGTGAATCAGTTCTTTGCATCTGGTGACCAAAGTATAGGAGTTTCAGCTTCAGCATCAGTCCTTCCAATGAACATTCAGGACTGATTTCCTTTGGGATTGACTGGTTTGATCTCCTTGCAGTCCAAGGGACTCTCAAGAGCATTCTCCAACACCACAAATCAAAAGCATCAATTCTTCGGTGCTCAGCTTTCTTTATGGTCCAACTCTCACATTCATACGTGACTACTGGAAAAACCATAGCTTGGACCTTTGTTGGCAAAGTAATGTCTCTGCTTTTTAATATGCTGTCTAGGTTGGTCACAGCTTTTCTTCCAAGGACCAAGGGTCTTTCAGTTTCATAGCTGCAGTCGCCATCTGCAGTGATTTTGGAGCCCCCCAAAATAAAGTCTGTCACTGTTTCCACTGTTTCCCCTTCTGTTTGCCATAAAGTGATGGGACTGGATGCCATGATCTTAGTTTTCTGAATGTTGAGCTTTAAGCCAACTTTTTCACTCTCCTCTTTCACTTTCGTCAAGAGGATCTTTAGTTCTTCTTCACTTTCTGCCATAAGGGCTGTGTCATCTGTGTATCTGAGGTTTTTGATATTTTTTCCTGCAATCTTTATCCCAGCTTGTGCTTCCTCCAGCCCAGCATTTCTCATGATGTACTCTGCATATAAGTTAAACAAGCAGGGTGACAATATACAGCTATTTAATAATTCCTACTTTTGTGTCATCTGTCAATTTTAGCTCATAATAGCTCTTGATGTAAAAAATTAAATGGACCAAATGCAGAACTTTTTAACATTCTGGTTTTGCCATTCATCCAAGTATAATAAATATATTTTAGGTCATACCCAACGTGTTAACCACAGCACTATCCTAAGACACTTGGTCAGTGGCTAGGGTGGGTATCCAGAGCAAGTAGAACCATAGTTCTAGTGTGTATGCTATAGTACTCCTTTTCTTATTCATTGTGGGTTATACATGATTTTTGCAATGAAATAATACATATAAAAGCTTTATAATATTGAAAATAATACATAATTTGCTACTGAGATAGTTTTATCAAACCCAACTTTTCTCTGTGAGAGAAGATAATCTACTTTGTAAAACCAGTTAATATTGCTGCATCCAATTATATGCATTGGCTTTTTCTCTATATCCACAAGGAATATTCAAGACAAACATGAAGAAAAGGTAGAACAACTTGTTTTCATTCCCAGAAGGGCCCTTGAAACAGAACCCTGACTGTCATAGGTCCAAGGCAGAAGACAGTCCCCTAGGTTGTTGGGACTCTTAGAAATGAAGCCACCCCATTTGAGCAGCCTAAGATTTCAGGTAATGAGACCCAGAAACCATGGTCTATTTTGTCAGGATGGTCACTGGAGGTAGCAAGTATGGAGATCCATGGGCCTCCTCTGCTACTTCCACATTTCTTTGTATTTATCTGTGTATCTGACACATGCCTCAGGCTCTACTTTTCATCAGCAGCTGTCTGGAACCGTGGAGGTTCTGGGTACTGGGGAAGTTTTTAAATGGGTGTAGTGTCTTCCAAGCATCCAAACCTTGGAGAATATGTGCGCTGGGGGCCTGGTACTGGGATAGAGGCTAGAGTACCTGCTTCTTAATATAGGTGGCTTTGCCTCCTTGCTCAGCACTGCCTCTGCCAAGGAAGGGGTGAGCCTAGTGGGTCATTAACAAATTTTAGACATTCTTTTGTGAGTGGTCCCAGGCCCTTTCATGTGTTGGTGGAGGGTAGGTACACAATTTGTTTTAAATAATAAGCCATCCCCTCCCTCCCCATACCCATATGCACACCTTTCTCTGCAGTAGCCAGGGTTCCAGTTCTAGAGAGAGGTACCTGGGAGGCAGATCACTCACAAATGAAGAATCTGACGCCAAGTTTTGTATACTGGAAAACAAAAATTGCTTCAGTTCATTGCTGCTTCACAGAAGGCAGGTGGAAAGTAGTCCTCTAGAGGTGGTCTCTAGGTACATTGTTCCCTCCTTCGTCCTTTAGTAGGCACTGTGTGTCTGGTGACTCTTAAGCTTCTCTAACTGACCAGCAGCTTTGGCTTGAATTTTAGGTGAGGGAAGGGCAGATTCTAACTCCACTGAAAGTCTAAATGAGAGTTTCATTAAATGAATCTCCTCCAAAGGGAAAGTATGGGTGAGTTTTGGTTCTGAATATTTCCCTGTTTATAGCATTTGTAGCAAAAATTTATGTTATAGGAACTTGTGGATATTCTAGATCAGCACTGTCCAATAGAACATTCTGCAGTGTTGGAAATACTCTGACCTGTGTTCTCCGATAACCATGTGTTGCTATATAGCACTTGAATACAGCTAGTGTGAGCAATTGAATTTTAAATTTTAATTAAATTTAAATAACCACATGTGGCTAATAGCCACCATTATTAGGTAGTGCAGTTCTAGATTATGGATCCTGTATAGTCATGTTTTTATTCCAAAATGGATTTGGTAAAAATAATAATGTGCTTGTTTACATTAAGGCTTTCAAGTTCTTGGCATATAAATCATTGATTTGCAGTGCATTCTAAACTAGCATTTAAATATAACTCATTCGTACATATGTACAGGAGAGCATAGGTCCCAATGTATTTTAGATGTAGAATTTATCTGTTGTACAGCTTTGGCATACAAGTTGAAAATCAAGATTGCAGCAGTAAGGATAACTATACACGCAGTAATTGAATGCTGTTTTAGAAGTTACAAAGCTGACATGCCTACATGTCTTTCTACTTGGCTGTTTCTCTGGACTTTCAATTGTCAATATTTACTGGAAATAACTGTTACAGAGGTGGATACAGTAAGGGTATCCACCCATACAGTAAGGTTTTCTGGCTGCCCCCCCACCTCCCTCCCACATACACAGTGTGTCCAGGTGAGTTTAGGCTATGAAGAGTGTGGGCTCCTGGGCACAGAGACTCGAGGTCGGGCAGTGGTGTGACCTGCAGGGAGCAGAGAATGTCATGTGGAGTCCCACGATTCTGGTTTCCCCCAGGGCCCACGGTGCAGGTTTAAGCTGGGGTGTGGAATGAAAAGTGTCTTAAGCCAGTCACTTGGTATCTTTCTTGTAACTTGGGCGTCATGTTTGAAAAATAGGTTAGAGTTGAGCTTGTAGTGCTGTCAAGTAATTTCCTTTGAATGTGAACAGATTTGACTGATACTTAGGATTGTTTTCCTTCTATTTAATTGTAAAGTACAATAAGGAGTTTTCTTCCATGAGTCTCAGATAATTTTATACGTAGATCATGAGAGTAGGTGACAGTTTCAAGGCAGGATAGGAAATTTTTGGACTCTTGACCTTTTCAAGCTGATTTCCTCATTTGCCAGGTGATGATGAAGAGGATGATGCCCCTGAAACCTGGATGTTTCACTCAGTCTATATCATAGCCACTTCCCTGTCACCCAGACAACTGGAATATTATACCTGTTAGAGAATTTGTATGTAAATAGTGCCTTCTTCTTAGATTTAAAAGCAGCTGCTTCATTCACTTTTTAAGTGCTCTACATGTTTAGAATTTTTATAAGAACTATATTTTACATTCAGAATAATGTAGTTAGAATAATATGTTCCAGGATTTCCGATTCATTCGTCATTGCCTTCAGAATTCAACTTGCTTGTTGTCTACATTCATTTCACTAAATACTATATTCAGTTGTGGCACAGTCAGTATGATGTATCTGTTTTCTGATATCAAAGGGTTAAATATTGACTGTTTGGGGTTTTTTCCCCTGCCTTAGTTGTTATCCCATGCCTGGGAACATCTTTTTATTTTTAAACTGTTTACCTCTCCCCACATTCCACCAAGAGGAAAACAGTAGGAATAATAAGTAATAATAATTTCTCAATATTTGTTTGATTGGGTGGCATACTGTACACTTCAGCATCAAAAGTAGACGGATGGGTTATTATTGCTAGTTGTTCTTACTCATTCAGTCTGTAAACCTAATTTGCTTTATTTATGATAGGAGAATGGGAATTTATGAATTCATTTTACTAAGCAATTCTTGAGTCTTTGTAGTATGCCATTATGATGGATACATTCCTGTTTTGAAGAAAGATGAAGAAATCCAGAGTCCCTGAGATTATGAAGCGCTTTTCGGCAAGCTTGTTCTATTGTGATATGTATGCATTTACCCATCATGTTGTGAGGTTTTTAAGTGTCCTCCAAATGTCTTCAGTATTCCTTTTGAATAGTCATTATTTTAATTACAGTTCAGATTTCTCTTTCCTCTTTTGAGAAATAGTAGTTCTCTCTCCCCTCACCCCTTGCCTTTTGGGAAAGTCAGAAATCTGGATAATTTCTATTAGGAAACCTCTACTGAAACCAAGGAGTGACTGTAGTCTAGCTAATGAAGCAAAGCACAGAAGAGGACAGGAGCGGTAGGGAGCTAGTTCACTAACGAAGCAAAGTACTTTGGAACATAAGGAAAAATAAAGAGGCCCTCTTCTCTTGCTTCCAGCCTGGTCATTATCTGGAATTTTTAGTTAGATAGAATCATTAACTACTGATAAATGCCTCAAACTAAACACAAAACCTCAAAGACAGTTTAATTATCCTACTTTTGTTAGTAAGATTATAGGAAGGTTATTAAATGAGTTGGTGAGACACAGGAAAGATGATCTGCAAAAATGGAATTCTTCTATTAATAAGAATACTTGGTTTATGTTCTTTTTTAATGGTTGAGTATAATATCATGCTTCTTTGTTTAGTCTGTGAAGGAGGAAAAAGCAAGAAAATGACCATTTCTTCACTTTGTTGGACACAGGTCTTGCCTCATTTGAGTTGTTTATAGGGTTTCATTCTTAAAACCTCTTCAAAGGGTGGATGTATTGTCTTATTTATTATTTTAAATAAAATTTTACTAGTTTGCTGATATTATATAAGAAGTCCTTCAAAAGAATGTACCAGTGGTAGAGTTGAGTTGTGGACTACATTATCTTCAGTCAGTCCTTTTAAATATAGTGTCAATTTTAAAAATATGGATCCTTTCTCATGTTCCCTCAATAAAGAAATTATATTTAAAGCTTTAAATTTCTCCCATTGTAGTTTTCTTTGTATGTAGTTGAGTTGGATGAAATCTGCAAGAGCACTGTTCAGAGTGAGAAGTGATTCAGCAAATACAGACGAGGCTTTTGGCTATTAAAACTTTGTTTCTGCTGAGAAAGCACCAAGATATGAACTTAAAATGGGAGTGGGAGGAGCATGAATAATGATTTCTTCTTGTGGTCGCTCTTTGTTGATCTAAAGGATATTTAAAGAGCACTCAGTCAGTCTGGCTGTTAGAAGAGCATTTCGTTTTCTCAAATCAGGATGGAAACAGTCTACTTTTTTAATGAGTTGAGTTGTATTGACTTTCTTGCTCCCACCCTGGGCCTTCTTTAATTGTTACTGGTGCATGAGAAGTCTGCACACCACGCCTCTTTCTCTAGTTTGCTCTGTGGCTGCCCATGTTTCCTGGTTACATTTTCATTCAGAATTATCTTTGAAGATCATCCACTTCTTGATTACCCAAGAACATTGTGTTCACCCTAAACTACTGTTGTGATTTTTTTTAAAGCTGTATTTCACTTAACTTTACAGTTCCTAAATTTCTTTGATTAAGAATAAAACAGTAATTTTTGTTTTCTAATGAGGAATTAGGCCTTCTACATGTGTGCTGTGGCATCTGTTTGTATGACAGATGTCCTTTATTGACTCATTGTAAATAAGTTCCCTTGTGCATTGATACAATGGAATTATTGTTTTTAAAATAATTTCCTAAATGTATAGTAAGCAAAAGTTATATTTTCAGTTGGTAATTATATTCAATCATCAAGAAATCATATGCATAAACTTTGTTTTATTGACAAAAGGTTGCCCTTAAAAGCACTATTTTTGTTTATGAGCAGTTGTATTTAGTTTGTGTGGGTTTGGTATACATTCCTTTGAGTCAGTTTCCATAGGGCAGCTATTGGCTAAAGCCTTAATAATTAAAGCAACAATTTCACTTCTAGTCTTTGCATTTATTTTTATGTACTGCTAGACCAGCTGTTAAATGAGAGAGAACCCCAAATTACCCTTGGGGTAGTGGGGGAAAGAGCCTGGTAAACTAGGAGAAGGTTTGGATTTCGCCAAGTTACAGGATTTTCGAATTATAGGCACACAACACTTTCCTGTGATTTTTAAGGCTTGAACTTAGGTGATTTTGTTCAGTGAAAAAGCAGGATTATTCCTGAGCATCTTACGAAAAAAAAGAGCACCAGGGAGTCTAGAGAGCTTACTGTGTTTTCTTGTATACAGTTTGGGGTGCCACTCTGCAAAACCGTTGCAAAATGGACTACCTACCTTTTTACTTGTTGATGAGTAACAAATAGTTGTAAAATGGAACATTGATTTCTAAATTTGAAGTTTCTGAGTTATCACAGAGAAGGTAAGAAATCAGCCTCCTAGAAATCAGAGAAAGAAGCCCCACGGCCCTCAGCTCTTGTGGAGAACTGTCGCTCACTTAGAGCATCGTCCAGCGCAGGAGGCCTGGGGTCGGTGCTCGCTCCAGGGCTGAGCTCCCGGTCTTTGGGGAGCTTCATTTAAACCTAGAACTAAGCTAGTTTTTAGCCTTATTCAACTTTTCTTTCACTGTCAGATTTCAAACCAAACCACATTTTAAAAATCTGATTCTGTTCCATACAGCTGAGGTGTGTATTTTGGAGAGTGAAACGAAAGAAGTAAGCAGTAAGGACTTTTGGGAGGCAGTGAATGCTGACTTAGAAAATTGTGACTTTGGCTCTTCCACGTGAAGCCGAGGTCACTTCCTTTGCACAGCATCAGGTCCAGCCCTTCAGCTGCTTGCTGGCTGTTGCCCTTTGGCAAGTATCGCCCCTCCAAGCCTGTGTCCTCATCTGGGGTGACAGACTTGGAGCTCTTCCAGGAGCACGTGTGCCAGGCCCTTTGCCGGCTCCCGCTCCCTCTCTTAGGGTCACCCCTTGAGTCACCTCCTGATAGAAACTTGAAATTAGGCGTGAAGGGCAAGATCACTATATGCATTGCTTTTATCTCCTGTTGAATGCGAAATCCATACTCAGCTAGTATTTGCTAGTGGTTTCTTGAACTAGAAATAAATGGCCACACCAGGCTAAAGGATAGCTCAGTCTGATCTTCTATAGTTGAGGTTTTGTTTACTGAGGAATACATTTTTAAAAAAGAAAATTTATTTCTGTGTATTCCAAAATAAAGTAAGAAACATCATGTGGGGGTGGGGAGAAGTAGCCTGCCAGTATTTTTTTCTTACAAAAATAAATCAACTATTTTTACTAGAAAGAATGAATATACTGATTTATTTCCTTCCTAGAGTAATTCTATGTATATATATTCATATATACGCTTTTAAAAATACTACAAAAGGGTAAATGGCAATTCAGCAGTAAATTCAAATTTCCTTTTCCCCTCCTTAATTATCTTTAAACAGTTCTTTCTAAAATTTCAAAATAAAACCAGGGTAAAATGCTGCTCAGTGTTTCTTAGTTTTGTTTCTAGTTTTAGAAGTTTGTGCCTGTGTCAGTTTCTTTAGCTTATAGTTGACATAACTTAATTTGATAGGTTCAATTTATTTTAGTATGTTTAAAAATCACTGTTTGTTTTACTTATGCTTTAATTGTGTTACATTCTTGCATCAAATAAGGAATGTGGAGTTAGATTAGGAAATAAAGAAGCCTACAGTTCAGTGATGGAAGTTTTCTTTGTTTAAAAATAGCTTTACTGGTTATTTTAGTGATGTTAGTAATAATATATTCATTATAAAGTTGAGATTACCATTTTTTGTATCTTAGATTTTTTTATCTGTGTACATACATTCATGGATAATTAATTTCTTTTAGAAAAGCAGGGTCCCTATCATCTGTGTGCTATCTTATAACCTGCTTAGAAAACTGAACATAATTTCTTATCAAATATAGTTGTATGCATGCCAACATTGTAAATGATTGCATAGTATCTGTATGGAATGATGAATGAGCACATTTAAGAAAATATGAAACCTAAACTAACTGTATAATTAAGCATTGCAGTTTTGAGCTGTCTTCTTTTTTTATATTGATCTTTAGTGTTCAAAATGATATTTAGATTTTTTTTTAAATTCCAAATGTTATTAGGAATGATCAGATGCTACTTTAAACCAAGACCATAGAAAAGTTTGTTGTATAAACAAACAATTCCTCAAAGCAAACTTTTTCTCTGGATGTGTTTATTTGAGATTCCTCTTGTTTACAGAAACTGTATCATGTTTATTTTGAAAAGAAAAAATTTTAATGTGCTTATGAGGGTACCAATCTGAGGGGGATGACAGATAATCTATAGCATGAACTAGGCATGGTGTAAATCTGGGTTCTGAGACAGTTTTCTGTTCTCTCTGTCTTCAGAATAAACACGTGCTTGCCAAGTGTGAGAAGACACTCTCATGAATGACACTTGAATTAGAATTTCCTGCATGCCATGCTTTTGTTTCTATTTCACAATCTTTTCTGTGTTGGAGAGAATCACAGAGATTCTGCATTCTGCCTTGCTGTGTCCTATTCTCCATTCTCCAGGCCTGGCCTTTTCTTGGACTCAGCTGCATGCCTTATTAACTCATCTTGCAACCTCTGGCTCCTCAGGAGTAGGAGCTGTCAAGACTCCCTGTGACATCAGTAGTATGAGACTTTGCACAGATGTATCAGTAGTATGAGACTTGCACAGATGTACTATATACGCTGAATCAGCTTTTTTGGGTCCCTTCCCAATGAGAAAAGCAGGCACTAACTCTCATTTTGAAAATTTATTGCTATTTGTGGGGGACACTTCAGAGACCACTCTGCTTGTTTGACTAATGGCCAAATGGAAGCTAATAGTCTGTTTGGGCCAGTGAAGCCTAAAATCCTACTAATTTCTTCCCCTGACCAAAAAAAAGCTCTCTTCATGTTTATATGCCAAGACTACTGACTGACTAATTTGATACTTTGTGTAGGGAAAATTGGGGTAGGATTATTTGTGAGCTTTACAGTTTTAAATTCTTTTTTGATAGCATAATCATATGTGTATACTCAGGTCATAGAAGGTTGCGCATATGTGTTTATGTGCTTCTGTGCTTGTAAAAATTGTAAATTTGGAGTTACTGGTTTTGCAAGAAAGAAGAAATGTTTTTAAACCATCTCTTTTAAGCAGCTTGACCTCAGTTAAGTGTGGATTCTCTTATTTGAAAAGGCTTATTTTTCATATTTTAGGAAAACTTACTAAAGTTTATGTGGTCTATAAAGGTTTTGTTTCAGATATTTGGGGAGAGTCATTCTTTGGTTCTTTTTTATTTCAGCTTGTAGGCATTGAAAAATATATGGACAATCAAAATATTAACATGGATGAGGTGCTAAATAAAGTGTAATAAGCACCAGAGGACATAAGGATGTGTTAATCTCAAAGCTGCATGATGATTTTTGTGTTGTGAAATGTTAGCCTTTAAATTGCTGTACTTAATTACTTTCCAAATGAATATTTCATAATAGTTACTTTTTCATTGAATATACATCTACATATCTATTCTGTTCCCCAAGTGGTAAACATTGGTTAGCAGCAGTTTGAAATTCAGTTATCCACCTCCACCTCCACCTTTATTTTTACTTAGAGCAGCTATGATTTTCTTATTTTTAAAAAAATATGGTTCAAAGTAATAAAATTTAGCAGCGCTTTCATAGATTTAACATGACAGCACAGTTTATTTTCTAAATTTTATCTAGGCTTGTCCCTTTTAAGAATATGACAGTGGTGTTTTCCACCTTCACACAAACACTTCTGTTCATCTGGATGAGGCCTGTTTCTCTGAAGTAGCTATCTTTCTTAGCCAGTCTCCCTTCTACTTTATCTTAACAGATGCACAATGTTTGTCATTTAAGAAAAATTACTGTTGATTATCCCCTGACTGTTTTTCTAGGAATAAACAAAATTTGCACTTCTCTTCATGAGTATATACTTATAGTTGTAGAAAGCTTAGAATACCTATATTAAGTTTAAAACCTTAGTAATTTCAGTATGGGGAAAAGCTTTGTTATACAAATATAAATAACTTTATAGCTTACTAATTATCTTTGGGGGGGATTTGTGAACAGTAAAATTTTTTTTGTTGTTAGCTTGATTATCCAGAAGTCATATTTAAATGTACTTTGGAGTTTATTGCTGATTATGTGAAAATTTAATAATCTTTTCTATGGTCTGAGAATTTTCAGATTAAACTCACTTAATTTTGTCTTTAAGATGTAGGTAGTATATACTTTTGGTGTACTAATTACTGAGCTATATTCTCTGTATATTTACATGCTTTGCTTTTATTTACTGCTTGCTGATGCAGAACTGGATGGTATCTCTGGCCTCAGTAGAGAGACTACAGCTTCTCATAGTATCTTAGATATTTAGGATATACTACCCATTTTCTTTCCAGTGAACAGGATGCGGCTCCATTTGTATATACTGTTAACATACCATTCAACCAGGTAGACCTACAGCCAAACAAATTGTAGTTAACGATTTCTTGCTTAACTAGAAATTCATATTAAGACTTTAGAGTGGGCAAATATCTTATTATTTATTGGTGTATATTTTATTGGGCTTCCCAGGTGGCTCAGTGGTAAAGATTCCACCTGCCAATGCAGGAAATGCAGAAAACACTGGTTCTGTCCCTGCTTTCAAAGATCCCCTTTAGCAACCCACTTTAGCATTTTTGCCTGGAAAGCCCCATGGACAGAGGAGCCTGGTGGGCTCTAGTCACAGAGTCGGACACAACTTAGTGACTGAGCGTGACAAGCATGGTGTATTTTATTACTTATCGGTATACTGCTGTCCACAATACACCAAGACTTTAAAATCTTGTCAGTCTTATTTTGAGAGTACGAATGCTTTGAGGGAGTGGCTTCAATTTGTGGTATAAGTTATAGTACAAACACAGGTAACTTTTAATAGTCTCTTTTTCCAGCTCTTTTGATAACTTAGTCCATTTCCTTTTTCACTGTATTTGCTCTTTGTTAATGATAATGATGTTGTTCTACTTTTAAATTGCCTTGATTAAAGATTTTATCTCAACCATCATTAGAGATACATAAGCCTATTCTTTTTGGGACTTGAAAAGAGTCATAATATTCTTGCTGTTTTTTGAAATACACCTTTCATTTGAACATTTGAAGATAAGCATTACTGGATGCAAATTAGTTTTATACATGCATATGTACATGTATATACACACACACACTTTTTAGATAAGAATAGTCATAGTATGAAGACAAGAACCACCATAGGAAATATCATTAAATGGGTATGAAACAGTCATGAAGATTTATCAGGTGTCGTCAATGACATTAATGATTAATTTGGAAATGGAATTGTTTTTTCCCCCTCCTAATGGTTCCCTTTTTTGACTGATTTTCACTGCTCTCTGAATGATGAATAAAAGAAAGAGAGAGAAAGAGGGAAAGAATGGGTGTATATTTGTACAGTTGGTGCATAAAATTTACTTCAGCGTTTTTAAATATAGTAATATTAATTTACCTTATATATTTCATTTGAGATAAAAATTTCTAATCTGCTGTTATAGGTTAAAGCATATGTTATATTTGTTATTATTATCATAGTGAAAATTTATAACTTTTCTGAATGTATTTAATATTGTTTGAATTGATCAGTAAGTTGAAAGTATCTTTTCTTAGAAGATCAACTCACAGTTGTATTTGAAACATCAATATTGTGTGAACCTCCTTTGGGGGACTTGCAGTTGTTTTGACAGTAGTGGAAATAAGATTCACAAACAACTTTGATTCATTCAGTAGGGAACTCAGGTACAAAATTTATTTTTTTCTTTCAGTTAGGTAAATCTTTGTAGTGCTGTGATGTGCTATGTCCAACTCTTTGTGACCGCATGAATGTAGCCTGCCAGGCTCCTGTGTTCATGGAGATTCTCCAGGCAAAAATACTGGAGTGGGATGCCATGCTGCCCACTCAGGGGATCTTCCCAATGCAGGGACTGGACCCAGGTCTCCCAAATTGCAGGTGGATTCAAGAATCCTGGAGTGGATAGCCTATCCCTTCTCCAGGGGATCTACCCAACCCAGAAATGGAACTGGGGTCTCCTGCATTGCAGGTGGGCTCTTTACCAGCTGAGCTACCAGGGAAGCCCAAATCTTTGTAGTAGATGTACGCAAAATTTAGATGTATGTAGGTTTGGGGGCACTGAATTTGTTTGCTGTTCATTGTGTCCTAAGAGCAAGGATTGTCCTTTCTTTCACGTTAGGTCACTAGTGACTTTTCCCAGTCCTTGTGTTCGTTCCTGTGCCCCCTGGGTTGGCGTGCAGCACTGCCGCTGTGCACAGAGCCCCTCTCTCCTGCGTTGTTAGCTGGACACCCTTGAACACCACACCTGGGTGTTGCCCATCACCTGGAAATGACTGTTAAACCATTCTTATTGGTAATGCTGCTTGGTATCCAGTATTTTAATTTTAGTTACTGAGTATTGTGAATTGAAACAAATATTTGAACATTTTTGCTCATTTTGCTCTTACATTACAAATGTTTTACAAAAATGAAGGTAAAATGAGAAATTGAGGATAATGATATTAGTGATAAGAAATCTGAAAAATACAACACAAAGACATGAGACATTTGCAGAAGAGTCATCGCCCCTTAGCAGGAAAGTCGCTCTTCTTTGGAAATGATGTTTTAGAAGGAAAAGTGTAAACTCAAGACTTTCTTCTCTTCTTCCTGCATCATTTTCATGCCCATCTTCTTCATCATCACTATCACTGTGTCTGGCGTAGAATCCCCATCAAGATTACCTTTGCTCTTGGGTTTTGTATGTATTTTTAGAAATCTCCAGTGTGAGTGTAGTATGACGTCTAATCTCAAAAGTGGTTATAAGAATGGAGTCATTGAGTTATAAGAATAACCAGTGGTTATAAGAATGGAGTCTGCTGAGGTTAGTTGCATCTGTACTTGAACCTCAGTACCACCAGTTCTAGCCCTGTGATCTGAGTACTTTATTTGACTTTTCACCTGTTTGTTTTGCTGAAAATGGGAATAAAAGTTCTTTTTTTCTCAAGATTATTGTATGGATAACTTAAAATCATGTATGCACAGCATCTCAGTTAATGGTAGTTGATTTTTGTTGTTAATGGTTATTCTGGCTTAAAGTTCTGTGCTGGCTGCTTTGTGTGAAGAAATAGGAACAGATCCCTCACACCTTGTGAATGGAACCCAGACACATGAAGGCCAGGCCCTCAGCCTGCAGTTGGCTGACTTTTGCTCCAGAGGGAAGTACTGTTGTGAAGGATGGTTAGTTTCTGATGACATTGGTACTGTTTATGAGTTAAAATTATTCTTGAGCTGAGACATTTAACTTCAATTTAGTGTATTTCTGGAAAATGCATTCTAGGTTCCAAAGAACTTGACTTAGAGATGAACTTGAAAAGTGTAATTTTTTTGTAAATTATTTCAAGAACAGATACCAGGTAAAAACATGCTCTGCTATTAATATCTCACTTGATTTTATTTGTGCTTGTGTGGAACAAAATTTTCTGGAAAATATTCAATATGAATGCAAATCTCTACTCAGAATAAGTCTCTTGGTCTATGCTAGAATTATATCCCATTCCAGCCCAAGGGTGGATAGTGTTTAGAGTTGTACTGTTGGACTGGTTGGAATTGTGCTGTACGTTCACTCTGAGTGCTGGTATATGTTTTAAAACTATCAGCTAGAGAAAGGAGTGTAGTTTGAATTAATTTTGTTTAAGCCACTGAACTTCATGATAGTCAGTGAG
Organism: Antilocapra americana; assembly: GCA_007570785.1. NCBI lineage: Eukaryota > Metazoa > Chordata > Mammalia > Artiodactyla > Antilocapridae > Antilocapra > Antilocapra americana. Next base: position 5,783,334 of record ML663573.1, read on the forward strand.
CCAGAATTTTCTGCATTCCTTGCAAAGGAGTGTCACGAAAAAAATTTAAAGACCCTTAATAGTACAACAGTTACTTTACGTATAATAGTTACCCAAAAGCCAAGTTAATTAACCTTGTGTCCTGCCGTACTAAGTCACTTCAGTTGCGTCTGACTCTTTGTGACCCTGTGAACTGTAGCCTGCCAGTCTACTCTGTGGGATTCTCCAGTTGAGGGAACTGAATTATTCAACCTTATTCCAGTGGTACTAGCTTTATAGCTACTAATCTCTTAAGTGTAGAAATATGAATTAATATATGTAAACTTTATGTGGCTAGAGCAACTTGAACACTAGAACACTTATTGAAATAGAAGCTAAAAGCATACATCATTATTGATATCCTGATTTTCTAAGGAAGAAAACAGTGTCTAATAACTTAGAAGGCTCAATAACTTCAATTTAGTTTTTTTCTGTCCTGCTTACTTTTTATTCTGTAATGCTTTTTTGAGTTGGTTGGTACAAGACAAACCAATTCTAGGTTAAAGCAGTTCAGACTTTGTAAGGAAAATTAATGTTTACCTTTTCAGTGTCAATTAGTGAACTATAGATTGTAGACATGTAGAATTTTGTATTTAATTACTATGAATAAAGGCTCTGAATTTTTAGAACATTACTTTTGGTTTTACATTTTTAAAAACGTGACATTTCATTCTTTAACACTCAAAATAAACTTTACAATTTTAATCAAGATTGCTTAGTAAGTCTGCTATGATGTTTTAAATTTTAAAGTATTAGCAATTTGTTCTAAACTATTTTAATCCCATTTCATTAATACTGCCAAAGTTTTGTGATTAGTAAACAACACTGAAAAGAGAGATCCTTAGTTACAGAACACCTTCTTGTAGCTAATGGTGAAACATTATGTAATGTCTTGTAGTCCTCCTGTATTGTACTTCTCTCTCATTTTCTCTCTTTTCTCACTGACATGATAGAACAATTTGGGTACCTTTTACCTTCAGCTGCCTCAGATTTTGCTTTGGTTCCTCTGAGTCCTCTGCTCAGGGCATCAGTTAGGGCCGGAGTATCATCTAAGGTGTGGGGTTCTCCTTTAAGCTCCTGTGGTTGTTGGCAGAATTTATCTTCCTTACAGCTGTAAAACTTAACGGCGGCTAGCTTTTTCAAGGCCAGCTGGAGGGAGTCTATCTGACCCTGTTAAAAGGGCTCCCGGATTAGATCAGGTCCACCCAAGATAACCTCCCTTTTGATTAACTCAAAGTCAATTGAATAGTAGCTTTAATTTCATCTGCAAAGTTTCTGACTTTGCTATATAATGTGACTTAATCATGGGTTTAATATCCCAACATATTCACAGGCCCCTTCTGTGCTCATGGGGAGAGGATTATTGAAGGTACATATATCAGGGGCTGGGCATCTTGGGGACCTACCACAGCAAGGGAGTGGATTGGGAATGATTTACAGTCCTTAGTTTGTAGAGTTCTGAACTTTTAACAATTTTTGAAGAATAACAGTTCAAAACCCCAAGATATTTTTTTTTTTTTAATTTACTTGACAGGTGAGTTCCTCTAGAACTCCTAAGTAAAAATCATAAGATTGGAAGTTCTAGAAAGAATTTTAGCTTATATCTACATGGTCAACAATAGCAGTTCAAATTTTCTTGAGCACTTAGCACCTCTGAGGGACTGACAACCAAAAGTCAGATGTAAATGGGCTAGGCTGGTAACTTTATTTCTTAGATGGGAGTCACAGGGTGGGGGCAGCTGAAGGCCCCTGGGAGCCTGGTGGTTTGCTCAGTGTCAGCCCAGTGAGTGAGGGGGGCAGTGAGCTGTGTATTTCACCTGTTGCCCTCACCTTTGTCTCTCTGAGTATAGATCCTCATTATTAAGAATTTTTCCTTAGTAATCTTAGTGACTTAGTTTCCTTAGTAACAGTGGAGGATGAACATTTAGTAAGCAGATAAGACTAAACTTGAGTACCGTATTTTGAAATCAGTCCCCTAGGCAGAGAAGCTTACCCGCTGTTAACAGAGGAGGCTGTCTGTCACATCTTTTCAGGGAGACCCTTGCTCTCTCCTTAGCAATCATTTAGGACTCAGGTGAGCAGCTGAATTAGAGCAGTCTCTTCATGTTCATAATGGGACTGGATCTCGCCAAAGGAACCTATGTAACTCAGACATGGAGTTGACTGTGGTTCAGAGATATTTCTCTTTGAAGTAAACAGTCTTCTAACAGAATCACCAAAAAAGATTATCCTAGGAATTCTGATTTAAAAAAATTCTGTTAAGAGGACACTTTAAATTCAGGAATTTTTTTTGTATTTTGACTCTTTTGAAGGAAATAAATGGAAAAATCTTAGGAATAAGTCATAGTTTATTGGTTGGCACCTATTCAAACTGTGTTATTGTAGTCTCACATTATATACTGTATAAGTGAGAAGTGTTAGTCTCAGGTGTGCTGTGCTGCAAGTAGCCTTTGGGCACGTGTGGCTATTGAGCAGGTGAAGCGTGACTAGTACAACTGAGGAGCTGAATTTGAAACTTTATTTAGTGAATTTAAAGTTAAGTAAGTACATGTGGTTAGTGGTTGTCATATTGGACAGCACAGAGTATAGATTGTTTCTCTTGTCACAGCAAGTTCTTTTGAGCACTGCTGGTGAAAGTGAATGTGGTTTATAAGTTCATGTAATAAAGAGCCAGCTAAATGAGTTTTAATATCTGTTCTGGTTCTCACATTCTGTGCTTTAATTGTTTCCTATAAATTACTTTAAATGCATTTTAATAGGATATGTAGGCTTATTTTATTAGTGAGTGTCTTAAGTTGCTCATCTTCCTGAATATGTATTTTTACTTTAATGCACTGAAACCAGTTTTTATTGTTGATTTAAAAGGAACTTAAGTTTTTTTTAAGCATCACAGAATTCCCACTATTAAAATTAAAAAGAGGCACATGAAATTAATAAAGAATATTCCATTTTTAACTCTCCAAAACCATTCCTTGAATGAATGTGCCTGCCTTCCCTATGAACACACTTATTTTTGGTTTGGCTTGATTTACTAATTTATCTCAATAGTTAAATAACATCAAATTTATTTAAGAATTCTTTCATGACCATTTAGTGACAATTCTTTACTGTGATTATGAACAGAAAAGAAAATATTGAGATATATATTTGTGGTTGTGATGAAAACGTGCTATGGTCTATGGGCTTTTATTTTATTTCCAACTCCCAAACTTCTTGGCTATTCTGGTTAGTTTTTATATGGCTTAAACAAATTTTTGTTTTATCTCAAAAGTTTTCCTCATGGAACATCTTTCTACAACATTTCGTTTGAATAAGTTAGATGTGATTTCTCAAAGGACACCTGACTTGAAAAAATTATTTAATTCATTCAGGGACTGACAGTGTCCAGATTTTAGGAGAACCAAAAAACCCCAGAGAGGATTGGGGAGGAGTGAAGTAAAAATTGTAATGTAGTTTTGAATTTTTAGTTTTCACGGTGGGTATATTTCAGAGGTATCTATGTACTTTTTACTTTTAATACTCTGAATTAAGATGTGCAGTCTAAACAAGTTCAGATTGACTACTGTTCAGGGATTTAAAGCATGTAAAACTTCTAGGAGCTTTAGCTTTATAAACCTTATAATAACGAAGCCCTAAGAGTGCTACAGTCATTACTCATACTTTATTATTTCCTCACAAGGAAAGCTTTATTTAGACTCTTCTTTTGCAGCATACCTTATTTCAAACCTTGTTGAATTATGGTTATCAAATAGTGTTATAGCAAATAATCTTGCTTGGTTAATGTGCATGGAAGGCTAATTATGTGGCAGTAGAGTGCAAAGTGTTGCAATTTTGTCTAAGATTGGAGAGGGCAAAGGTTAAATTGTTCCTTGAAAACATAAAGAGACAGAATAGAAAATGACCTCCAATACTATTCTCTGCCATCTTCACATAAGACATATTATGTCAGTGAAATTCAGATAACTAAAAAGCCAAATGAAAGCATGTATAAAAATCTCTATCTTATAGTTTATCTTTTGTTAGATATTGGCAGGTTTGTTATAAATCAGTGGGTAGCTTCACCTGGAAAACAGAGTTTATTGGCTGTAATTTGTTGTGTTGTTTTAGGGTTTGAAACCTCAGGATTTCAAATATACATTTTTACTTATCACAGCCTATCTTCAGCTTTTATTATACCACTTCACAGGTAGTGTAAGAACCTTTCAGTAGTATACTGTTTTCTTACCTTGGGCCTTTTTGCTAACCTATTGTCATAGGTTTAATTACCTACTTAAACATTTTATTTATCCTTTATTTGATGGATATTTGGGCTTCCCTGATGACTCAGATGGTAAAGAATTTACCTGTAATGCAGGAGACCTGGGTTCAGTCTCGGGGTTGGGAAGATCCCCTGGAGGGAGGGCATGGCAACCCATTCCAGTATTCTTGCCTGAGAATCCCCATGGACAGGGGAGCACTTTTTGGTTATTATGAATACTTCTGCAAGGAACAGTCATGTGTGAGTCTTTCTGTAAATATAATGTTTTCATTTCTCTTGGGTAGTTACCTACTAGTGGAATTTTGCTAGGACGTGTGGTAAATTTCTGTTTTAACAATTTAAGAACGTGCTAAGCTGGTTTCCAAAGTAGCTATATACCATTTTACATTTCTGCCAGTAGCGTTCTTCTTCACATCCTCACCAACAAGTATTTGCTTTTTCTTCTTTGTAGCTGTTCTTATGGGTGTGGCTGGGGTTTTAATTTGTGTTTCCCTAATTTCTAATGATATTGGACCTCTTTTTATGTGGCATTGACCATTTGTATACCTTCTTTAGGGGAAATGTCTATTCAAATCTTTTGTCATTTTAAATTGAATTTATTTTGAGTTTTTTAATTCTTTAAATATCTTGACTATCAGATATATAATCTCTATCAGATTTAACTGGCAGATATTTTCTGACAGTCTGTGGTTTATCTTTTCACTTTCTTAAAGGTATCTTTTGAAGACTCCCTCCTCCAAGGCCTTTAATTTTACTGAAGTTCAGTTTATCATTTTTAAAATTAGTTGTAGTTTATGTGTGAAGTGTATGATTGATTCATTTTTGATAGATATTTTCACTGAATATAGAATTCTGGTTTGACAGTATTTTTCTTTCAGTACTTTGAAGATACTCCTCTATTGGCTTCTGGTTTCCTTTCTGACTTGTTCTTTACATAACATGTGGATGTGGGGGTGTGGTGGGGGTGTCCCCTGTCATTGTCCCACCCCCCAACCCCCTTAAGATTATCAACTGGGTTTAGGCAATTTGATCATGGTATGACTATAGTCATATATGTAACTGTGTGGCTGTAGTTTTACTTGTCTTTTGCTTGGAGTTCATTGACTGTTTTGGATCTGTGTATTTACAGTTCATCAAATTTGGAAACTTTTCAGCCATTTTCTCCCTCAAAAGTAATACTGAGAGAATATTGTTTCTTCTATAAATTTTGCTATTGTCTTTGAGTTTTACTGAGTAAACTTGTGCTAGACATCATTTTAGTGCTGTATTTAAAGAAACACCAATATCCCAGTATATAGTATAGAACCCAGTTCTTCACCATGAAAAATCTTCATTCTTCTGCAATACAAATATTAAAGACTGTTGTGTGTCATTATGTAAAAAGCTATTTTCACTGTGCTACTTTATTAGATGAATCTTTACTTAAAGTCCTGTTTAGTTCGTTGATAGGAGTGTCTTCATTAATATAATTCAAAAAAGAATTTGAGAGTCTTGTTAGTTTAGAAAAGAACCATTTCCTTTGGAGAATCATAAGTTCTACCCTCCAGTAGGATATATTTCAATGTGATATATTATTTTTTCCAGCTACACATTTTTTTCAGACTTTCTTATAATTGCGGAATCAAACTGTTATTCTAGTTTTTCCAAATCTCTCTCCATTTTTTATGCAGATGGCAGCTGACTCAAATGTACAAAATAGTACATTTACATTTTTAAGTTAAAAGTAAACCTTTTTTTTTGCTGTTGAATTGCTTAATGAATGAAAGAAGATTTAAATGCCTTCAGTGCTTATGTCTCAGTTTGTAAAATGAATAATTCTGGAAGCTAGTAGTGTTGTTACCTGATTGTGATTTTAGAATTTTACTTTTGTGGTTCTGTCAATATTGTTTCCATATTTATCTGCTTAGAGTATCATTTGAAAATTCTTGATTAAGAGATCACAACTTTTCAGAGATGATTATATATTGTATCATGTTATAAAAAAACTCCCATCTAAAGTAACTGCTGAAATGCCCATTAGTGAAAGTCACTCAGTTGTGTCTGACTCTTTGTGACCCCATAGACTATGCAGTCCATGGAATTTTCCAGGCCAGAATACTGGAGTGGGTAGCCTTTCTCTTCTCCAGGGGATCTTCCCAACCCCGGGATCAAACCCCTGTCTCCTACGTTGCAGGCAGATTCTTTACCCAGCTGAGCCACAAGAGAAGCCCTCTGAAATGCCTAATGGAAAACGTTTTTCCTTTCTAGGTCAAGTTCCCATGAATCCTGTTTTCCTTGTACAGAATATGCCGTTAGACAAACTGACTCAGCTGTATACTCTGCATGTCCTGCCACGGGGAAAAACTACCCAGCCCACTGACAGGTGTGGGAGGCCAGGAGGCCAGGTCGCTGCTGGCTCCTGTGCTTTGCTGCTGAGGGTATTAGAAATTGCTACTTGTTCTACCTAAATTTGAGTTTGGTAGTGGTCCAGGAACTTTAGGGATTTGCATGAAATACACACAGGGATTATTTTTAATCAGTTGGTTCTTCCTTTTAACTGCTGAATGCAATGTGGCTTCCCCTCCTTCTTCCTTTTTTTTTTTTTTTACCACCCAAGTTAAAAGACTCTAAAGAAACTATCTGTAAAAGTTTAGTACTTCTCGTTAAACATTCATCAAAATATCTTATAATGCTTAGATCCATAATTATAGTGTTGTAATTTGACTAGTATATCTGGGGAAGAATTGAGCTCTTTTTTATGTGCCAGGCACAGTACTGATTATTGGGGTGAAATTCATGATGCCTTCCCTTGAGGGAGTGTCCAGTTGAGTGGCAAAGGCACTGTGGAATGAACTCTGTGCTGTTGTCTAAGGCTCTGGAGGAGTCCCCGTGAGGGTCACTGTGCAGCTGAGGGAAGTCCTTTGAGACGGTGGAGAGGGCCTGCCCTATGCAGCAGTGTGGAGCCTGCACATGGCAGAGGGGGCAGTTATTTTCCATATGCCGGTAGCTGAGATTTTAGCTTGAAGCAAACTGAAGAGCCTTCAACTTGTAAAGTAGTGCATAGATCTTGGTTGATGTTTCTGGAGAAAATTCCTTTCATTTTTAAAGGCAGGATCTCAGAATTTAAATCATTTACATTCACTGGAAGAAACAATTTCATGGTAAATCTACTCAGTATTTATCTTGATATTTGCATTTTGGTATAGATCTCTGTCATCCTGGCAGTTGTGCTTCTTTTTAATTCATGATTCAGCAGAAAAATCAAAAGGTATCTGATATCTTGAGACTTCTAGCAAGGATCCTCTCCTTTGTAACCCTGTGTATGATGTCTATGCTGTCCTGACTGTGAGAAGGACCCAAACGGCTCTCAGATCACCCTCACACCCACTTTACCTATGGATGTGCAGAGCGGGAGAATTTTGTCTTGGTTGAGTTTGGTTTTATTGAGGGGTGGTAAAAGCAGAGACTCCATGGACATGAACTTGAGCAAATTTGGGGAGATGGTGAGGGACAGGGAGGCCATGCATGTTGCAGTCTGTGGGATCGCAGAGTCACACACGACTGGGGGACTGAACAAAAACAGATGTGGAGAAGAGGAGGTAGTTAATGGCCTAGTTAACTGATACTAGGAAATGGACAGTGTCTGCCTTTCTTCATGTCTAGTGTATAGAATAAAACATGAGAAAACTGAGTTAAAGGCACATCGGTTCAGTTTAGTCACTCACCTGAACTGCAGCACGCCAGGCCTCCCTGTCCATCACCAACTCCCAGAGTCCATCCAAACCCATGTCCATTGAGTCGGTGATGCCATCCAGCCATCTCATCCTCCTTTGTCCCCTTCTCCTCCTGCCCTCAATCTTTCCCAGCAGCAGGGCCTTTCCCAGTGAGTCAGCTCTTCGCATCAGGTGGCCAGAGTATTGGAGTTTCAGCTTCAACATCAGTCCTTCCAATGAACATCCAGGACTGATCTCCTTTAGGATGGACTGGTTGGATCTCCTTGCAGTCCAAGGGACTGTCAGAGTCTTCTCCAACACCACAGTTCAAAAGCATCAATTCTTGGGTGCCCAGCTTTCTTTATAGTCCAACTCCCACATCCATACATGACCACTGGTAAAACCATAGCCTTGACTAGAAGGACCTTTGTTGACAAAATAATGTCTCTGCTTTTTAATATGCTCTCTAGGTTGGTTATAACTTTGCTTCCAAGGAGTAAGTGTCTTTTAATTTCATGGCCGCAGTCACTATCTGCAGTGATTTTGGAGCCCAGAAAAATAAAGTCAGCCACTGTTTCCCCATCTATTTGCCATGAAGTGGTGGGACCGGATGCCGTGATCTTAGTTTTCTGAATGTTGAGCTTTAAGCCAGCTTTTCCACTCTCCTCTTTCACTTTCATCAAGAGGCTCTTTATTTCTTCTTCACTTTCTGCCACAAGGGTGGTGTCATCTGCATATCTGAGGTTATTGATATTTCTCCTGGGAATCTTGATTCCCAGCTTGTGCTTCATCCAGCCCAGCGTTTCTCATGATGTACTCTTCATATAAGTTAAATAAGCGTATCTGTCCCTTTTTCAATTTTCAAAAACAGACAAAATTTAGAATGGTATAACTCATTGGTGACATTAAAAAGTCAAACAAAACTCTTTTTTATAGAAAATTTATATGTGTATTTTCATATAATCGTTAATATACCTTATTTTTCAAATTCTTCAATTTGGTATCTTTTAATGACCTTTGAATAGATGACAATTATAGCTTGCTTTTACACCCTCTCCCACTTTTCATCACCCTCCTGATGTAATTATATCTTGACTTTTGGTTAAGCTAATGTTACTCTTTTCATTATTGCATCTTTTAAAGTACTGCCCATATTAAGATAAGTAGTATTCTATACTATAATTACACTTTCTTGGATAACGTTTAGTTTTGCCTGAAGTTAAAATTTGCCTCATTTTTCCCTCATGGTTTGTTTTCTTTGAACTAACTTTCAACTATATCTTTCCTCATACTCCAACAGCTCAGCCCTAAGACAGTTTTCCATATTGTTGTACCTGTCAGATACTGTTTCCAAAAAATTTTTATTTATTTATTTTTAAATTTCTGACTCCACTGGGTCTTAGTTGCTTTTGCACTGGCTTTCTCTAGTTGTGGTGAGCAGGGGCTACTGTCCGGTGGTGCACGGGCTTCTCGTTGTGGTGGCTCCTCTTGGTGTGGAGCACAGGCTCTAGGGTGAGCAGACTTCAGTAGTTGTGGCCCACAGGCTTAGTTGCTCTGAGGCATGTGGAATCTTCCTGTACCAGGGATCAAACCCACATCCCCTGCATTGGCAAGCAGATCCTTATCCACTGTGCCACCAAGATAGTCCCAGATACTTTTTTTGCAATGCCGCTTGTTTTCCTCCCAAGAGACTTAGAATTTTCAGAGTCATCTCCTATCCCGGTTTGAAGTGGTTGTTACTTTTAGCTGTCTCCTGGGATTTCCGTTCTTTTTTTTTTTCTAACTCTTCTCTTAGCCTCTTATATATGGATCTTCTATTTTATGAATCACTTACTTGATTGTTCACAGTCTTCAGTAGCTTCATGAGAAAGTGTGCTTGGGAGGTAGAACTTTTGGACTTTGTTTTTTCCCTCACATTTAAATTTTTTGGCTAGGCTAGACAAAAATAATCGAGGAATGGAAATAATTTCTTCTAAGAATTAAAAAAATTAAACCTAACTTTTGATATTCTTGCCTTCACACATTTTGTGTTGCTATTGAGAAATTAAATGCTGTTTTGATGAGTGGTCCTTAATGTGTACGTACTCCCCCTTACCTTTTAGGCGCTATTAGGATTGTCACCCATGATCTAAAATAACAAAGTGTATTTGTTTGAATTTTTATTGTTCTTCACTGTGCTGGACACTTGAGTTTCTACTAGTCTTCATTTTGGGGCAATTATGAGATTTATTTGATTTCTTTCTTTCTCTCCCTTTAGCTGTTTCTGAAAAGCCTGTTCATTGGATTTGGAAACTACATTGATCTTTTCTTTCTTCTACTGATTTTTCCATTTCTTTATTTTTTAAGTGATAACATTGATTTTACTTATAACCTGATTATTATTTTTTCTTTTTATATTTTTATTTCAAGGTGTTTATACTCTTTATTTTTTGTAGCATCCTTTACTTCATGGATGCAATATCTTTTTGTTTCCTCTTTGAAACAAAATGCTATTTTTTTTAAAGTTTCTTCTATTCCTTGTATTGTCTCTATTTCTTCTGAATTATTCTTTCAGTTTGTTAATATTGTCTCTTATGCCAGAGGTTTTGCCCAATAGTGTTCATATTTGAACTGCTAATGGGAAGCTCTCCTGCGAGCTGGATTTGTGGACCAACAGGTGCTCTGTTGGGCCACCTTGTTGTCAGCCAGCTTTCCTGCTGGGGGCTTCTCAGGTTCGTGAGTGAAAGTCTTTTGTCCTGGAGTTCATAGTTGATTTTTTCTGGGGAGGTACCTATTGTCTTTTGCTTGGAGAGATGGTGAGTGATGTTTACACTTGGATGCTGACGTTCTGGAGCTGGATTAGGGAAGGGGTTCAAGTCTCAGTATTCAGTACTTATCCCATTCCGGCATGTTGTCATCTACTAGGCTGTCTCCTTCCTGGGAGCCCTGAACATTTCTGGTTCCATGTCTACAGACATTCTCCCATATCTAATGGGGATGCTAAATAATGGTTTGATGCTTTGGTTTTTTGGACTTTCAGTTAATTACCTTGATTTTAGCCTGGTGATCCCAGGTCTTGACTTTTGCAGGTTGTGCAGGCTATCCTGGCTTGTTCTTTATTAATAGCCTACTCCTTGTGCCCCGCTTAGGGATCAGCCTTCCTTCTCTGTAAATTGTTTCTCATTTGTCCTTTTGCCTTTGTATCGGCATGTATTGTTGGCGATATAATATTCTTTCAATTAACAGATCACCCCAAAACCTCATTTTATTAAAGCAGTTGTTTCATTATCTCTCACTGTTTCTTTGGGTCAGGAATTCAGGAAGAGTGAAGTATTGGCCAGGCATCTCTCATGTGGCTGCAGACAAGGTATTGGTTGCATTTGAAAGGGGGGCAGAGAGCAGCTGGCGGTTGGTTTGCTGTTTCTTTGTCATGTGTCAGAGCAAAAGCTTAGAGACAAGAGAACGTGTAGCGTGCAGCCTGGTTGTGCTACAGGATTAGTGCAGCCTCCCTCCAGGATGAGGAGAAGGTGGGCCCGATAGTGGGATCATCCTGAGACACAGTCTCTTCTCAGCCTTCTCTTCTGTCTTTTCAAATTTCCACGTAAATCTTTTCTCAAAATACAATTTTCAGATTCTTATTTTTGTCCCACAGGGCTCTTACGCTGCACTTTTAAAGCTACCTGAACAGGACTGTGGAAGAAGGGAAGTTCTGGATAAATGAAAAATGCTCAAAACAGTTATTTTCCAAATTGCGATTTGGATCTCTTTGGACCTGTTTGGTGTCTGCTGGCATTTTAGGAATTCTCTAGGGTGTGTCGTGATGATTTGATGTTACTGGAAAGTAGAGTGAGGAAAAGCAGCTCTCCCTGAATTCTTTGGAGAAAGTTCCAGGGGGTGAAGCAGCAGGTGTGCAGGTGCTCAGGAGAAGCTCTTGTGCATGAAGCTTCAGCACAGATCTGGAAAGACGTCAGAAAATTTAGCTCATAAAGAAACAGAGTGCATTTCAAAGACTGACTCTTTTTGCAAGCAAAGATTTTCATTTCCAAATGAACACAGTAGATTATTGTTGAAAACTGCTTTATTTTTTTAAAAAAGTTCTTATGGAAAGAAAGCATCAATGTATTTTAAACATTTTGAGACTCAGGCTGTTGCTGTTGAGAGCACCCCCTAACATATTTTATTGATAGCAGTCTTTGAAGGAAAGAATAGCAAAGAGGAGTGAGAATACTGTGGTGTGGTTCTGTAAAAATTGCTAGAATTATTCAAGATTGATAGTAGTTTTTGGATTGCCCCTTTCTAAAATCAGTATAATAATATCTTCTGTCTTGATAAACCTTAACTGGCAGAGTCTTATTTAGTGTTTGTATATAGAGTGTAAAGGAAGGTTTTTAATTCAGAGTGAATGTTCCTGTTCAAAAGACAATATATGAATCTGAAAGAAGTAAATCTTTAAATCTGAATTACAAGGCTGTCTGCTCATATTTAATTGACACATGTTTAAACATGGTTTGAAATGGATCGTTTGCCATTTAACTGGCATTAACGACCTCAGTTAACTCCTGTTTTTATATTACATTGCATGTTTATGTTGTGTTAATTTACTTTAGTATTCAGCTTCCTATAGACATAAAAGTTTTTCTTTTTATAGATATAAACAATTACTGTGTCTTGAATCTTGCTCTTTTTATTATCAAAACTTTTGCATATGCTTTTTATATAGTCTGAGAACATGAACCATATTGATAATAAAACTTAAACATCTGCACACTGTTGCAGAACTTAATTCTGTAAGAGAACTCCCACCGAAGCATCCTGATACTGTCCCAGTCATCCTGAGAAATTTGTGTCCTGCCTTTCACCTTGGATCAGCCCCCAGAAACTGATTTGCTCACTAAAGGGAAGCCAAAACAGAACCTTTGCAGCTTTCATTTTGAAAGAAGATGTCCCGTTGTACGAGGTAATTTCAGTACTAGTATTCTTACCTCCTGCTATTTTTCTTTCAATTTTTATCAGCTTCTACCAAATTTCCTTTCCTATTGAGGCTTTTGTCTTTGATGTGTCAAGATTCACACTGGTGGGGGAGGAGAGCTCTGAAGGCTGTCTAGCCCTTCCTTTCAGAGTTAACTTGACTTACTCCTCTACGCTCAAGTGTCATGGTTTCAGGGCTGGATTTTGTTAGCCACCCCCACCTTTCTCTCATCTCCTTAAGGAGTCAAGTGAGCAACACCTGTGTGGGAAGGCATTGCATTTCTGCTCATTAGGAGACACTCCCTTTCTCTCTCAAACAAGTTTGTGAATGAATTTTATCAAACACAAATTTTTGTTTCAGTTCTAATTTGTGCTTAATGAAAAGATTTTTACATTTCCCAGTTTGGTTGATTATTTCTAAGCGTTATTCAAAGTGTAAGCCTTCTGCCAACTAACATTGTCTATAGATGAGTGAGCCAGGACTGAAGGTTTAGACTCAGGTTTTAATTTGACTCTGCCACTCACTTGTGCAAATTGTCTAATTTTCTTTGTGCTTCAGTTTCCTTGACTGTCAAATGGGACAATAATACCTTTATGTTACTTTAAGATTAACATGTAAGGCACTGCTCAACACAGCAGTTACTCAGTAATTAACTAGCTGTTAATATTATTATTAAAGACTTTTAGATCCTTTTACACTGACTACAGTCAACTTTAGTTGTTAAAGCTAGGGCTACCATTTTTGAAGGGTTTCTGTTAGCATAACAGTAGTAAAAATGATTAAACAAGATTAAAGCACAAACTGCTGGGAATCCCCTTGCAATTTTGTAGTTAAGACTATGCTTTCACCACTGAGGATCCGGGTTTGATCCCTGGTTGGGGAAACTTAAGATTCCGCAAGTCTTAAAAACCGAAAAAACAAAACCAAACATCCCTCCCCTCCCTCTGCACAAACTGTGTACTCATTGGAAGTAATTTTAAAAACACTAGAAAATATAAAAGGGGTGGTGGATACTTGGCTTTCTTCCATTCCAGAGAGATAGTTGAATACAGCTAAGAAATTTATCAATTTCCTGAATGTTAATCTTCAGGGACTACAAGTTGTTGGAAGTTTTCATAGCTATACTACCCAGAGCTAGTGCATAAACTGAAGAAATTCTTAAGTTTTACTCCTAGTGGATTGTCATTTAGTAAAGACTCTTGAGTCACACACATTTGGGTTTTAATCCCAGGTCACCCACTTAGTAGCTGTGTGACTATGGCCAGTTTACTTAGTATCTCTAAACCTACGTTGGATGTAAAATGGAGATGATAGCCCACGTCACGGCTGCTCTGAGGAGGCAGTGAGATAACGTCTGTCGTTCTCTTACTAGTATGCACACAGAAAAGCTGCTCAGTCAAGAGAGGTGGTGGTCACAGCTGTAGACGTAATAGTATTTCTTGTCATTTCGCATTACTTTGAGAACCTTCTTTTGCTGCCATGTGGGGTATAGTACTAAGAAACAGTGATCTAATATGTAATCAGAGACATCTAAGCTTGTAGTTTATCCTATTGGTATGATTCTTGACAGTTAATTTTTTTTTTTTTTAATTTTACAGTGAGTAGTGTAACATTTCTTAAACAAAAAGTATTTCTTTAGCTTTGAATCAGTGAGCACTTAAGGAGCATGTGCTGTCTTGCCAGGCACTGGGCTTACGGTTGTGGAGTGCAAACACAAACAGGATGTGGCTTTGTTCCTTTGAGAACTTAGTCTAGTGAATTGTAGAATCAGTGAACTAGATAGAGAGCCAAGGTGGATTTTCTTAACTTTTTGATTTATTATATGTTTTTGCTCTTTTGCACGTACTGACCATCATTAGGTATCATGGCTAATCATATTTTACAGCCAAGATGATTAATAATTACACCAATACAGTGATTGAAAGTTTCCTTATGATCCAGGCACTTTTGCAAGCATTTTACATGTATTGACTCATTCTAATTTTCATGACATTCCTGGGAGGACTGTTATTAGTCTTATTTTATTTTCAGGCTCTGAGGAGCAGTAAGGAGGAGGAGGGATAGGCTAACCCACTCCAGTTTTCTTGGGCCTTTGAGGTGGCTCAGACAGTAAAGAATACACCTGCAGTGCGGGAGACCTGGGTTCAATCCCTGGGTTGGTAGGATCCCTAGGAGAAAGGAACAGCTACCCACTCCAGTGTTCTTGCCTGGAGAATTCCGTGGACAGAGAAGCCTGGCAGGCTGCAATCTGTGGGGTCACGAAGAGTCCAACATGACTGAGAGATTTTCACTTTCACATCACATCAAGACATAGATGGCAGGGTCAGCATTTGAACCCTGGCAGTATAGCCCCACAGAATCTGCTATGCTGGCCTGTAGTGATATGCATGAGAAAATGAGGGTCCACCTATATATTAATCTAGGATTGTTGACAATATTGCAGCAGTTTAGAATTAGAGAAATCTATATTTCTTATATCCATCTTGAGTTTCAAAAATTTAAAGGACACTTTCATGAATACAGTGTCAGAATATTGGCTTTCAACTTAATCAATAATAATTGAAACTTAATGTTTTCATAAACATAAAAAGTAATTATTCTAAATGTCCTGATTCCCCCTCCCACAAACATTTTTGATACTTCAAAACTTCTGTTGAAATTGGGTACAGTAATTGTAAACTGCTCTTTATTTTTACCTTAATTTGCTCCTTATGGATATGTTTAAGAATAGATGTTTAAATTCTTAATATTGAAAATTGTCCAAAAATGTGTAACAAAGTTGTTATCCTAATTTTGTAACAAAGCAATATTTTAAGAATCATCAACAAAGTTAGAAAGATACATTCCTTTGGTTTATGAACAACAACCGAAAGATAGTTTCTTAAATTTTTCTGCAAAATAGAAATATTTCATCTGTGTTAGGTAGTATAATATGTAATATTTTTATATATAATAACTATACAAGATAATATATAAATGTTAATTGCACCAAGCTTACCTTTTTGCTTTGTGTTTATGATTTTTCGGCTGTAAACAGTTACAGATGTAGACCCAAGCGTACTTGTGTTTGTGTAGCCCTTCATTTGGGAAAGCCATTTGGTCCCATGGCGGTTTCTGTTTCTCCTTTTTAAGTTTGCAGGTTCAAGGGAAAAAAACAATCTGACCGAACAAAAATGTTATATGTTAATATCAGGTTTTAAATGTTCCTTCCAACTTGTTCAAAATCATTTAAAAATTATGATCATAATTAAAAAATGAAAAAACAGTTACTTTTGTTTTATTTTCACAACCATAGTATGTAGAATCTGGTTAGTTTATTTTCAGCAATTCTCCAGCTTTGTTCTAAATACGTTTTCCACTTTGGTGTGCCTCTTTGTGCATCCTCTGTTTGTTTTCCTTATCAGAAAATGAGCTGAGTGAATAGGACAGAAGGCCAGCACCAGGGCCTTGCCTTCTGGAGCGGGAGGTTTTCAGCGTGGGCTCCCATCTGTTGGGCTTGTTCACTAATAAAAACTTGCAGGAGCTGTCTTGGCTCCCCAGACATGGCCTGTTTCTGCTGAGAGGCCCCTGGACTTTGGAGAGTTAGCTTAGCTGTAGAGAAGTCCCACTAGGCTTCTAGGCACCACAATGATGTGGTGGTACAAAGGTTAAAACCAGGTATAGGTCTTGAATGAGAAAGGATGGTGGGGAACTGCAACTCAGTGTTATTCTTCTGGTGGTCAAGTTTATGTATGAGATTAGAAAACAAGAGAAAACAATCACGATTGAGAAAACTGGACCCAGTGAACTAAAAGACACACCTTATTAATAGGTCTAACATTCAAATGCCTTCTGTAGAGAAATAAGATTTACTCAATGGTGGGTGTTCTAATTGTAACAAAGGGTGGGGGGACTTCTTTGTCTCCTCAGACTTTTATCAGAAGTATTCTTTTAGACACACAATGTGGTGATCTGGAACACAGACATTTCCTGTTTTATGAGACATTTGTGTTACTTCATTTTATATTATTTTGTAGACAGATATTTTGCTTGGATATAAAAATATTTTAGGCCTTTAAGATCTTACTATTATATTTTTAAAATTTTCTCTAAGATATTTATTGTTCCAGGTGGCTGTAATGAAGTTATGTATACCTAATGTCAGTATCAAGGCTGCTTTTGTATCAGTACAACTCTTCCAACATTGAAAAGTTTTCTGAGTGCAGTGGAAATAATATTTATTCTGCTGACAAGCTTTGATTGGAACCATTGCTACATAAAGAGCAGAAACAAAAAGTATGTATTTTTTTAAAAAACAGTCTATTGACTTGTGATGATTAGCTTTTGAATTTCTGTTGATAAACATATGGACAATGCATTCTAAAATTTGTAAAAATCAGGTTCAGATTTCAAAAATTATCTCTCTATAATATATTTCCTGTACCAATTATTTACTAAATAGCTCATATTATCACTGAATGACACTTATTCAAATTATAAAATCAATATTTATTAAATGTCCTAGGTTGACAAAAGGTTACTGATTACAAAGGAATGAAGTTTGGTGTGTAGAAATAGAGTTCTGTATTTCTACTGTTGGGAAGCTTTCGTTCATGGATTTCTGTGTTTGCTTTTTTAAAAACTATTATTTGAGAATATTTGACACAGTGACAGTGAAAGTAGAGACTTATTTTAATGATTTTTTCCCCTTTATGACTCATTTGACTTAAGGAATTGAATGACTCACCCCTTTACTTTTGTTCAAAGTAATGTGAAGACAGGAACTCTGCTCATCATGTATGTTGGTCCACTTTCTCTTTTAATAACAAAAATACATGTAGGTGATAGGTGATCTTAATGCACAATGCACCAGTGGGCTTTAAACGTATGATAATAGCAGTTTGACTGCAAAGAATGCCTTTGGTTGCTTACATATCTGCAGAAGAGTTTATGGGATACATTTATTGATTTACTCCCTACAAAGGAGAGAACAGTACTTAAACATACAAACAAAAATATATTCACAAAATCCTTTTCCCTAGTAAAAGCTCACTTCTTAAACTTGAATAGTCAGAAGCAGCTTTTGTTGTCCTTTTAAATTTTTTAGTCATTAAGAAGGATGAATGTGTGTGTGTGTGTGTGTGCGCGGGCGCTCACTCCACTGTGTCGAACTCTTTGTTACCCCATGGACTGCAGTCCACCAGGCTCCTCTTTCCATGGACTATTTCAGGCAAAAGTACTGGAATGGGTTGTCATTTCCTCCTGCAGGGCATATTCCCGACCCAGGGATCGAACCTGTGTCTCCTGTGCTGGCAGCAGATCCTCTACCACTGCACCCCCCGGGAAGCCCTGTTATTTCCAAGAAGTATTATCATTGTTAGCTCTTTTGTGTCACCTTACCTGCTCTGTCTCTAGTCCCGGCACCAGTCTCTCAGACTTCAGTGAAGTTAGTGACCTACCCAAGACCCACCATATAGCTGTTGTCATATGGAAGACAGCTTCCAGGATTTGTCCTCTACCACTTCCTCTTGTTGGAAGACACTGCTGCCCTCTCCTTTCTATACTCTGGGTTTCTCTCTCCCTGTTTCTGTCTCTCTTTGGAGAGGTTCTTTACCCTGAATTCCAAGCCCCCACCTGCCCAGCCATGCATGGGTGAAACAAGGGGCAGAGAAGTCAGGGCATGCAGGGTCTTCAGTGAGTTCTCCCTGGACTCCCCTCTCCTGCACAGGCTTGTGAACAGGAGGTCACTGAACTTCTGAGTGGAGTCCCTCTGCAGAGAGAAGCTGAGCGGTGCCGGAGCTCCTGGGCTTCCAAGGTGCGCCGGTTGTCTGCTGAGGTGATAGGAAGCCAGTGCCTCCCGGGATAGGCTGAGATGTTTTGCACACAAGTTCCTGAAAAATTAATTTCATTCTCTCTTCTCCTTTGATTTTTTTTCTTACCACAAAGAACTCTTGTTGCATCAAAGAGTACAAAGGTACAAAAAAGGGCCAAGAGGAGAGTGTCAGTAGCTCATCTGGACCCTATCTTACAGCTGGACTGAGCAACCTGCTGATGAGGTGCTTTATGGACCAGAGAGGGTCTTAAGTGAGTAGCAGAGGTTTGGTAACTCTTCACACTGGTGGCATTACAAAGGTGAAGTATTTGTTGGCAAGTCATACATGGTACTGTACTGTGCTGAGCCGGCAATGCTGGGCACTGTTCTAAGACAGACAACTTGGAACTAGGTCCTCAAACCTGTGCTCTATAACCTTTTGGAGCCTCAGGTTTCACGTATGTGGCTAGTGCGTAGTTCTTTTGAAGATGCGTTTAGTGACAGTGTGCTGAAGGATTAAATTGTAGTTAATGCTGTACTAGCTGCTATTAAGCTGTCACCAGGTTAGCTGGACAACCTGCTTGCAACCTATAATGTGTTATTGTGTCATTGATGTGGAAGTGGAGTTGCCAGATGAAACACAGGACAAATTTGATTTCAGACAAGTGATGAATGAATAATTTGTTTAGTGTAAGTAGGCCCCATATATTACATGGGACACGTTGCACAGAGCATACTGTTAAGTCTGACAGTCCCATATAGCAGAATTCACTTTGGCAATGAGAAGAGACCTCTCTTCTGTGAGATAAGCTGCTGAAAACCTCGGGACCCTGCATCTTTGGAATTCTTCACTTTTAGCTCCTCTGCATATTTAAGCTCTTCAAGGTCAATTAAATCCTTTAACCCTGTGTCAAACTCAAGTATCATGTAAATAATAGAAATGTCTTTTATCGGCAGAAATTTTAATTTTCATTAATTTTGTTGTGAAGGTTGGGTGATGATGAAGTAGTCTGATCAGAATCTGGACATCTTTACTGTTCCTACTAGTGGTACAAAACCCACAAGGAACATGTGCATGACTGAGCTCTAACCCAGATGCGAATTGCTTTTCCTGCAGTGAGGAGTGTCTTGATAAGATTCTGGGACAACCAAATGGGGCTGAGTGTTCTAAGATTTCCCCAAAGCCTCCGAAAGGGGATATTATAAACCCATCTCCGACACTTTCTTGGTACCTAGTAGAGACAGGATGGCAGAATGAAACAGGAATGAACTTCTGGAGCCAATGCTCAAGGCTTCACTTTGAGAGCTGGACTTAATTTCTTATTTCTCTGGTCCTCAGCTTGTTCATGATAAAATGGGGATAGTATCTGCCTTCAAAGGATTGTTTGGGGAATCAAAGTAAATGATAAACCAAATAAAGTATTGAAAGTGTTTTATAAAATGTAGTGTATGTTACAGATAAAGAGTATTAAGGTTTTTAGTATTACTATTGTGCTTCATTTTGTTTCTCGGGAAGTTTAATCAAGGGTTTTAGCTTTTGTGAAAGTGAAAGTCACTCAGTCATGTCTGACTCTTTGTGACCCCATGGACAATACAGTCCATGGAATTCTCCAGGTCAGAATACTGGAGTGGGGTAGCCTTTCCCTTCTCCAGGGGATCTTCCCAACCCAGGGATCAAACCCAGGTCTCCCGCGTTGCGGGTGGATTCTTTACAAGCTGAGGTTTAAGCCTCAGCAGTGCTTTGTATTGAAATAGATTTTTTTCGTGCATAATTGTTAATAAATTTTGTTGAATTGGAATTGTGGCTTCATAATGGCTTCCTGATTTATGTGTGTCTGTTTTTAAAAAATCTACACTTTTGCTTGAAGTGGCCATGTTAATATTTAATCCTAACTATTTATTTTAAGGACTTAAGCTTCACAATAAAAATATGACATTTGAAGTTGGCATTGGAAAGAATTGTGTCATTAATAGAGGGAATGCAATATGATGAAGTTGGACCAGCAGATCTGGTCGTTAGCATTATGTATGACAGATAAAGTTTCAGTAATCTTGGTCTCCAGGGAATTATCTTTTGAAAATTTTCTCTAATATCTTTGGTTTTTATATAATATTTCTTTAAAGCTAATAGATTTTGTAGAGGTTGGCTTTCTTTTTAGTAAGAACAGTTTGGTTTTTTATATATTTTAATTTTTTTAATTATGAAAGTTGTTCAGTTCAGTTGTGTCTGACTCTTTGTGACTGCATGCCAGGCCGCCCAGGCCCCCCTGGCCATCACCAACTCCTGGAGTCCACCCAAACTCATGTCCATCGAGTCGGTGATGCCAGCCAACCATGTCATTCTCTTTTGTCCCCTTTTCCTCCTGCCCTCGATCTTTCCCAGCAGCAGGGTCTTTTCCAATGAGTCACCTCTTCACATCAGGTGGCCAAAGTATTGGAGTTTCACCTTCACCATCAGTCTTCCAGTGAACACCCAGGACTGATCTCCTTTAGGATGGATTGGTTGGATCTCCTTGCAGTCCAAGGGACTGTCAGAGTCTTCTCCAGCACCACAGTTCAAAAGCATCGATTCTTCGGTGCTCAGCTTTCTTTCTAGTCCAACTCTCACATCCATACATGACCACTGGAAAAACCATAGTCTTGACTAGATGGTCCTTTGTTGGCAAAGTAATGTCTCTGCTTTTTAATATGCTATCTAGATTGGTCATAACTTTCCTTCCAAGGAGTAAGCGTCATTTTAATTTCATGGCTGCAGTCACCATCTGCAGTGATTTTGGAACCCCCAAAAATAAGGTCAGCCACTGTTTCCCCATCTATTTGCCATGATGTGACAGGACTGGATGCCATGACCTTAGTTTTCTGAATGTTGAACTTTAAGCCAACTTTTCCACTCTCCTCTTTCACTTTCATCAAGAGGCTCTTCAGTTCTTCACTTTCTGCCACAAGCGTAGTGTAACCTGCATATCTGAGGTTATTGATATTTCTCCTGGCCACCTTGATTCCAGCTTGTGCTTCATCCAGCCCAGCGTTTCTCATGATGTACTCTGCATATAAGTTAAATAAGCAAGGTGACAATATACAGCCTGACGTACTCCTCTTCCTATTTGGAACCAGTCTGTTGTTCCATGTCCAGTTCTAACTGTTGCTTCCTGAGCTGCATACAGGTTTCTCAAGAGGCAGGTCAGGTGGTCTGGTATTCCCTTCTCTTTCAGAATTTTCCACAGTTTATTGTGATCCACACAGTCAAATGCCTTGGCATAGTCAATAAAGCAGAAATAGATGTTTTTCTGAAACTCTCTTACTTTTCGATGATCCAGTGGATGTTGGCAGTTTGATCTCTGGTTCCTCTGCCTTTTCTAAAACTGGCTTGAACATCTGCAAGTTCCCATTTCACAATATTGCTGAAGCCTGGCTTGGAGAATTTTGAGCATTATTTTACTAGCCTGTGAGATGAGTGCAGTTGTGCGGTAGTTTGAGCATTCTTAGGCATTGCCTTTCTTTGGGATTGGAATGACAACTGACCTTTTCCAGGCCTGTGGCCACTGCTGAGTTTTCCAAATTTGCTGTCATATTGAGTGCAGCACTTTCACAGCATCATCTTTTAGGATTTGAAATAGCTCAACTGGAATTCCATCACCTCCACTAGCTTTGTTTGTAGTGATGCTTCCTAAGGCCCACTTGACTTCACATTCCATGATGTCTGGCTCTAGGTGAATGATCACACCACCATGATTATCTGAGTCGTGAAGATCTTTTTTGTACAGTTCTTCTGTGTATTCTTGCCGCCTCTTCTTAATATCTTCTGCTTCTGTTAGGTCCAAACCATTTCTGTCCTTTATTGAGCCCATCTTGGCATGAAATGTTCCCTTGGTATTTCTAATTTTCTTGATGAGATCTCTAGTCTTTCCCATTCTATTGTTTTCCTCTATTTCTTTGCATTGATCACTGAGGAAGGCTTTCTTTTTTCTCTTTTCTGTTCTTTGGAACTCTGCATTCAAATGGGTATATCTTTCCTTTTCTCCTTTGCTTTTCTCATCTCTTCTTTGCACAGCTATTTGTAAGGCCTCCTCAACCATTTTGCTTTTTTGCATTTCTTTTTCTTGGGGATGGTCTTGCTCCCTGTCTCCTGTACAATGTCATGAACCTCCGTCCGTAGTTCATCAGGTACTCTGTGTATCAGATCTAGTCCCTTAAATCTGTTTCTCACTTCCAGTGTATAACCATAAGGGATTTGATTTAGGTCACACCTGAATGGTCTAGTGGTTTTCCCCACTTTCTTCAATTTAAGTCTGAATTTGTCAATAAGGAGTTCATCATCTGAGCCACAGTCAGTTCCCGGTCTTGTTTTTGCTGACTATATAGAGCTTCTCCATCTTTGGCTGCAAAACTATAATCAGTCTGATTTTGGTGTTGACCATCTGGTGATGTCCATGTGTAGAGTAAATTATGAAAGTATGATAACACAATTACAGAAAACTTGGAAAATACAGCACAGGGTTACATATAGTTCCACTATATATTGAAATTATTTTTTTAAGTAGATAAATTAAGATTTTTTAGTTGGAGTTTCAATATCAAACTCTGAAAAATTAACAGAACAAATAGAAAAGTAGAAGGATATAGTAGACCTGAAAAGCGCTATGAACCAATTCAACATAATTAAGATTTATGCATTTTTCACACAAAAGTAGGTTACAAATTCTCTTCAGGTTTCCATAGACTGTTAACTAGGTGACACTAGAATATATCCAGGGACATAAAACAAAGTGCAGAAATTTCATGGTCTAAAGTTATTGAAGTCATACAGAGTTTGTTCTGTTATCACTGTAGAATTATGTTAGAAATCAGTATCAAAAGATACTTAAAAACAACCCACATATATTCAAATGCAATGTGACATTTACCAAGAGAAATTTTTGACTTAGCATTTGGAACGCCTCAGTAAAATTAGACTGAAAAAAAACACAGAAGGTGATTGCAGGGAAGAAATCATTTAAATGAGAAATTAGTAATAAAGTGAGAAATTAATATTAAAGATACTTTAAACAAAATCTTCAGGGAATCATTTTTGAATCTGTTGTTTTCACAGGCCCATATGAATTGATGTTTGCTTTAGAAAACACCAAAATAGGTATAAAATTGATGTTCTTTAAAGTTGTGATTGACTGTGAATATTATACCCTTCATTTATATAAACATTTCTTTTCCCTGTTTGAAAAAATTTAAGGGTTGAATTTAACACACATCTCGAATTCATAGAAGTTTATGTCTGTATTACAGTTTCCTCTGGTGTTCTGTCTTAAGAGCCCTACAATCTGTCTTACAGCACTGTAGTCCTATTTCCTATTCTGTATTCTGCTGGGGATTGTTAGTATACTTTTGGCAGGCTTTTACTTTATTATGAAGATAGAATTTTTTTTTCTTTACTTTTGTGTGTATTTTTTTGTATTTCTATTTGGAGGATAATTGCTTTACAATACTATGTTGGTTTCTGCCATACATCAACATGATACAATTCTTTATTGTTGTCATTGTCACTAACTCTTACCTTCGGATAGCATTTATAGGTTTTGCTTTGTTATCTTATTAAATATGTACAGTTACCAAGAGGTAAATATGGCAAACATTTTTATCTTTATTCCAGATAAGAGGTAATAGGTGTAGAAAATATTTTATTACAAAGTTCAAATGGTAAGTGGAAGAGATTTAAACACATGTATTGTAACTTCTTCTTTTATTGTTATTTCCAAGGTAACAACTGTTCCCACAAGAACCTTCCCCCCATCATTTCTAGAACTGTATATTTAAGTTTACTTTAACATAAATAAATTTTACTATTTAAAGACTCTTAGTGAAAATTGATTTGAAGTTATTTGATTTTAAACATATTATTTCTAAAAGTTTAAAAAAACTGAAATATATAAAATAAACTATAGGCCTAAAACATCATTATCCCAGGAAATCATTTGTCTGAAAATGAATACTCATAAAGTCATAATTTTAGTATGATGGTATGCATAAATTCATATATGGGAAAAGATTTGGGGGTATGTTCCTACTTTTTTCTAATGCTTAAAGCAGCCGTATCATCTTTTAGGTTGTCACTTTGGTAGTCTGCTGTTCTCAGAATACAGAGTATGGATCATGGGTGCTGGGGAGTGTGATGTGATTCTTAGCCCCCTGCTTCTGAGTGTGGGCGGAAAGCAGCCTGGAATGTGCTTGTGATGTGAGCGAGTCATTTACCTGGATCTGGCTTGTTTCTTTTGACTCTCCCAATTTTTTTCTCTTTTGAAAGAAGGTAGGCAAAGTTCAAAGAGGCTGTAGGAGTATTGGAATGATGAGGGGTGCAGAGCTGTCCAACCCCACAGTCAGTATTTAATACCCAATTATCCCTCGTCCTGAGGACGGGGATCGCGTTCTAGTTCTGTTACTGAGACAGGAAGCATAGTAGAAGCTACAGTGCACCTCAGTGTTTGGTTTGTGTAACAGTAAGGTAAAAATTAACCACTGGGTTTTCTCTGTTTCTGTGATAAAATTGTTAAGTCCAAGCCAGTCTGCTTGAAAAAGAGGAAAAGAAGACCTTCTCTTCCTCCAACTGTGATTGTATGTGGCTCTTCAGGAAAGATTTCTGTGCACTCACTCTCAGCAGGTTTGAGTGGTGTGAGAATATGTTCCTTGTTTTTCAACAGAGTAGTTGGAAGGAATTTGGGGTGGGAGAAGGAAGAATGTTTGTATGTTCTGTCTTCTGTGATGCTCTCAACCTTGTGAGGGCTATTCACAATGTTCCTGGCCAGTAACTTATAACCCAGGAGGCCATGGACATAGTGCAGGGGACCCAAAGTGTAGGTAGTTGTGTGGAGACCGAATGCATGGTGAACTCTGTGTTTACATGTGCTGTGTGCTCTTTGAATGTAGAAGCTGCTGCCATGATCAGTACATTTGGGTTGCTATCAAAGGCTTCACCATGTATCCTTGGGACATTTAATCAGGTAAAGCCAAACCATGCAGCCAATGAGCTGTGTGACACTGGAGAGAACTCTCAATTTCTCTAAGTTATAACTTCCTCATCTGTAGAATAAAGGTAATCATACCATAGTTTTTGTGTCAGAGCAGCCTGTATCTGAGCCTGGCAACTGAGAACCCCAGTCAGGTTTTGTTGCACTGTCATTCTCATCACCTGTGGGCTCAATCGCAAATACTACAGAGAGTTGCTCCCTTGTGAGGATTCAGAACGCTGTTACTCTGTTTTTCGTGTCTGCTGTTGGTTTCACACACTGATGCTGGCAGCAAAAAGCCCAAAGAACAAGCAGGCAGCAGGCCATTCAGTGGCAATGTTCATGTGTTGGGCGCTGTGATGGCCAAGGTCGTACACATACGGTGCCTCTGAGCCGCATCGGGGGCCTGTCTCGTCCGCAAATGTTTAGGACCTGCTTTTCAGTGCGATGCTAGTAGGAGTCATGCAGTGACCAGCATGGTTGCTCTCAGGGAGCCTGTGTTAGTGGAAGAAGGTGATTGGTAAACAGGTAGATGTACAGAAGATGGCAGAGAATAATGAGTGCTGTGCATAGAGTTAGATGTGACCATGTGAAAGTGGGTGAGCACATGGCTTATTTATGTCGTATGGTCAGGGAAGACCTCTCAGAGGAGATAAACTGTTAAGCTAGAAATCCGAAGGACAAGGAGCCAGCTCTGCAGAGGTCCGAAGTGACAGCATTCCAGGAAAAGGAAGTAAGCAGTTAAAGAAAAGGCTGTGGCAGGACATAACTGAACTTAGGTCATAGGGGAGGGAGAGAGGGTAAGAGTCAGGTGGTTTTTACAGAGTGAGTCCACGTTTAAGGTTTTCTGCGTTATGTTGCTAAATAATTGAACTCCAGGAAAATCACTGTGAACCAGAGTATTGGGCAGCTTTGCTTCTGAAAATTTTTCTTAGTTATCAAATGGAGATGTTTTCTCTCTCTTTGTGATGGGCATATGAGTATTACTGTGGGCCAGATACACATTGAAAATATAGAATAGTAAAATAATTTTAGAATTTTTTTTCAATTTTGCCAGGGTATGTGGTCATTTGCTTGGTATTTAGTGTTCTGTATAAGTGTGGAATGATGGTCTTAGATTTCCCACCACTGTAAACATATTAGGGGAAGGGTGATTTCTCCAGTAATTATGAAGGATTTACACTCTTTCCAGACACCTACTTTTAATAAGGCATGGCCAGATTAGGAATCAGTATTACAGCACCATTCCAGGGCATTTTAAATTGGGAAGAACATATTTTTATAGCCCTCTTTATGGTCCTTCAGAACTTTGTACACATTTAATTTCTAAGGGTATTCTCTTAATGCCATCTAATAAGGAAGCAGAAGGTAGGGGTTTAAAACTTGGCTGAGCATACTATATTCCAGGCTATTTTTTAAAAGATCTCATTGCAGCAGCCCAGCATAGCAGGTTGAAATTCTCTCCCCGTTTTAAGTAAAGAAACCACTGCTTGCCTAGAGGCCTAGGGACCTAGGATTTTGTGATAGCAGAGCCAGGACTTGAAATCAGTGTTCAGGGTTCCTCCCAGTTGTCATGGATAACTGAGAGGTACTGCAGGGTTTGTGTGAATTATTTTTTAACCAGCTACAGATGACTGTGAGGTTCTGGATTATTTTGCACATTAATTTTTTTTTTTAATTTTGCACATTTTATCTGAGGTAGCTTCTGCTTTTCTAGACAGAAGAGGTCTTCTTTCTGGGGTTGAATAGCCTAAGAGACTGACCATGAGAACCAGGTAACTTACGGTCCCTGTTTTAAGTTTTTGAAGGCCCAGGAAGGTTATTGAAATTTGTGCTCTTGAGTATGAAACAATTTAATAATATTGAGTAGTAAACAATGCCATGCAGTACTACATCTAAATTAAGATTTTTATTTAGATTAACCAAAAAACCCCCAAACAGAGAATGTAGAAGTAATTATATATCTAGGTTTATGAGCACCTAAATGCCAGCTGTGAACAGGGCATTCCAGTGTCCTTCATCAGCTGACTAATAGTTACTTTTGCACCTCTATTCTAAGACTGCCAAGTCAAAATGAGAAATAGATTTCATAATTGTACCACACTTAATACCATGAGGCAAATGTTTAACTTTGAGAAGTTAAATGGGTAACTTTTTATGATATTTTAGTATTTTATGTTTCCTTTTTAAGATCTCTATATGTCTAATTTTGAAGGAAACTTCAGCCAAAGGCATCTTTACAGTCTTTCTTTCTGCTACTTAAAAAGAAGTTATTTAGAATCTTCTCCATTAACCTTAGATTCTAAAACCTCCTACTCTCTAGGAGGGCTAAAAAATATTCATATGCTAAATTTATTATGCAAAGTTAGCACTTGTAACAAACAAATTTTTGCATTTATAGGAAGGATATGGATGTAGTCTATTAATCTACCATATTGCTATCTCGCCAGAAGCATTTGCTGGTTCCTGAGGTCTCCTCATTCTTGATACTTTTTATGGTTGTGTTAAATTTGTCTTCTGGAAATAGTTTTAAGCTATAATAAACTCATTTGATAGAATTGTGAAATAGTGTTTGAAGTTTTTCAGTTTGGTCTTTACTTAAACATTGATTTGATCATCTAGTCCATTTTTGTTGCGCCTGCTTTAAGTAGAGAAACTAGAGTAAGGAACAAGCAGCAGATCTTCCTACATGTTACTTTACTGGGACAGAATAATTTGCAGGTAAAATGCAAACTGATAAAATGTTGCATCAAGAAGAAACGTGGAATTACACAGAAACAAGGTGTTAATCTGTTACTAAATCAGGGAAGGCATGTATGTAAGCTCGGAACTGAAGGATAAGTAGTGAGCCACCAGAATGAGAAGAGAAGGCTAGGAAGAGGGGACAGCTAAGATAAGGTAAGTGGAAGCATGGAATAATCTAGGAATTTCAAGTAATACAGTGTCCACTGGAGAAAGAAGCTAGGAAGTGGACGACTAGCGCAACTCCACAAAGGCCTTTTAAACTCACATTAGTTTAGCCTTGATGCAGATAGCATGGGAAACTATGGACAGATTGTATCTTAATCCAGGACATAACCTAAGTACACTTGAATTTCAGAAAGATCCTTCTGACCGCAGTGTGGAGCGTGAATTAGAGGGACTGTCTGTGTATGGCCGTCATGACCTCACTGGTTACATGGCGCTGACTTTTAGGAAGCATGATGTTACAGTCCAGCCTCTGTTTTTAGTGCAGAACTCGGTGATGTTAACACAACAGCCCTGGGGAAGTTGTCCACATTGGGAGTGGAGACTGTGGTGATCTGGATTTAGGCAGTGACTTTAGTGTTGAAGAAGAGCAGAATGAGGAGTTCTTGAGGGAGAAGAGCCACAAGTCTTAGAAGGAATGGATCGCTTATGAAGGTGAAGGAGGGACAAATTAGGAAGACACCCAGTTTTCAGACTTGGCTTATCTGAGCGGATAGGGCAACACAGGAAAAAAGAGTTTTACAGTTTGTAAAGGTCCATTTATAGTTTCTACCCCCTTTTCACAAAGAAATTGCCCATCCTGTGCAGAGGGACAAGGACAGCTTTGTTTAACCTTGCAACTTCTTCTTCCACTCTGCCTTTTCTAGTACACATTCAACTAAGGGCATGACCATGATGGTTTTTACTGAAATGTATCAAAGTTGGAAAACTAAATATATACCACCCCTCCAAAAAGAGCTTCAGCTTTATATTGTTTTGTAAATTATATGTTTGCTAAGTGTTTAGTAAGTGTAATCATTTTATGACTCCTAAAATGTTAAGCGAAGCCATTTTCTTTCTCTCATGAATAAATATTAGAAACAGATCTAAGTAATAAAATACTGTAATTTTGCTTGACTTTATGAAGCGTAATTTCTTGAAATAAAGGCTCAGTGAAACACTGAGACCAAGTAAGGATTTAAAAATTTTTAAACGTAAGTTGTAATTTAAAAGTTAAAAATGGTCTCTTTTATAAACCCACAGAAAAAATGATTTTTGTAGTGCAGTTCTTTGTGTAGCATATTACTTGCTAGTTTTGTTAATCTTGATCAGTGAATGTAAAAACAATGTAATTGTTTCTCAGAATAGAAGAGAGATTGTCTATAGAAGAGTAATACCTGTCCTTACCTATTTTCCTATATATTTTAAAAATTCAGGGACAATTTTGACACAAGATTCATTTCACCAAAATGGCATTTGAAAAGTCTTGATTCTGAGAAAGTCTACTTCGCCAGTTTCCAAGAAGAATCAATAATTAAACTAAAGATGAAATCCCAACAACCCATGCTTTGTGAGCAGATGTATTTAACATAGTATGTATTGTGTTCATGTGAAAGTGTTAGTCGCTGAGTTGTTAGCAACTCTTTGTGACCCCATGGACTGTAGCTCACCAGGCTCCTCTGTCTCTGGGATTCTCCAAGCAAGAATACTGGAGTGGGTTGCCATTCCATTCTCAAGGGGATCTTCCCAATCCAGGGATCAAGCCCAGATCTCCCACACCATAGACAGATTCTTTACTGTCTGAGTGGCCATAATTTCAATCTTTTTAATTGCTTTTCAAAGTGTGGCCAGCATTTCAACCTTTTCCCAAATTGTCTCTATGCTGTCTCCTAATTCCCAGGATTGTGCTCTGGGCTTGTTTTAGGTCACTAGCTTTGTTTCTCAGGCCATGGAAGTAAGTGCTGTAGCTTACACTGTTGCTTTAAGAGGCTTACTTACAGTTTCTCTTCTTTG
This sequence comes from Antilocapra americana, assembly GCA_007570785.1. Lineage (NCBI taxonomy): Eukaryota > Metazoa > Chordata > Mammalia > Artiodactyla > Antilocapridae > Antilocapra > Antilocapra americana. The sequence goes on from ML663573.1 coordinate 5,813,776, forward strand.
GTCCTTTTGTCTTCCCTCCCTTCCTTTTCCTTCCATTCTTCCTTCCCCTTATGCCTCGACCAACCCCCCCCCTCCACTTCACCCTTAAAAAGTTCATGGATGCCTTGTGTTACTAGTATAGAAATCCATAGCACATATTACCTCAAGAAAGTTTCCTACCTCAGAGACCTGATTTAAAGACCATTTGGAACCATCTCTCTGCTCTACTATTGATGTGCAATTTTACATCATCATTTCATTAATGTTATATCAGAATCTCGGTGTACTGCAGGCCCTTTTATTAAAACAAATACTGGTCGGGAAAGTAGCTCGAAGTAATGTGCCTGCTATGGATTACTGTCTAATATTCTCTCCTCCACCCAGCCCCCATACCCACTCCCAGCATTAAGGTTACCATTCTGAACAGAAAAAAATATATTTAAGGAATTGTAGCATAAGGTCAAATTTATATTATTTTATAAAAATACTGCTGTAGTGCAGAGAGAGTGTGTCATTGGAAAGGAGTATCAATTTCAGTTCTGATTAAGCTGTCCTTTGGATATGCCTCAGCATTCTTAGAAAATAAGCTAGTTACCACCAGTTACCAGCAAATACAGTTTTTATTTATTTGGGTTATTAATTGTTAAGAAACATCTTCAAGTTTTTTTTAACATTGAAAGGTATTGATAAGAAATGTGTAATCAGACTGAAAAATATTTTAATTTGTTCAAAATTCTCAGAGCAGCATAATATTTGTAATAGATTAAAGAGGAGCTTGTGCTGTTATCTCTTCCATGAAGAAGATTTTAGCACACAGCTGCAGTTTCTAGACAGTGGTTTTATTTCAAAGTGGAAAATGATGTTAATGTGGATCTTATCAAAGAACTTGTCTTTTGTTACAAATGAATTTAAATACATCAGTACCGAAAAATTTATTCTTTCTCTATCACTCTGTCTCAGTTGATACCTGTGTTGCATATTTCAAAAGGCATAGTTATTTCTCTGAATTTATGAAAATCAGGAATTTACAGATCCTTAAAACAGTTTATTTCCAAGTTTAAATAAGAACTGTATGCCTGTCTGAATAGTAGAGCATCAAAGACAAAGAGAATGTCTTGAAAGCAACTGGAAAAAAAAAGAGCAGGTCACCTATAAAGAAACAGAATAGTAACAAATTTCTATAATGCTGTGGAATCTGGAAGAAGTAGGAATATGTCTACAAAGTGTGAATTTATAAAAATGATCTTAACTGACATTCAAGAATTGTAATAAAAACGAAAATATTTAGAGATAGACAACAACTGAGGGAGTTTATCACTGAAAGACCTCCACAGTTCCTCTAAGAAACTTCTGTAGGATGTAATTCAAAAGAAAGAAAAACTATCCTAGGAGGAATGCCTGAAATGTAAGATGGAATAATAAACTGATAGAAGGCACCATTATAAAGCAAACAAATGATATAAAGCAATAGTGGTCTAATTTGTAGAATTGTAAGTACAAGAATTGGTATGTTTTTCAATAAGAATGTAAGCTGGGATGAGGGAGATTACAACTAAAGTCCTTTTACTGTTCAGAAGGTAAAGAGATTTTGTTTAGTTAAATTTTTTTTAAAATGTCAAGGGAAACCACCGAAAGAATAAAAAGTTAAAAATATTACAAATCAGTGAACTGGGGGATGAGGAGACAATAAGATGGGGTTCTACTAGTCTGATGGTAATCTTACAAAAACAAAATAAACTGTTCTCAACTAGAGCATCTCAGGGCTTTTAATATCATTAGCCTTGTGCCTGATTATGAAAATCTGTGAACAGATTTAATCTTAAATAGCTTAAATTTATTTCCAGTAATGGAGACTGAAGTTACTGAGGCTTTACTATTGTATGTGAGATGTGATTAAGAGTCCTAAAAAGATTGTTGACATTTATGGGATTGCTAGGTGCTTAGCCTATGAAATGAGTATCTTAGATGAAAGTGGGAGTGCAGTTAGCTTATATAATTTGTAAGTGTTGAGTAATTCTCACATGTTTTTTTTTTTTTTCTGTTTGTTTAATCTCTATTGCCTACTTGCAGAATCTAATAATTGCTCTCATTAATGAGTACCACTTTGGTCTGGGTGCTTTGCTACTTGTTGTACTTATTTATTATCTGTAGTTCTTGCAACAGCTCTGTAAACACGGGTATTATTTTGTCCATGTCACACATTAGAAATTAGTTGTTGCAAGAGGTTACCCTGATCAGGGCTCCATAGCTGACCAGTGGCAAGAGAGAGTCCAAACCCAAGTTGGCTTCACTTTAAAGCCTTGATACTCTTTCTGCAGCAGATTCCCCTAACTCTTCAAGTGTTTTTAAAGAAATAAATGCCAGTAGTGCTTTCTTCTTGTTACTTTTGTCAGCCTATGAATTGTCTCTCTTTCTGAGAAGCAGTTGTTTTGTTAGAAAGAGCAATAGGGGAGACTGTATGGAGAGATGCTTAGAACACCTTCATGTATGCTCCAGCAGAGCCAGTTCTTCAATCCTGTATTTATGGCCAAATAACCAAAGACCAAAGTCTACTCCAGAGACTTGAAAGACTTGGCCAGTAGAACTGGTAGCAGTTATATTTCCATGCCATAGAGAAATGTGACCCAGGTTGTCTTTGAGTCACCATCACTTGTGTTCAGACCTGAAGCATTTGTGATACGCACTTTTACTTCTGCATCCTTTAAGCTGTACCATCAGTGCCCACATGAGATGTTCCTGATTGGTTTCCCATCTAGGCGACAAAACTTTTGGGTCTGTATAGCTACTCTTTGCTTTGTTTGAAGGAAGAGACTGTTCAGATTCCTGGTTCTCAAAGAGCTGGAATCTGGGGTGAAGGGAAGGCAGTGACATCTGAAACATCAAAACTTACTATAATCCTAATCTGCTAATTCTGAGGACACCACCGTGTACGATTCCCACAGCCTTTGGAGACGTGTGGTTGCCCTGGGAACCAGACTCCCTGCTCAGAATGAACTACTTTCTGTGCCCACTTGTTTGTCTTCACTGCTTTGCATGCACGTGCAAAGGTTTAATTTTGTAAAAGCTCCCAGGTGTGGTGATACCACATTGGTATGAAAAAAAGAATATAAAATGTCTAGTTAATATACTGTTATATTGATAGAAAATTTTAAATTATGTATGTGGATCATACTTGTTACTATTTATGTTTCTATTGGATAGTGCAAGTCTATAACATTTTTGAACTCAATATCTTTATCTTTGGTCGTGATTCTCACATCTTAGTTAAAAATTTGAATGACCTGGAAGCTTTAAAAACTCATCAAACCTGGGTCACACTCCAGTTATTTAAAGGCTCCTATAGATCCACAAACCCTTCTCCCCATTTTCTTTCTTATTTTTTCAATAATTTTTTTAATCAATTTTAACTCTTCTAATTATATTCATTAATTGAACAATCCTGTTTTTCTCATATTTAACTTATGTTCCTTATGTTACAATTTATTTCTTCTTGCTTATCTATTCTATAGAGTATGGATTAATATATTTGAAAGAGAGAATGTTTAATTCTAAGAAGTAAAACCTGTGAGAGATGTAGAGTTTCAGACTACTTGGTATAAAGCAGGTTCTAGGGGAAAGGACTGGAAAGAGGCTAGTTAAATTACTTTAGAGTTGGCCTCTAAAAAAAGTGTCAGGAAGTAAGTTTTTAAGAATGTGAGGAATTCCATGGTAGGTAGTGGTGAGTACCAGGACCATTGACAGAGGTTTTCCTTGTCAGAAGTTCGTGGTCATATCTGGATTCCCGGAGGGAGCTGATCCAGGTTGAAGAACCCTAACCAGGTAGTTGTGGGAATACTGGATTGGCACCTCCTAGCAGACAAGGAGGGCTCCATTCTCAGCAGACAGGTGAAGTAGAAACCATGAACAAAGTCACTTAGATGAAGAATACATGATAGGAATACAATCTGCGTTTTGGTAGAAAGGGATTTTGGAAGCTAAGGGCAACCTGCACGGTCAAGCTGCTGACACACAACTGACCTTGGTAGTCATTGGTTGCCTGTAACCTAAAGATTCTTCAGTTTGTAGGTGGGTCGCACCAAATATAGATAATTATACAAGACATTATTGGAATGGTATGGTTTAGTCTTGATTTTCTCAATTATGTTTCTGGCCTTAGACAAGTCATTTAACCTGTTGGGCTCTCGCTTTCTCTGCCTCATCTATGAAGTAAGAAGTACTCAGTATCTAGTATTTCTTTCATATCTATGAATACCCCTGCAAATTACCAAGGAAAGAAGTGAATGTGCTCACATAATAAGTATGATAGAAAGATCGTGTTTTCAGATAGGATGTGAAGTTTGTGAGCTAGTCATCTCATGGATCTGACATTGCGTGTGGCACCTTGTAGAGGTAGTCAGTGCCTCCCAAGCTTGATCTCAGCTTGAGGTACTTGTCTTCTGAGATGAGCCAGGAACTAGCGACTCTAGTCCCTACTATTTAGATACCATACTTTCTGAAGTATCTTAACTCAGTGTTATTCATTTTGTGTGGCAGCCAAAAAAGAATTCAGTATCAAAACTTTTGCAGCCTGAATACAGGTCTCAGTTGAACCTAAAGATAAAAAATAAATTCTAGGAGTACTGTTATTGCTTTACATCTACTTCATTTGGTTGGACAAAAGGTATTTACCAAATTATGTAATGATCACTGAAGACAGGATCTGTCATGAGGCAAGAATATCCGTGTGTTTTTTGCCCAAAGTGAGCCTGTTATCCAAGACTCACATTAAATACCATGTGAAGTTTTTGGGTGAGTATGAATTGGAGATTGAGAGGTACTTGCATACAGTCTTATGAACTTATTTTTTTCTGTGTTTACTAGAAACTGATTGCACTGTAGCAAACTTAGATGTGAGCACAAAGGCATCTCAGAGGCATCCTGGCCAGGATAGAAGTGACAAGCGAAGGTCAGTTAAGGAGCCAGCCACAGGGGCGTATTCAGTAACTCTGCCAGCACTGGAGGAGTCTTATGCTCAAAACTTTGCTTGAGATCAGTGCTTTGACTTTGTGCATTGCTAATACATATACAAAAAGCCTTTGGGCATCAGGAAACGTTTGATGCTATTACTGAATATTTGCTGTATGTTTTAGTTTGTTTTTGAAAGCTACTTTTTCGGAGGTTAGTCCTCTAAGGATGAGACTTGGTAAAAAGCAACATTGTATTTTTCACTACTGAATCCAGAGGAGAGGAGAGCTTAGAAACTGTTGAGAGAGCATGTGACTAAAGCTGGGTCAGTCGTAAGCCCTTGCTTGGTTAAACCATACAGAAGTTGAGAGTCTAGCAATATTGGAAGCATTGTATGTCCATTATTGTAAATGCTGGTGGTGATGTTCTGGGCAACTAATTTCTGTTGACCTGTTTCCCTGGTTTCTTACTTTTTTCCCTAATCCTGGTCCTCTACAACCAATTCTGTGAACTAACCTAGTATTATTTTGTGAAAGTCCCTCCTAGGATAAATTAGATAAACTCAGTTTCATTTCTTCTTAAGAACTCTGATTGTATAATTTGTATACTAGTTTAACCATAGAAATTTTAGACTAAGGGAAAATATGCTGTGAATCACTGGTAACTTGAGCTCTGCTAGATAGGTGATGAGGTGGTCTTTCTATACTTACATGAATTAAAACTTATTTGTAATTACATTGTCATGGAATATTAGCATTTTTTTTTTGTCTTACCAGTTACTGCTACTACGCCTTATAGATGTAAAACTTCATGTGAGAGCTTGTAAATTTCTGACAGGAGTTACTTTATACAATACAGTGTGGGATGATGTTATCAGCTCCTTTAAACAAGTTTTTGATAGAAGGGTGATAGTCTAGCTTTTAGTTCAGTGTGAACCTATAGATGGTATGACAAATGGAACGGTTAAGTCTCCTTTGTCAACTAAAGGGCAGTAAACCAAATATGTATTTCAGTTATTCAACCGAATGTATTGATTGCTTTCTATCAATACAGAGACTTTGCTGTCTCTGTATTATGCCAGGAATAAAAAGATGAAGAATAAAATTTGTTGCTCTGTATCTTCAAGAAACTTTTACAGGCTGAAGTAGAAAACAAATAATCAGATCATTATAATTCAGTATTTTGAGAGGGATTTGGCTAACCTGAGATACAAGATTGGAAAAGAAGAGATTATATTTGATGTCATGTGCATCTTTTATATAAGGAATATTTCACACAATACTTGCTACATATGTGGCAGACAGTGTTTGTGGAATTAAGTTTGAAATGTGCCCTGAAGAGTAAAGAGTTGATGAGAGCCTGAATTAAAGAGAAAGAGGGCAGTATGATTTCTGGTTGGAGCCATATCAGGAGATATGGATAAATTACAATGTTTTGAGCTCAGGCAAACTGGTAGTTAGTCATTACTGAACAGAGAGAATACAGAAGTTGGTTTGAGATCAATGGAATGATAAGAGAAAACTAGCTTTTGACTTGCTCAATTCAAGGATTTTGAGAGACATTCTCATGAGACTGTTCAGTGTGTAGTTGGAGAGGTCTGGTCAGTCCTGGACCTCAACTAGAGGAAATAAAGATAAAGATTTAGGATTCATCAAAATGTGTGATGTCAGAACCCATGGTGGTGAATAAGTGATCAGAAATAAGAATGTCCATGATAGATCTGTAAGGAAGAGAGGATTTTCAAATTGACATTTTGGAGCTGGTTAGATTTACTTAAAAGGCATCTACCCTTGATAGAACCCGGCACTCAACAGCCTGTTTTTATTGGAAGCATTTGGTCCTCTTGATTTAGAATTTAGCAAGTGCTGCCTATCTAACATTGCATTTGCTGTCATTTTGTCTTCCTTTCACTACTTTCATCCCTAGCATGATAGTAAAATTGTACGAACTGCTCTGCTGTCCTTACTGTGCCAGACATAACATTAGCTCCTTCCTACCACTACATTCTTCCCACCCCTCAGAATGAGAGGCAGATTATGACCAAATTCTTGCATCTTCATTGTCCTTACGTCAGCAAAAATGTTCTCAGACCGATCAGAGCCTCTTGATATAGCTGTAAGAGACTTGCTCTGGGGACAGCATCTCACAGATGGAAACATGTTTCTAGTTTGGTTTAGGGAAGGGTCAGGAGAAATGGTTTCTTCATTTCTGTCTCTCAGAAGACATTTGACTAATTTATATACTTGAGCACTTGGCTGTTTTTTTACATTATTACAAACATTTTGATGTTAATCTTTATAGATCCTCCTTTAATGTTTTGTATTTTATTTCCATATCAGTAAAGGAGATACACTTTATGCAGTGATGTCTTTATTTTTTTTAAAAAGATGTCCACCTCGATATAAATTTAAACTACGTCATCCAGTTCCACATATTTTGTTATTTTTTCAAGATATCTATTCCTATCCAGTATGGCTGTTGAGCATTTGAACTGTGGCTAGTCTAAAATAGGTACTGCAACTATATATTATGCATCAGATTTTGAAGACAGCATACAAAAGGTAAACTATCTCATTTATTGTTAAACTGAGTACACATTGAAATAGCAATATTTCAGATTTATCAAGTGAGATAACACAATATTAAATTATGTTCACCTTTTTTCTTAATGTGTCTCCACAAAAATTTTAAATTGCATATGTGGTTGCAACATATTTCTGTTGGACAGCGTGACTCTAATCTACACAAAATACACCCTCACTCCCCTGCACTTACCCCAAATGAATTGCTCCTGCTTGTGGACTTGTTAGTGATTGATTGCTCTTGTTTCTGATGTCACTGCCCAGTGTGGAAGCCTTTGGTAATCTAGCAACAATTCTGATGATTTTTAAAACCACTTTTGTTGATTACAGAGAATTTTGCAAAGGGCAAATTGGGGAAATAATTTAAATGTATTGAGCTACTGAAAAGTAATACTTGGCAATCAGTAAAACCGTCTGTTGAGGACCACAGGAAGTTGTTTTTGTTTGTATGGGCTTTAATTTCTATGAGAATAACTATTGGATTTTATAAAACACATTTTTTACTTTTTTGTTCCAAAAGAGATTTAAAGTAGTCAACTTTATAATGTAAGTAATCGATTGAAACTGTATTAGGAATCCAGGAGTAGTATTTGTTACTGTAGGAATTTTCATGCTAGCCGAAATTCCAGTGAGATAAAAATTCATGGGACTTCCCTGGCTGCCCAGGGCTTAAGACTTTGCCTTCCAGTGTATGGAGTGCAGGTCTGATCCTTGGTCAGGGAGTTAAGATCCTACATGCCTTGCAACCAAAAAAACAAAACATATAACAGAAACAATATTGTAACAAATTCAGTAAAGACTTTAAAAACGATCCCCATTTAAAAAAAAATCACGTTCCTTTAGATGATTGCTGCTTATCCCTCTTATGGTCTGTCTTCTGAGAGCAGACCTCATTCACCTAGAAGCAAAATTCTGTTACAGAGGACAGTCTGTAAGTGAAGAGGATCACACATTTAGGAATGTCTCACCTTCTCAGACTATTCTTTGAAAGTAAATATAGCTCCAACTTCGTCTGGGTCTGATGTCTGCAACCTAAACATCTAAAGTGGAAACTTAGTTTATTAGTAGAGAACAAAATGTTCAAAATTAAGTTGTACATTTTAAAAATGACCTCTTTTATGGTGATAAAGAAAACTGCCTACTTCCTGGACATAGTTATCCTGCTGCTGCTGCTGCTAAGTCGCTTCAGTTGCGTCTGACTCTGTGCAACCCCATAGACGGCAACCCACCAGGCTCTGCCATCCCTGGGATTCTCCAGGCAAGAACACTGGAGTGGGTTGCCATTTTCTCCTCCAATGCAAGAAAGTGAAAAGTGAAAGTGAAGTTGCTCAGTCGTGTCCCACTCCTAGTGACCCCATGGACTGCAGCCTACCAGGCTCCTCCGTCTATGGGATTTTCCAGGCAAGAGTACTGGAGTGGGGTGCCATTGCCTTCTCCAACTTATCCTGCTACAGTTATTTAATGATTGTCTGTCTGTATGTGAGAGAGAGAACCCTCAGGTCTCAACCTTACTCCTGTTTACTAAGCTGAGGATTTGTAGCGCAAGAGTTATGAGAATGTCTGATTCCTAGCATTTATCTCTTTTTAAAAAATTTTTTGCTTAATTTAGTAGCTACTATGTGTAGCACACTTTCTAGGGGTTTTATGGGTAGGAGGACATACATAAATACACAATGGGTGCACCTTGCCTTCAGAGATCTAAAGAGAAAAATAGACGTGTATGATTACATATAAAATTATATCAGTCCAATCCAGTACTGTACAAAATGCAATAATTCTAATGAAGGGGATCAAGAAAGTCATCTTGGAAGAAAACATGGAGATTTCAAAAGGGCAAAATTATAGGAAAAGTGAAGGGCTCTGTAGGAATACCGCCACCGCCACCACCCCCCCTAAAAAAAATACAGTAGTTTCAGCAAACAAGTCACTAAAGGAGTGAGTACAGGGAGATGAAACTGAATAGCAGATCAGAAACCTTCCCCAGGGCTCTGACCCTAAGGTAAGGAATTTGAACCCAGTTCTCTTGATATTAGGGAAGACTTTTAGCAGAGTGACATATTCAAATAATCTGTGTTTGCTGAAGACAACAGTGGGGTGATGTGAAAGATGATGGGTGGGAAAACGCCTGGAGTCAAGAAGCCTGTTTCAGTATTTTAGGTTTCAAAGGGGAGATGCAGCACTCAGTTAAGGCACAGTTAACAGGAATAGCGGCTAGGATGGATCTGAAAAATCCGGATGTGAAGAGTGATTGGATGATGAGCAAAGTTAACTTTTAGGCAGCTGCTATTTAATTCTTGTAACAACCTTCCCATCACTGTACTTTATACATGAGGAAGCTGAGGCAGAGATGCTGAGAAACATGCAAACCAGTTCTTAGAGGAATTACAGTCTGGTAGTCTTGCCTGAGCTGCTGCTGCTGCTAAGTCGCTTCAGTCGCGTCCGACTCTGTGCAACCCCATAGACGGCAGCCCACCAGGCTCTGCCATCCCTGGGATTCTCCAGGCAAGAACACTGGAGTGGGTTGCCATTTCCTTCTTCAGTGCATGAAAGTGAAAAGTGAAAGTGAAGTCGCTCAGTCGTGTCCGATTCTCAGCGACCCCATGGACTGCAGCCTACCAGGCTCCTCCATCCATGGGATTTTCAAGGCAAGAGTACTGGAGCGGGGTGCCATTGTCTTCTCCAAGTCTTGCCTAAGCCCAAGCTCTCAATTTCTGTTTCTCCCTCTGATGTGGAGAAAAACCAGTTCTGAGGTTCTAACATTCCTAGCTCATTCCTGGCTGTTGCTTCTATCAGCAGTGGGAGGACCTTATCTTTTACAGATGGATGCCCATGAAGGTTCTGTTTCAGGCTGCTCTGTTCTCTGATTCTGCGTGCTTTTCTCTACATATAATAAGCTCAGTCATCCATTCCCATGAACTCAACTACCATCTAATCGCCCCTGACTTCACATTCTTTAGTAAAGGTACCCCGACCTGTACTTCCTGCTGCCAGCTGGCTAGCTGTCTCCTCCTTGGGGTGTACCACAAGCTTGTGAAAGTAAACAGCCCCAAACCAAACTCATTAGTTGCTAGTTAATGACATAACCTTACTATCATTCAGCCCAGCAAGTTGAAAACAGCAGTCATCTTGACTACTGTCACGCAGTAGTCATTATCTCATTAGAACTATCTGAAAATCTCATTAGGTCCCTTTAAGCACTTTTTCCCCCCTTCCTTTTTCTTCTAATGTGTGTGCATGGAAACAGAAATACATATATACATAAGTACCTACCTACCAACTAACGGACATAATTTGGAAAACTGAAAAGAAACCGTTGACCAAAAAGTGGCTGTGAGAGAGACAGGAGGAGGGAGAGACTAATTTCAGAAAGGAGGGAATGGTGCATGTGTAACTAAGGAAATGCCAATGACTTATGGTTTCAAAAAACTTTAAAATAAAATTGAAAACCATTTCTTGCAAAGTGTGTTTTAGGAAAATTATTGACATTCAGAAATAAATAGAATGAGTATAATTATTTTGAACCTTTCTTCTCTGATGAAGAATTTACTTAAAATGGATTCCAATACTTCTCTGAATTCTTGTATTTCATCTTTGTAGATGGCAGCATTTAAGCTATTTATATGTTACTCTTTTATACTCTTATAAAAGTTCAACACTTCATAAGGGATATAATTTGAAGTTAAAAAACAAAAGGTTTGTGGGCAAATCTTTTGTGTTGGTAAAATGTTGTTATAATCATGTAATTGTAAATTGAGACCTAAAAAATAGGTATGAAATCCAAAATAAATTTAATAAACATCATCTTTATTACCCTAAACTTTAAAATTTGAATAGGGGCTTGTGTTTGATTTTAGCTGTATGCCACCATGAATGTTTTTCTGTTATTGTTCCTAGGTAGGGTTAAATGAGAAATGGTTTCATATAAACAACAATGAAACCTAATTTTAGCCATTTCTCTCACTCAAATTGAAATTCATAATCTTACACATTAATGATTTAAAACTCTATTTAAACAGTTTCCTCAAAACTAATCTTGTCTAATTTTTGTTTCCTTTAGCCATTGTTACCTCCCTCCACATAACTCTTGTTTATAGCTCAGTAATTTTTTTCCCATTAATGATATGTGAGTTTATGCTGTATATATTTTAGTAATCTACTTGATTCCTTTGTTTTCTTCCAGAAAGAAATAATACGGCATTCTAGGTTGTAAATTATGTATAACCTTAATGAGTGACAGAATGCTGCTTATTTGTAGAATTTGGTTAAATATATATTTGGAAAACTAAAACTTTAAACATTTGCTCAAAAAAAGTGTCAGGGGTGATTTTTTCAGACGCAGCGATGCTAGCAAGTGCTGAGCTGGAGTCGCTTCCTGTGCGGCCCTCCCTAGTCTTTCTCGCTATCGCCGGTCCTTCTCGGTGGCTCTCCTGGGCTCTGGTTCCAGGGTGCCTCCTTGCCTCTCTTCTTTCCTTGCCTGGCAGCTTCGGAGTTAATCATCCATCACTCTAATAGCTTATCTATTTTTATTCATTGCCAAAGTCTGGCTTTGGAGAGTATGGAATATTTGAAGGAGAGCGAGCCTCTTCCCAGCCACTAGCCCTGATAGGACTATTTTCGTTTTTCTATACGTTGAAAACAACTCTGCGTTTGTTCTTTTCGTTTTCATAACCAAGATATATTGAGCAATTAAAACACCCAGTGGTTCGATTTGGCACTCAGGCCAAAACAGACGATGTTTAGGAAGAAGGTACAAGGAAACCTGAAAGGGGGGGTGGGGTGGGGGCGGGGGACCGGAAAGGTCTAAGCAAGTTCAGAAATTCCCTTGGTGCCCGCTCGGAGCCCCAGGAATCCTGAGTGTGTGCTCAGAGTTGCGGTGGCAGAGCCTCCGCGGAGGAGCCTGGGGGGCGGGCAGGGCAGCTGGGGAGAGGTTGTGCAACAAAGCTCGGGGAGGGAGCTCCCAGCAGGCCCCGCGCCCCGCCCACCGCTCCAGGTTTCCCGGCAGGCAGCCTCCGCCCCGCCCCCGCCGCCCGGCCCCTCCCCGCGCCGCCTGGGAGCCGAGTGTGCGGCGGGGGCGGCGGCTGTCTTCCCGCTTGACCAGCCTGGGCCCCTTCCTCCGTGGCCATTTTCCTTGCGACTGGCAGGACCCTGGATCCTTTCTTGGGGGGGGGTGGGGGGGGGGGGGGTGGGGGGGGGGGGAACCCTGGGTTCCTCCTCTGGAGCTTTCTGCGAGCCGGAAAATTGGCAATCTAGGCAGGAGGTGGCAAGTGCCTTGTCAAACGTGGTTCTGTAAAGTTTCTGCTGACACAGCTTAACATTTAAACGAAACACACCAGCTGGATTGGTGAAGGCAGAGAGCGTTTTTCCTGTGCCACTTCGGGCCCCAGTTCCACTCAGAATTGCTTCATTTGCCCCCTAACCTCCTCCTCCTCCATCAGTTTAGCTTGCCAAAAGCTGTGTGCTTTAATTTTTTCCGCTTCCTTTGGTGCGTCTCTCTTTTCACCCCTCTTCCTCCTCCGCTCCAAAAGGAACATCACCACCCAACTTCTTGGGCTGGATAAGTTGCACCTCGTTTTGCATGATTAAAACTGAGTGCCTGATGGTGGAAAAGCACTGAAGGCGCTGAGGAAGGTCAGAGCCACTGCCCAGGCCTCTAAACACAGGGCGGGGCCGGCACGCAGAACCCACTTGACAAAAACAGGGCGGGGCGGCAGGCGAGGGGCGGGGTCAGCGCAGAGCTGCCAAACATTGGGCGGGGCCGTGCCTGTGGACAGGGCGGGTGGAGCCCGAAGCCCAGGCCTATGAGAACTCAGCTGGACCGGCGGGTGAGGGGCGGGGTGGCCCCCACCATTGGCTGCTTCGGTGCTGCCAGGAGTCAGGCTGACCCAGGCTAGGGCTGCTTAGACAGGCACTTGGTTTCCATTTGTGTCATAACTGCTGTTTGGAGCCAAGTACATGCTCATCCACCTTCCTTGGCAGGAAAACCAACTCACAGCATTTTTTTAAAAGCTGGGAGAGGGGTGAAGGAGGGATGGACTTTGAATTTGGGGCTAGCAGATGCAGACTATTACATACAGAATGAGTAAACAATAGAATCGTACTGTAGAGCACAGGGAACTATATTCAATGTCCTGAGATAAACCATGATGGAAGAGAATAAAAAATAATGTATATATGTGTGTAACTGAGTCACTTTGTTGTACAGCAACAAATTAACAACATTGTAAATCAGCTGTGCTTCAATTAAAAAAAATTTAGAAGCTGTGAAGGGTCTCAGCTTGTGAAGTTTTAGCTACTGCATGTGTTTTCCTGCTCATAATTAAGTGCTAGAGGCTTTTTGAAATACTTTCTGCTGTTTAGCCTTTCTCTTTCATGAAGACTTAGGTTGAGTGTTATTGTTGATCACCTTCTCTAGGAGTTTTAAGTAGAATGTTGCAATTTCAAGATCTTGGACATTTTCAAGTAAACTAAATGTCATTATAGCTGAGACTATAGTAGGTTAATTAAAATATGCTTTTAATCCAACCAATAGCAATCAACTATAGCCAGTTGGTTTTTAAATTTTTTTTATTCTACACTATGGATATGTAATTTGTAAAGCTTGTTTACTCATTGATGCTGTTTACAATGATTAGTTTACTATTTGGTATGTTTGCTCTCTGTCATACGCAAGTCAGCTTAATCTTGGAATTCTGGAAATTTAATTTGATGATCAATAATGGGAATGTAGTTTTGAGTTAATTTATCACTATTAATGTAGAGGTGAAATCAGGGAAATGTGTCTTGAAGAATTTAAGAGAAATGGCCTTGAATAGCCGTTCTGAATATTAACTTTCCATTTGCTTTTATGTCTTATTCTGTTATGTTTACTGTGGCAGAAGAATATGCATAATATTTTCCCTTGCAATGTGTATACAAACTAGATTTTGTAAAAACTGCTAGAGTCCTAGCAGGAATGTTTCTAACTTTGATCATAGTTGCCTGCATATGACACTTGCCAGTTTCTTTTTAAATTAAGATCAAATATTTTTCAAGTATTTTGTTAAAAAGAATGAGTAATATACTAGAGAATGCTGTTGAACACCTCCTCACATTATAGTGTTAGGGTAAGCCTTCATTGGTGATCGTCAGTGGGTCATGATAGCAGCTCTTTTTAGATTTTGAGCTAGTCTTGTGTAATAGTGGTGAAATTGGTTCTGGTAAATGAATTTTGAGTTGACAAGCTTTTTAACTCTCTGACTTGGTGGATATTGAATTAATGGACAGGCTTAATTTCTATATATCTCAAAAATGATATCCATAATTGCAAAAGACAACAAAATGAACCCTTTCATGTAAGTTGATGGAATTTTAAAATGATATAACATGAATAAAAAACAATTTTGCTTCTTTCACATCCTCCCAGGAGCATATCGCATGGTTACATGAAAGTGAAAGTGTAAGTAGCTCAATCCTGTCTAGTTTTTTGTGACCCTATGGACTATATCCTCTCTCAGTGGGTTCTCCAGGCAGGAATACTGGAGTGGGTTGCCATTCTCTTTTCCAGGGGATCTTTCCACCCAGGGATCCAATCTGGGTCTACTGTCTGAGCCATCAGGGAATCCCCAACAGAGGCATCCCTTGGTGGATTACCCCCTAGTCCCATCTATAAAAATATATCTCAAATTATAGATACATCAAAGTTTATTTAGAAGTCACCATTCTGTTGTTAATCATAAAGTCTTGGTTTCAAAAATCCTAACACAGTTAAGTATCAGCACAAAAAACATACCTATTTGGATAATCATTTATGCCCACTCTCTCCAAGTTTGTTTCTGTTTGCTCTGAGCATTTGCCTTGTTAATAGCAAACTGTGAAATTATACTTTGCCTCCCTCGTATCCTAGTATGAGTATGAGATTCTTATACTCCTCCAGGTTTTTCAAAGGGAGTCTTAAAGCAAATAATAGATTTAAGTGAGAGTTCAAGCAAATGTCTGATTTGACTAATCTTGCATTTTAGATTTTAGATCTAAGATATATATACACACATGAACGTACACACACCTGCATGTACATATGTTAACAGGCCTTAGCTATCTCAGTTTATTTTTACTTTTGACTTTTACCCATTTCCCCATTTTGTAGAATAAGTGAATTTGTATTAATTGGTAACAACTCTCCTTTTTTTTAAAAAAAAAATAAAACATGGCGTTGAGCTCACATATTGTATGAGTAAGTTTATCCGCCTATGCAGTTGTCACTGATCTTGCGATCTTCTTTCTGGAAAAAATGTGTTTTACAGCATTTTACTTCAGCAGTACTAAAGCCAATGCTCTGTGGAAACCTTGGCTTTATAGCCCTCTGTCATGAATATGATGATAATGCAATTTAACTGTTTCAGCAATTGAAGTGGCTTTCATCCCAAACACTGTTTGTATTCCTGTTAATAAAATCAAGATTTGAATCAAGGTTTTTCCTCCTGTGCTTATGCTCCTTGATATCAGTAGCTGGGATTTCCTATCTAGGCCAGGGATTCTAACCTTGGTACCACTGGCATTTTCGGCCAGATAATTCACTGGTGTAAAAGGACTATCCTTTCATTGCAGTACCATGAGCTACAAGGAGCAAACCCCATCCTAACCCTCATTGTGATGACCAAAAATGTTACTAGACATTGTCAAATATCCCCAGACTTAGTAGGAGAGAGGGGGCAAATTTTTTCCTGGTTGCCAAGTAGCTGTTTGTTTGTTTGACTGATTAATTTTAAGTTTGGTTGTACATTTTTAATTTCAAAGACTTCATTTTTGTTTAAAAAGCTGAAGAATTTTTATCAATAAAACTGAGCCTGCTTAATTTAATGGTGTTGAAAGGGCCTACCAAGAGTAATATTTCATACATTAAAAATCAAGCTTTTCACCCTTGAGACTGTATCTCAAGCTTTTGGCTACTTTTTAAGTAGAAAGTAGTTTCATGGTGTAAGCTCAGTAACTCTGAATTTTCTCAACACATTTCCTAGAGTTACTGGAGCTGGATTACAAAATAAGCATTAACATGTGGCCCTTTAAGAGGTTTTTGGGTTTTTTTAAGATTTGAATTTTAGAAACTGAATTCAGAATTTCTGAGCTATAGGCACTGTTACAAAGAGGTTAAATGTTATACTTCATATCTGAAGATTATATACCATTCTTGCCTGAACTTGTACATACTATTTTAACTTCAGTGTTGGCTGTGCTTTTGATTTTAAGTTGATTTGCTGGTTGTCATGTTGAAATTCAAACTTATATGCAATTGTATTAAATATCAAAATTTTCCATTAGAAACGCAGTCCCTTTTTAGTTTGAAAAAACTAACCTAAAGTTATTTCTACCTGACCAGAACATTTCAAAAACCTCAAATCTCCCCTACCACAAGAAGAATCTAGCTAACTCCAAATCATGCAAAAATCTCTAGAAGTTATCACCTGAAAATTTCAGTCCTATGATCTGAAACACTTTATCAAAAAAGAAAAAAGGTACACTCTACAATGAAAATCACAGGTTTTGAGGATGGCTTACTGGAATATTATTTTAGTTCTTATCTGCATATTTGGAAATGGCATTTTCTGAGTACCATTAACTCCTATGGTGATATGTGAAGAATAGTACTCTAGTAAAACCTTAGAACATTTTTAATGGAACTTTTCCATCATCCCAAAAGTTCCACTGTGCTCCTCCCGGGTCACCCAGCTCCTGGCAATCACTGATCTGTTTTCTTTCTTGAAAGTTTCACGTTTTCCAGAATGTTATAGAAATGGAAGCATACAGTAGGTAGCCTTTTGAGTCTGGCTTTAGCTTCTTTTATGTATTAACCCAATACATTTGTGATGCATCCATGTTGTTGCTTGTATCAGTAATCAGTTTCTTTTTATTGGTGAGTAGTTTCCCATTATATGGATGTAGTCTGAAATTTCGTTTATCCATTCACCAGTTGATAGACATTTGGATTGTCTGCAGCTTTTGACAGTTTTGAGTAAAGCTTCTCTGAATATTCTCATACAGGTCTTCAGGGGAACATGTTTTCACCTCTCTTGAGTAAATGCATAGAAGTGGAATTTCTGGATCATGTTGTAAGACTACTTTATTATTTTGCTGCAGTAGATTACTTTTTAAATACCAGTTCTTATGGTTGAATCCCATGATTTTAAAGAAATTGTTCCATGTTATCTTTTGCCATATGACGATGCTGTTTATGGTAGAACCAAAGGATTCCTCCTTGGTAATTTATTCTTGGCTGGTGTGGCAGTGGTAAAGAATCCACGTGCCAATGCAGGATACGCGAGTTCAGTCCCTGGGTTGGGAAGATCCCCTGGAGAAGGAAATGGCCGACTCACTTAGACAGAGGAGCCTGATGTGCTGTAGTCCATGGGATCGTGAAAGAGTCGGACACGATTTCGTGACTAAAACAGCAAACAACAAGTTTATTCTTCCAGAGAATACTGTAATCATATGCCACCAGTATGTTAGAAAGTGACTTTATTATTTATATCAAGATGTGTCCCTGACAAGAAGTAGCGACGAGAGTGTCACTGACAAGTATGGTATCTTCTCTTTCCTCTGGGTCAGTCTGCTTTGAAGCTGTGTCTTTTCATGTTTCTGTTGGTTGTTTTGTTTCTAGTCTAACCTGAGCCTGTGTCCTCAGGCATTCAGCTCTTCATTGAGCAGATGAGGGTTTGTAATTATCTCCTCCCTGACATTTTTCTGCACCGAAATGCCCATGTCTTGAATTACCAGCATTTTTTAAGATAAAAGAATCTCTAAGATTCTTTAGAGACAAGGCCTTATGGCCCATTATTATAGATTAATATTGAACAATTTTTAACTCAAAAAGGCATGAAAGTAAACTTGGTAGCAATACTTTTTCACACAACTAATACCTGTCTTTGAAGACTTCTTCTTTTTTGCAGTATTTTTCTAGACAATATTCTTGTTTCGGAGAGAGAAAGACCAGGCAGACAGGAATAGTGGTATGCTATTAGTTGCTTGCCTTGAAAACTTCAACTCTTCCCCCCCCACCCCTCAATTTGCCTGTCAGAACTTCCTGTACTAACCTCAGTTTCCTTCACATACTAATACTCTTCACTTAAATTTTTTTTTTTTTTTACTATTGTTACCCTTTGCACATAAGAATATCTTGAACAGTTTATGTGAGAGAACAATTGAGGTGACATGATTGGTGTGGACAAATTCGTCTTGGACTAATAGTACTTTAGATAATGATGAAAAGAATTAAAAAGTGATCTTTTCTAAAGACGTCTTTCTTAGTTATGCAGTTAATAATTTTACAAAATTAAGTAGGTAGATTCTTTAAAGTAAGTCCCATCTAAACAAGAGTTAGTTTTAAGGTAAAAAGTTAAGGTTTATATCTCAATTTAAGTATAGTGAACCTTACATTCTTTTCTCTCTTTGGTTGAATTATCTTTCTGTTCCAATTTGATAATCAAGATAGTCTTAAACAGTTTATATTTTGAAAGACCTTAAAGATACACTGTGATAGAAATCTGATTGTTATCGCTATTTCAATATTTTTTAGACCAGTCTACTTTTTAGAAGTATTTTAGGGTAAACTGATTTTTTTTTCATATTTCATTTTTTGCACATACAGATCCTGGTGAGGGGACTGGGGGCTAGTAATATGCAGACAGGAAAGAGGGCAGCAGAAAAAGCTGGTGGCTGGCAGTCAAATTAATAATGTACAAGCAGCCGTATGGAAGCAGTGATAAAAGTTTAATTTGTTGACCTTCAGATATTTTTGTTTTGAAAATACCTTTTCATTCTCATCTAATCAGTTAAAATCATCTTTGTTGCATCTGCTACCCCAGGCAGAGTAGTTAACTTTTACAAATGCTCTATCTATAGGTCTCCACAGCCTATGTGTCTACAGCACCTCTTTTTCATAATGATTGTATAACAGTTTTCAACTTTCTTTTCTGAGTTTGATATTAATGGTGGGCAGGACTGGGAGAGAGGGTTAAGTATGGTCAAACAGTACTTTTGCTAAATTTTTAGCTTTTATTTTAGTAGATTTATTCATTCATTTTTTAAAAATTAGTATTCCTCTTTATGGAATTAAAATGAAAAGTTTAAATTTTTGGCTTATGTTTTTAGACCATTAAATTTCTCAGACTGTAGTAAATTTGATAAATGTTTTATATCAATTTATGTTTGAATGAGTAGATACTTATTTACAGGGATGTATTGCTTAAAACTACATTGAATTATAACAGAATTCAAAAGGAATATGACACAATGTAAGATGAGATAATAGTATTATTTCAATTTTTATGAAATCTAGATAACAAACACCTGAACTGCCTGGATACCTGTAGCTTTTATATTTTTCTTCATCACATCTAGAACTTAAGGACAATTGTGTAGAAAATCTTATTTAAAAAAGATAAGATGTTAACTTGAAGAATATAGGAAAAGCAATCACAAAGAACTGATAATGTGGTGAACAATTAGTGTTTTACTGTAGATATATTTTCTACATTAATAAAATACATTTTACAGAAAGATCTAAAGGTAAATGTCAAAGCATTGCTTTTATTGAAAGTATGATCTGTTTCCAAAAGTTTTATTTCAAATTTACATTATTTATATACACTTATTGCATTAGGAAAAGCCAAAGGAAATCATGAATATATATATATAGGTCTATTCTTTTATAATTCCGTAGTCCATATTTCTTGATAAGCATTGAGTATAAAAATGATTAGCTTTTATATCATGTGATTTCTCCTGGTATAGCCCCAGATCTACAAATCTATCTGTCATGTAACTGGTAGGGTTACACTTGGGCACCTGTTGTACTCTTTGATCTCAAGGAGACCCTCTCTGGAGTAAGCATGGTCCTGGGACCATTTAAACCTTATTCTTCCATAGAACGCATGTCTGTCAGTATCCTTCAAGTGATGACCAGCTATGTGAGGTAGGGCATTCCTACCATATGCTGTGTTATGGTCAACCCACTTAGTGCAGAGCTCAAATTTTACGGAAACTTATACTTTTAAAAATTAAATTTAAAAAGATTGTAAACTGTGTTCTTTATGAAATATTTACTATAGTCATTTCTCAGTAAATACAATTCTAAAACAATGATTACATTTTAACTCAAGAATTAGGGATAAAATATCTGTCTTTGAGCAGTGTTATTCCCTTATTGCCATCAGTTTTAAAAAGTTAATCCTTTTAAAGGAAATTAAAATTTGCTCTTGACCAGAGAGAGAAGGGGCTTCCCTGAGAGTGCATTTGGTAAAGAATCCACCTGCAATGCAGGAGTCCCTGATTCAATTCCTGGGTCAGGAAGATCATCTGGAGAAGTAATAGGCTCCTCCAATATTCCTGGGCTTCCCTTGTGGCTCAGCTGGTAAAGGATCTGCTTGCAGTGTGGAAGATGTGGGTTCGATCCCTGGGTTGGAAAGATTCCCCTGGAGCAGGGAAAGGCTACCCACTCCAGTATTCTGGCCTGAAGAATTCCATGAACTGTATAATCCATGAGGTCACAGAGAGTCAGACACCGCTAAGTGACTCTCACTTTCACTTCACATTCAGAGAAACAAATGCATCAAATGCTTACATACCATCATTTTATATATAGTAAAACTGGATTTTGACTTTCTACTTTTAGTAACACTAGTGTATAATGCAAGTATGTATATTGTCACCTAGATGATACATAAGACTTTAACTTCCATATTTATATAAGGTGGAAGATGTTTTCAGTCTTAATAGATCTTACACTTGTGACATGGAGCTATATCAAATTGTGGTATATAAACATGTTTTCATATTTTCATTGTGTTACAGTCCTCAATACACTCATTCATACCTGCTTATTTGCTCAACAGTTACTTCGAGGGCTTCTTCATGTCATTCATTTTTTTCTGGATAAAAAACTTAAAACAGTGAATGACATGTGTAAGGTCCCTACTCTTGTGAAGTTTACATTTCAACAAAGGGATAAAGAAGCAAATTTCAGATGGTGGCACTAGAGAGGGAGAAGAGCTTTTAGGAGAGAACCTTTAAACTGAGGTGTGAGCATTTGAAGGGACCAGTGATAGAAAGCTCTGATAGCACAGGGTTCCAAGAGATGGGAACAGCAAGTGCATGCTCTGAGGTAAGAGGGCCATTTTGAAGCACAGAAAGGAAGCCAGCTCAGCTGGAACATTGTTTGTGGAGGGAGAGTGCCAGGACTGGGGACCAGAGAGGCAGGCAGAAGCCACTCAATTGAGCTTCTTGTGGACCACCGTCAGCAACTGAGCATTTTATGGTTTTGAGAAGTTTCGAATAGAGAGTGGAAATGGAGGAGGGACTTAAGTGTGTAGATAGTGTAAGCACTTTGAGAACTGCCTGTTGGATTGTAATGTTCTAGCCTGGAACTCAGCCAGTAGGTATTTGACACCTGAGCTGCTGCTGCTGCTAAGTTGCTTCAGTCGTGTCTGACTCTGTGCGACCCCATAGACGGCAGCCCACCAGGGTCCCCTGTCCCTGGGATTCTCCAGGCAAGAACACTGAAGTGAGTTGCCATTTCCTTCTCCAATGCGTGAAAGTGAAGTTACTCAGTCGTGTCCGACTCTTAGCGACCCCACGGACTGCAGCCCACCAGGCTCCTCCGTCGATGGAGTTTTCCAGGCAAGAGTACTGGAATGGGGTGCCATTGCCTTCTCCGATGACACCTTGAGAGCCTTAGTTAGTTGTGCTATGGAACAGACCAACCAGTAACTTAGTGCTCAGAGCAACCAAGACTTCTTTAGCTCGTAATCTTTCAATTTGCCAATCTGGCCTGGGTAGTTCTCCTGGTTTCTGCTGGTCTCATTCTCCTCTCTTCTGTTAGCTATCTTAATCTGCTAAATGGCTGTCTCCGCTTCTTGAAGTTGACTGGCTCATGGCAAGGGTGATGTGGTAACAGAATATGTCTTTTATCCTATGGGTTGGTTGACTTTCAAGTGGTTGGCTAAAAGTAGGCATTGCCTCTTGAATCTTAGACTTGGCAGTGGTACACTGTGCTTTCTGTTGCTGTATTCTGTTGATCCAGGTAAATCACATATGCAGCCCAGACTAAAGGATTTGAGAAATTGACTCCACCTGCAAAGTGATGGCTATTTTTGCACACTGTTCTGTACTCAAGGTCTGTTTTCTCTGACCCATACATTGAGTTTGTGACTGCTTTGAGAATCTCAAGTGAAGGTATCCTCACCCAGTTAGAGAACATAGATAGAAAGTGGAGTGTGACCACAGTGTTCACAACCTTTGTTTTAAATTTAACAGCCTGGATATGAAGATACAGCTAAAATTCTAGTATAGAAGACACTGTGAACATAACACTTGCAGTGAAAAGTATAATTATAACATATCTATAGTTTGCCTTGAAATTGTAGTACACTGTATTAAGTACAACAGAATCGATTTTTGGTTGCATAGATGAAATTTATCATTGTTATTAATATTTATTGGTTTCCTATATAGGTGTAACTTTTTAGTTAATTTTATACCCATTCAGAGAATGGATGTTCTACTCAGAGCACTTAACAGTAGAAGGCATCATTATGAGTTCTATTACCAGCTAACCAAACACCTAGCAGTTTCTGCAAGCTGTGTCCTTGAGTTGTCATGTGGCCTGTACATGCTAATAAGGAGAATGAGGAGAATAATAAGAGAAGAATACTACCAGGGTTTTACTTGTCTTAAGTGTTCATTTTTTAAATAGACTACAAAAAAGTAAATAATAATGATAATAGTGGTAATAATAATAACAGTATTTAAAAAGACAAAACAAACTCTTTTCTTTCTTCCTAAAATTAAACCTTTGCAACCCAGTGTGAGCTGTCTGTGCTTATGTGAGAGGGAGAAGAAGGGAGGTGGGGGACAGAAGGCTATTCCTATAGCCTAAATTGTCATAAATCCTGCAGCATGGTTTTGGAGATCAATTTGTTTATTAATGTCTGCCTCTCCTTCTTTTGGGGAAAACTGTGTATAATTGTTCTAGTTGGTATATTGGTCTTTTTGGATAAATCAAAGGAGACACAGCACTCTTTACAGTAGTATTTTTACCCCTTAAACATCAATCTAGAGGGGAGGGAGGAGGGAGGGAGGAGGGAGGGGGGTTCTGGAGGGGGAGCATATGTAAACCCATGGTGATATCATGGCATTGTATGGCAAAACTAATAAAAAAAAAAACATCAATCTAGGCAAAAATAATTTTTTTAAAGCACCTGAATTGTTAGTAATTTACCTGTGGATGAATATTGTGATTGCAGATTGCATCAGATTCTTCTCCTCTCACTTCCACCTGCCTTTGGGTTTGAATGCATCATGGATAATTTTATTTTTCCCATCCCTACCTGGAATTACAGGCAAAGTTTATATTAATGTTTAATTATAATGAAGCTATGGTATGTATGATCACTGGAGAAAATAATGGATTATTTTGCATCACAGTTATTGAAAGGAAAATTAAAGCTGAGTCATCTCTTCCCCTTGTTATTTCAAAATAAATTATAGATAGATCAAATATTTAAATGTAAAAAATATAAAGTGGAATGTATTAAAGGAAAGCATGAAGAAATATTATAAAGTCTGGAATAGGCAGGACATTTCCCAGCATGGCACATATCCTAGAAGGCATGGAGGGAACAAATGAATAAATTTGAATATTTATAATATCAAGTTTCTGTTTTTAATCCTACTTTTAAATTTTAACATGTTAAAAGCATTTATAAACTATTTCTTGAAAGCTGAGTTATTCATGATTATGTAATGATCTATCCTATGAATATATCATACTTTAACCATTCCCTATGTTTGTGCTTTTTTCTAATTTGTCATATTTTAAATAAAGATGTACTTACATACTTAATATATAAACACTTGATCATAAATCAGATCACAAAGATTTCTCTAGCAAATAGATTGCTGGGTAAATGGGATGAATATGTTTGAGGTTTTTGATGTATAATGGAAAACTATATTCTGGGAAGGCTAGTCTTCTTTACATACCCATCACAGGTGTTGGGGCTTCCCAGTGGTTCAGCAGTAAAGAATCTGCCTGCAATGCAGAAGACGTGGGTTCCATCCCTGGGTTGGGAGATCCCCTAGAGAAAGTCATGGCAACCCACTCCAGTATTCCTGCCTGGAGAATCCCCATGGACAGAGGGGCCTGGTGAGCTACAGTCCATAGAGTCGCTAACAGTTGGACACGACTGAAGCAACTGAGCACGCAAACACACACACAGATGTTGAGGGGTCTGGTTGTACACACAGGCACTGAATAAGACTTTTACTTAACATTTCTATGGATATTACTGACATTGAATAATTTATTGAATTCTTTTTAATGTTATCATCTGCATATTTTATTAACCAATTCCTTTTAATTGAACAAGAAAAACACACGTATTGGTGAAAAAATTCTTATTATATTGTGAGACGATATACAGTGAAAAAAGGTCTCTTCCTTGAGGCAGTCACTAAAGTATTTCTTGCATATCTTTTCAAAATAGTTAGTTTATCAGTCATATAGCTGAATCTCACTTTATTTTTAACACAGATATTATCTTAGAATGTACACTGTTCTAATTCTTTTCACTTCATGTGACATTATGGAAATTTTTCCTTATCTACACAGGTAGATTCACCTCCTTTTAACAGCAGTATACTATTCTAGGCTTAGCTGCACGAGAAGTTATTAAATCCCCTTATTGGTAAACATTTTGTGGATGGTTATATTCAGCTTTTTCCTGTTACAGATAACTTTGGTAAGCAGCTTTGTATATCTTTATTTTTGTGCTTGGATATAATCACATGCATACACATTTTGGTGGATGCTGCTAAATTGAGCTTTATTTCAGTATATGTTCTTAGCAGTGCAAGGCCATGATCTGAGTGATTTCTCACATCACTGTCAATATTATTAACATCTAAGTTTTTAATCTTTGGTCATCTGTGGTGAGAAAATAGAATAATGTAAGTTTTAATTTGCATTCCTTTAATTATGAGTGAGAATCTTTGTGTGTGACATAAATCATCATTTGTTTCCTTTCTTTTTGTGATAGTGTGATCCTGATTTTAAAATCTTTTTTATTTTTTGTAAAACGGAACATAGTTTTGGGCAGTTTTATTTTTTACATACATATGTATCTATTCTTTTTCAAATTCTTTTTCCATTTAGGTTATTATAGAATACTGCGCAGACTTTAGGTCCTTGTTGTTTATCTGTCTTAAATATAGCAGTATATACATGAAAATGCTGCTAAATATTTGTGTTTTCTGCTTTAGATGTGTAGAAAGGGCTTTGAAAATGATTAAGAAAGGGTAAGATACAACCACTGTTACTCCCAAATTTATACATTCACATTTTCCCAATTTTCTTAATAGAATGATTGGAAATTAAAGTGTTTTATTTTAATTTTGGCAGAGGGAGGGCTTGTTAGAGTAATTGGGAGAGAGAAAAGCCAGTTGAAGGCTTTTTGCTTGATTAGAATGAGAGAACTACGAATGGTGTAGCTGCTTCTGAACTTTGCAGGTTGAATTTCCACAGTGATTGTAGGAATTCTCTACACATGGAATCCTTTAGGCACTAATGTTCTAAAGCGTCGATTGTAGCATCATCTGAAAGAAGCATGGTTTGATGGGAAGGGCCTCATCCTGTGCTTAGGAAGTCTCTGCTTTGTTAGCCCACATGCGCATGCTCAGTCACTTCAGTCACGTCCAGCTCTTTGAAACCCCGTGGACTATAGCCTGCCAGGGTCGGTCCTCTGTCCATGGGATTCTCCAGGCAAGCATACTGGAGTGGGTTACCATTTCCTTCTCCAGGGGATCTTCCAGACCCAGGGATGGAACCTGCGTCTTTTACATCTCCTGCTTTGGCAGGCAGGTTCTTTACCACTAGTGCCACCTGGGATGCCCACACAGATCCCTTCATATGTTATACCTCAGGACCCCTTGACAAGTTCTCTCTCCCAGTGAGGTCACGGTATGCTTCTCATTACGGTATTGAGTCATCTTTGCACTTGTTACAGCATCTATGTGGAGAAGGAGAACATTGTGTATCACATCCTAATTTTAATTTAGATGAACCTATGACCTTTTTTCTTGATGATTTTATAATACTGCCAGTTTTAAATCTCCCTAAGTGAAAGTTGCTCAGTCGTGTCCGACTCTTTGCGACCCCATGAACTATACAGTCCATGGAATTCTCCAGGTCAGAATACCAGGTTACCAGAGTAACCTTTCACTTCTCCAGGGGAACCTTCCCAACCCAGGAATCGAACCCAGGTCTCCCCACATTGCAGGTGGATTCTGAATCAGCTGAGCCACAAGAGAAGTCTCCCTAAACTGAAGATTAGGAAGAAAAATGACACTATGAGCGATCTCATCTAGTCATTTCTGAATTTGAATTTATTTTTAAAATGAATGTTTAAATACATTTCATCCAGGTAATAATACCTTAGTGAAACTCGCTTTTTATCTCACAGTACTGAATACATGCCTAACATGCAGTAAATATCCAGAAAGTCTTTGTTAATGAGCAAGGTAAATGCAGACAGTCAGCATTCTATCCTCCCACTACATTCTTAAATCTTTACACTGAGAATGTACTGATTTTTTCAGTTGTACATTCTTGCTTTAACTTAAAATTGAGACTACTTTATAGCCAATATAAATTTGCTGATGATGGTTGTATAATAACTTAACTCACATCATACAGGCACAGATCTTCTGGCTTTTTATAGGAATTATAGGTGTTAGGCTTGTGCAATAGAAAATACTTATCTTATTTTTGTTTATACAAGATTGAAATATATTATAAAAGAACCAGAAAGCTTAGATGATTTCTGTTGAGAGTGAAATTTAATTACTACCACCTGAAAATCATATGTGAAGGCTGAAATACTCCCTTACTCCCACTAGAGGGGGATTCCTTCCAACTTAGGTAAAAAATACTCTTATATACAGCATGAAAACCTTTGGGTTATTATTATTATCATTAAATTAAATCTATTTAAATTTAATATTTCTTTTTTATTAAATTAAGGTTAATCTCATGTTTTAAAAATCAGCTGTTTTTTTAGGTGTTACAATTGAAATCTTATAGAAACATAAAAGATACCGAGCTAAAGTGCACATGTATTTAAACCGTAGTGCTTTTGAACAAACCATAAATTTTTAAAATTTGCTTCAGTTAAACTAGTTCATACTTAGATATTTCAGAACATCATGTTGAGGCCTCTTGACTAGGCTGGAGGATGAGGTTGACTTTTGAGAACCATCCCCTTACTCCAATCCCCAAGGTATGTCTTTGTCTCTATCTACTGACAAAGCTTCTTGGAGAGTTCCTAAATTCTACTTGAAAGCTTTGGTTTGCTGTCATCTCAGGCTGTCAAATATATTAAAGCCATATCTTTATACAGATTTCTATTTGCTGTTGAATTTTCTTTCTTAAGCAAATGCAGAACTCACTCTGGATATGGTTTTTGCAGATTTAAACATATAATATGTTTTTTAAAAAAACAATTCTATTCATATTAAAATATCAAATCAAGAGTGAATGTACCAAACACTGAGATATTGAGATGTGAAGTATGTGTATAATTCAAGAGTAAATGTCATATTATGTAGCTAAGTAGCTAAGATTTGGTGAATTTGTTGCTTGTGCTTTCCTTTAACTAAAGTCTCCAAACGTTTCTCCAAATGCTTTAATGCAAAAATATTTGGGGTTAGTAACCTAGTGTTGTTAAAGGCCCAACTTAGGAAATTGAAACATATGTAAATTGCAAATAACTGAACACCCCCCCTTTTTTTTTCTTAAAGTCTAAAATAAGATCTAGTTTCTAAGTCTGACAGTTAGCTTTGGAATGCATGCATGCATGCTGAATCGCCTCGGTCGTGTCCGACTCTGTGCGACCCCATGGACAGCAGCCCACCAGGCTCCCCCATCCCTGGGATTCTCCAAGCAAGAACAGTGGAGTGGGTTGCCATTTCCTTCTCCAATGCATGAAAGTGAAAAGTGAAAGGGAAGTCACTCAGTCCTGTCCGACTCTTTAGCGACCCTATGGACTACAGCCTACCAGGCTCCTTTGTCCATGGGATTTTCCAGGCAAGAGTACTGGAGTGGGTTGCCAATGCCTTCTCCGATAGCTTTGGAAAGTTAAGTGTAAACAGACATTCTGTCAATGACTCTTATAATGATTTTGTGCTGTACTTATCCAGTATTTCAGTCTTTATCCTAAAATCACATTTGGTATCAGCAACATACTTTTTTCATCGAAACTAGGCTGCTCATCTTCTCAGTACCAATCATGCATTCCTCCTGCTTTGTGCGCGGTCTCTGTCAGGTCCAGGTCGTGGTGAGCCTCACATTCAGTGAACCAATTGCAGGGAACAATTTGTTGCTTCATTTCTTTTTTTAACCCTTTTACTATCATACTGGATGACAGTCTTATTGAAATGATCTTATATTTCCTCCCCCTAGCTAATTTTTTATTTAATTGCAAGATACATTGGATGGCCTGTATGTCTTCTACTTAAGTGCCTAACACAAATGCCTAATTTTCAGATGTTTAAAGCTAATCGTGGCTGATTCATGTTGATGTATGGCAGAAACCAGCACAGTATTGCAAAGCAATTATCTTCCAGTTAAAAATAAATAAAAGAAAATAATAAAAAACAATGAAGCCAAGCTAGTCTGATATTATTGCCCACCTCCACTGTCTTCCCCAGACACTTAAGAAAATATTCTTTGTTCTATTGCTTTCTTTTCTTGCCCTTTTTCACCATATACTGGCACTTTGTAATCATCAAATGCTTTATAGACCAGACTGAATAATTATGTTTAAAAAACTGTAATTATCAATACACATCTTATTTTAGACACAGCTCTTAAAATTCATGTTAATGAGCTCTGTCTTCTAGTGCGTGAGACTGATAGGCAGTTTTGAAGTTTTGCCATCGTTTCACAACTCGTTGCTTAGACTCTGCCGCCTTTTCCTGAGTGTTGCTTTCAGGAACTCTCGCTCTGCAGCATTCCCGAGATTCAGGACTACCCACTCTGATGTGAGCGAGACAAGAAATGACTAGCAGCTTCAAAGCATGATGGCATTGCTTTACGGAGCATAACTTTCCCACCACTGTCAGTGAAAGATCAAAAAGTATATGCAACATCTCGTGACTTAAGTAAGAAGGAAGATTTCTCCTACCTCTGAGATCGTTTTGAGAACTTATACCACCACTTCAACAAGATGGCAAATGTATTAATTTGATAGGTGCACAGCCTGTTATAAAACAGGAACCCAGGGCAATGACCTCAATTTATTCCCTACTCTTGAAGAGACTCACAGATCTCACTCTCTTGACACCTGATGTAAATCGAATACCAGCTTTCTCAAAACTCTTAGTTCCAGGCCATGCCTGTGCTCTGGTGTCTGTGGCTAGAGTCAAAGAAGGTGTTTGATAGTGCCTAAATTATTTTTTCCTTATGATTTCAGGTTGAAGTCTTGACCTCGGAGGATACTGCCTTCGGACTCAAGGTGTGTAGTCTGATACAGCTTATCGTATAGGTTTCATCAGCTCCCATAAAGGATTGGAAGGCTCAACAGAGAGGACTTCTTTTTTTTTAATCAAATGGGGAGGTCCTAAAATCTTCCCAAAATTTAAGATTTCTTTTTTATTGTGATTAAGATTAGATTATGGCAGTGTCTCCTTTTTCTTTTTTCTTTGTTGTAGAGAATATGAGAAATAGTACAGAGAGCTTAGGGTCTTATTTAGTAGCAACTGACTTTTAAATTTGAATTAGCCCTGGAATAGAATTTACTGAAATTCCCTCCAGCTTAGGGGCCATGAAATTCAACCACTGAGTGGTACCAGAATGCTGTTTTTGGTTCATAACTCTAGCTTCATTCATTCATTAATTCACTATCCCTCCTATTTATTGAGCCCTTAAGTTCCAGTTATAACTAAATTAAATCTCAGCTCCTGTCCTTGAGTTGCTCATAGTCACTTCATAGGTTTTGACCTGTAAACAGATAAATTATCCTGTGGGTGATCATCCCCATGCTAGAATTATACCATGAATTTCTGGGAGTGTGGTAAGCTGAGCAAGAAGACATTCTAGGAGGTTGATCTCTGGGCAGAGCTTGAGGGCTTGGATTGTATTTAGGCAAGAGAGGGCAGGAAAAAGAGCTGTTTTCAGGTCAGAGGAGGACGGTGAAAAAAAATCAGAGGGAACTAAAAGTAGTTAAGCTCCACCCCTGGGGCAAGATCTAAGGTTGAAAATTTGGATTTTATCCTATAGAAAATGCGAAGCTATTGAAAAATTTAAAGTCAAGAAGGGGTTAGATTTGCAACTTAGATGATTTTGGCCGCTTTGCGGAGGATGGATTTGCCAGAGACGAGTGAAGGGCAGTTGACTCAGTCAAACGAAAGATAATGTGGGCCTGACCTGCCATGGTGGAAGAGGAGAGAGATCCTGAAGCAGGAAGCCTGTGGGACCTGATGATCACAGATGTGCAGGATGAGGAAGGCAGAGGAGCTGAGGGTGAGATAAAGAGTAGATTGGCTGCACTGAAATACAGAGCGTGAAGGGAGAAATCACAGAGTTTCATAATTACAGTCTTCCAGACCTGTCGCTTTTTATTAGATTTACTTACCTTTTGTACATATTTGCTAGTAATTCTTAATCCAGGTAACTAAACTAGTGAGGACTTTTTACTAAGGGAGCCAGGCTTTACTTTCATATAGAAGGACCGCATAGTTGCCATCAATTACTTTGAAAGGCAAAGTTTCAGAGGATAGTTGATGGCAATTTGAGAGTACAAGGTTTGAGAACTCTTACTTGACCCCTGCTTTCCCTTCTAGATGCTTAACATTTTGTTAGTGCAGTTGAGTAGTTGTACAAGTTGTACAAGTTAAGCTGCAAGTACAGGTGGATGACATTGTAATACTACCAAAATCACAACTGTTTACAGGGTTATAAGCTTAGCACAAGGTATTATTACATTATGAACAAATATAATCTAAAAGACATTAACACTTTATAAATATTTAGTAAAGTAATAAGTTTTATATCCTTAAAATGCTTTTTATGCCTCTGTATCTAAAACTACTAAAATAAAATTTTAACTATAAATAGAGCTTATTTGGTATGATTTGCAGTATTTAACATATGGCCATCTTCTGAATTTTTCATTGTTTTTGCTTAATACCCAGCATGTGTGCAGAATATTCATTGCATGTTTAATAAGCACGTGGGGTCAGTTCCTGTGGACTCATCTCCATAATCCCTCATACTTACTGAGTGTGCAGCAGGCTTATGGTAGATGATTATACCAGCAACTCCCATGGCCTACCCTACTGCGTAATGACTTTGCATTTGTTCTGTAGCTAAACTAGCAGATTGCTTTTGTAGCCTTCAATCCATTTGTAGGAACACAATTTGAAAGTTTTTTACAGTAATTGAATGATTTTTAAAGAATTGGATTCTTTTCACTTTTGCGTGTCTACTCTAAAGTGTTTAAACAAAGAACTAAACATTACAGATCTGAGCATTTTTATTGTTTCATTATCTGTAAGTCAGCAAATATATTTTATATTGTTTCTTAAAAGATCTAGGTATTCAATATTGATCACTTATTTGCAATTGACCTTTTTTCCTAACTTTATATACACTGGGAAAAATAACTCAAGTGTCTGACTTAATAATTACACGTTAATGGCATCGTCTTGGTGGATGAGTAGACCTCAGGAGTATCTGTCTGTCCCGTGTATGTCCCTGATTCATTTAGTGATCTTTAACATGGCATCCATATCTTTTTATGGCCCATATCTAATTACTTGCTTCTTGTTTGCTTCTCTTTCTCTCAAGTCAAACTAAAATCTAAAACTTAATATCTACAAGCATGAATTTGTCAGTCTCACTAGAAAATGACTTAAGCATGTTGGGACCCAAACAACCTATTTCTGCTTATGAGTTTGGGGAGACTATAACCCAGGGAAACAGTTTTGCAGTCGTTCAAAACTATCGTGCTTGTTGTGGCTCTTTTAAGATGAATTGTTTTAAAGTTAATCTAATGGGAAATGTCTGTGTTCTTTCTTCTTCACAATTCTTAATTTCACACAGATCCTGACTCATGAGGTGTTTTGTTAGGCTTACCTCGGTCAATGGTAACTTAGAATTTGAAGTTGTTACTGTTTCACAGTATATTAAACACTTCAGCTCTTCCTAGTGATTCTGATTTTTTTCCTCTGAAGTTGGTAACTGATTTCCTTGAGGTTGTTTCTAGGTCTAGTCCGATGCTTAGTTAATTTAAAATTATGTGTACTTGTACAAACAAGAATTTCAGAAAACAGAAGAAATGTTTCAGAATTTAAAAATGAACAGAGATATGTGGAGAGGAAATTTCTACAAACTAGACTGCTGATTTTGACTTTAACTCTGGTTAAGACCTGAATATATTAAAAAGTTTTTAATGCTATAGAATAATAAATCAGGAATCTGAAGGACAGTCAACATTGGTTGATTCTTCTTACAAGATAAGTATGCCTTCTGTGTCATTAATATACTAGGTAAAGCTGGTAGTGTTAATGAGATGCCTAGTCTAGTGCCTAGTGAAGTCGCTCAGTCGTGTCCGACTCTCTGCAACTCCATGGACTGTAGCCTACCAGGCTCCTCCGTCCATGGAATTTTCCAGGCAAGAGTACTGGAGTGGGTTGCCATTTCCTTCTCCAGGGGATCCTCCCAACCCAGGGATTGAACCCGGGTCTCCACATTGCAGGCAGATGCTTTACTGTCTGAGCCACCAGGGAGATGATAAATCAGCTAAGCAAATATATATAAAATTGTTAAACATAGAAAAAGGCTAAAAATTTCACTTTGTTGCTTATGGGTTCTACAAAAAAATTTATAGTAGAGAAGTGAAAAAGAATGAGTGAGATATTGCTGGGTCACTGAAAAAGAAAAATACAACTTTTCCATAAATTTCTTAAATGATCTTATAGAAATGTAAATCTAAACTTAATCATTTCATGACCAGAAATCTTTTGCCTTCTCATTTGTTGTAGATAGCTATTAATAAGTTAAGAATTATAAAGAAGCAAGATTTTAATATTTAATATTACTCACCTTTTTATTCTCTTGACTGGCAATAATTTTTAATTGTTTTCTTTTTTAAAAAATATTTTTATTTATTTATTTGGCTGTGCCGTATCTTAGTTGCAGCATGCAAGATCTTCTATATTCTTTGCAGCATGCAGAATGTTTGAGGTGTTGCATGCAAGCACTTGACAATATTTTTTAGTATTTATTTTAGGCGCCTAAAATTTATTGTGTTAATACTAAATTTGTTACTCTTATATGTTCCTTTTTATCCACACCTTAGTTGATTATGTATCTTAGGAAAACATGACATCAAAGTTGAAAGGAGTCTTCTAACCTCCAACTAACAAAGCCTCAAATGTATTGAGTCCTTAACCCCTCTCTAAGCCTAACCTCATGCTTCATCTTCCCCTCAAACACTTTCCCATCCTTGTTGTATTTCACATTTATTCTCCCTTCTAGACTCAGCTTATACCCTTCCTCTCCTGTGACTTCTTCCCTGAGTATCACATACTTCTGCGCTCTCATCCTCTGAGCTTATACAGCACTTACTGCCTTTGCAACTTATTTGGAATTTCTCTTCTGCCAACTTGGTTTTCTTTTTTTTTCTTTTGTATATGGGAGACAGCATGGTCTGACCTGGCCCAGCTCCATTACATGGCCTTTTGCCCCAGCAAGACTGTAAGCGTGGAGACTCCATTTTGTTCATCCTTTTCTATCCATGTGACTTGCATTTGGTTCGCAGTGAATAAGTGTTGCTGATTAGGTATTATATTGCTTGCGTAACAATCGTGATGATGAAGAGCAAAAAAAAACCCCTGATACTAGCATATTACTGTGCCTTTTCACCCCATATTGTAATTTTTTTCACTGATTCTTCCATTATTTGGGTTAATATACTTGCTTAGCATTTTATATTGAAACTGTAGAGCTCAACTGAAGAAGAACACACTCTTTGTTAATGGCTGTTGAATGATTCTGGTTGACACTGATAACTTGTTGGTTCCAGTTAATTTCACTATTAACTTAAATATATTTAAGTTAATAAAGATATTAATGAATTCATTCTATCTTTTTAATGCTTTTCATTTTAACAAATACCTGTGGAAGATACATTTTATGTGCCAGGAATGCAGTGGTAAGAATAATAAATCCTTGCTTCTATGGACCTTACATTCTTGACACAACTTTTGGAATGATTTTATTCCAGGCAGAAATTCCAGAAGAAATGCAAATTTATATTCTCCTTTTGTATTTAATGTTCTGATACTCTATGGTATAATTGCTCTAATTGAATCTGTTGTATTCTACAAAATGGAATAGGATTCTAGTTTAACTTTAAAACTTACAAATGATTGAAGGCAACAGTCATCTGTAAACAAAATTTCAAAATAAAAGTGAAACTTATTTCATCTTTTTAAAAATAAGTTACTTTTAATTATGGGAAATTGTCTAGGTGGAGGGTCATATTTGGCAGTGACTTCTGTTACCTTTGGACTTACTCCTTTATTTTGACATCTAACCATTATGAAAATCTGTTTTCCTCCTTCATATAAAAGTAAAAGTTATGATGCAATTTGTATCATAACTATCTATCTAACTGCTTGTTATAAGGTCTAAGAAGGAAATAGAACACAACCTTGGTAGCCCATCTCTGAATGGACTCTCTTTACTAAAGAACCAAAAAAGTGACCTTGGAGAAAAGTGGGAGGAGGTTCACTTGCTGTTTTTCTTTTCTGGTCAGTCCAACTTACAGGACTCAACCTAGTCAGTTGTCGCTGCATATTCTGTCATCTAGAACTGTGCTGTTGGATACAGTAGTTATTAGCCATGTGTGGCTATTTAAAGTAATTAAAATTAAAATTTATTCCTTTAGTTGCACTATGTACATATATTTCTGGAGAAGGCAGTGGCACCCCACTCCAGTACTCTTGCCTGGAAAATCCCAGGGACGGGGGAGCCTGGTGGGCTGCAGTCCATGGGGTCGTGAAGAGTCTGACACGACTGAGTGACTTAACTTTTACTTTTCACTTTTCATGCATTGGAGAAGGCAATGGGCACCCCACTCCAGTTCTCTTGCCTGGAGAATCCCAGGGACGGGGGAGCCTGGTGGGCTGCTGTCTATGGGGTCACACAGTGTCGGACACGACTGAAGCGACATAGCAGCAGCAAATACATTTCAGTAGTAGCTACATGTCATTAGTAGCTACCATATTTGTGGAATGCATATACAGAACATTTCCAATTTGAAAGAAAATTCTGTTGGCCAGAACTGGTCTAGAAAAAAAAGCTTCGAGAATTCACACAATGTAAGACATTGTAACGTAACACATTTCACAATTAGAAATGTTTTAATTGATTAAAAAAGAAATGTCCTGAGGATTAGAGCAGATTAGTAGAGAAGGGAAGGAATTTGCTGGTCTAGTAAAGTAACATAAACCAGAGGGGATGCTCTATTTGGTAAAAAAGATATGTGTAAAAAATGGAGTAAGGTAGGCATTTCCCATTGGATTTTGACAGCAGTAAGATTTTAAACTGGGTCATGAAATTAGACATGCTTCTGGTTGTGACTCTTTTAACTGGGTCATTAATTCGTTTATTTACCTGGGGTTATGTCTGGCAGGCTATGAGTTATATTTCAGATTTAGAATATTTCATTTTACATGGTAAGAGATTCTACCTGTTCAAATATCTTTTCTTTATTAATGTAGCCACATGAAGGCATACATAAATCTTATGTTTAAAAACACAATTTTTTAAAAAATTGTGAAACCATTTGACTTTGGTTCTTCTAAACTTTTTCCATCTTAACCAGGGTGTGTTTTCTAGTGAATTTACTTGGTTAACTCTGGAAGATGGGTGTGAATAAAGCTTAGGTGAAAAAGTATATTTCAGGTAACAATGTCAGTGAAATGAAACCAGCAAACATTTTCTTTTTGAAGTTCATAATCTTACCAACTCATGTTAGTTTTCATAATATGAAGAGTTTATTTTTGCATTTAAAATTTTTTATGAATGGAGATCCTTAGTGGAATAAAGGACCAAGCTTATTCTATACTGTTTCAATTATTGAGTTTAAAATGAGAGAAGATGTATTGGTAAAGCAAAAGAATATCTGTTTCTCCGTAAAAGAAAGACTGGAGGAGGAGAAAAGAAAAACAACTCCATAGCAGTTCTCAAGTCCGGATTTGGGAATCCATGTTGAGTCCTTCCCTTCTTTTGTTAGAGAATTTCCCAGCCTCTCCTTCTGCCATCTGCTGGTGGTTTAAATACTTACATGTTTGATTTTAAAATAAATGGTTTTTTTTCTTATTTAGAAAAGATTTGGGGGAAATGTTCTATTTATACTCATCTGTAATATTTTGGTGTAATTTTACTTGTTTAATTATACTTTTAAAATCTATTTTAGCTTCTTTTTCAACTTTATCTTTAGAGGTTTATGAGAATATAAAACTTAGAAAAAAACAGAACATTTTGAAGGCCCACGCTTATACTATTAAAAGATAAAGACAGACTCACTGATGAAAGATCTTGAGGCCACAAAGAGGAGTTACTTGACATTTGTTGGTGGGCGGTGTCTTCTCTAAATTCTGAATTTGGATTAACTATGAAACAGCAACTTTGCCCCACTCTTTTGTAATTAAGACTGCTTGATGGAAAGTGAGGAGACCTATAGTTTACTTTTATTTTAAGCCATAGCATAAGATTGGAAAATTGATTTCTTTCTATCACCAAAGTTCTTTTCAGCCCTAAAATGCTACAGGTCTTCTGTATTCATTAGGTCGAATCTTCAATTCTATCCTTATTTTTTATTCTTCTGATTTCTCCCTGTGTCTACTAGTTGAAGCTATTGTCATTGTCTTGGGAAAATGAGACTTTTTGTCCAAAAACATATTTTACCAGTGAAATAAAGCCAGGCCAAATTTTTAAAAGAGAAACAAAGTATAGGGATTTGATTTTCTGCCATTGTTAATCTTCTGTCCTAACTTCCTTTCGAGCCACCTTAACTAATTATAGAGCCTTAAATCCATGGGTCAGTTATTTGTTCTTTGTTTTCTCAAAGAGGAAAAGTAATCCAAAATATTAATCTGTTTCTTTTCGAAATGAATAAGGCTAAGGGAGGTAACATGACTGTTTTCAGACCCTTTTTAGTGGCAAAGAGGAAAAAATTCAAGCTTCTGCCTCCCAGGCCAGTGCCCTTTATACAAAATTACAGCAATGCTTATATTTAGTCTTTCCAGTACTGGAAATATAGATTAGATTGAATCTCACAGAATTGAACATTTTTACAGCTCAAAAATGGTCTAGTGTTAGCAGTTTCACGTGGCTCAGGCCAATATATTAGGGTACTCCTATACATTTTAGATCTATATTTTAGTAGTGAAAACACTATTTTTGTTTAAAAGCTGATATCCCATTTGGAATGTTTCCATGCATTCTGTTTGAAATATCACATGATCACAAGATGTTTGTGGAGTTTAATTATCATGAAGGGGTGCTAAGCCACATAGCCCAATGGAGAATACGCTCTGATATTATATACAAAATCAGAAATATTTATCGTGGCCGAGTGGGTTCTTAGTGTGATAGGAGTTCCATTTCTTCTAGACCAAATGCTCTGTCAGGTGATAGTAGCAGACAGACTCTTTGGATGGACCTCCTGACTGTGTGGCATGGGTCGCTAGATCTGCTAAGTGTATTTGTACAAAAATGTTTGCCCTAAAGGTGGTGAATATGAGAAACTGAGGGGAGGTAAGCAGAATTCATGTCCGCTTTTGTCAGACTTGCATTGGTTTTTAAGAAAAGATATTGGGAATTAAGCATGGCCTCAAGTGCTGTGGATCTCAAAAGTGATTTTTTTAAGGGAGGGAAGAGTTAACGCTTGAAAGAAAGCTTATTTACTTGCATATTCTGGCATTTGATTGACTGCTTTTCTGCTGGGACATTACTTTGGCACTATTTCTTGAGGACTTAATTTTCTAGTAATAATAAAAATGTGCATATATTCTCCTTATCCCCACCCTCAAACACCTGTTCATTGGGATGTGCACAAGTGATTAGAGATATGTTTCTGGGCTTGCCTAGAAAATTCCTTAGCATAGAGTTACTGTGACCATATTAATAATATCAAGCTGCTTAAGATTTTGTTGGGAAGAAGCAAAGAAATTATTCCAGGGGAGATGGACGGGTGATTTTGATTGCATGTGTTTTACGTTCTCTCCTATGCCAAATTTTAAAGCCAGTTTTGTTTCTTCAGATGGTGAAAGCCCTCCTCTTCCCTTAAATCTGGCTTTTACTCAAGTCATGTCAATTTTTGCAAGTCAGTTGAGAATGTCAAAGTGACTGGTGTTGAAAGAGCCAATATGTTGGAAGATGCTTAAAGCCAAGTAGAACATTTATATGAATTAAGGAATATATTAGATGATTTTTAAAAATCACATTTGAAAAAAAACCTGTTGAATTAATACTTGCATACCAGACGTATCACTGATAAATACTTGTAACAGATATTCCCCAATAAGCAATAAAATTACCATTTTACAACTGAAGTAATCTATCCTGTGGGTACATTTGCAGAGATATGCCAACGAAAATACATGCAGAGTTCTTGAAGTAATAATGCAAATAAAACATTTCGTATTATAATTTTAAAATAACAGGATTATGAGACAAGAAAAAGTCTGGGAGACTGTTGTGTCTAAATTCTGCTTTTATTCTGGGTTTTCAGCAGTTGGCTTTTTGCTATTGTATTATTACCTTAGTGTCTTTGTGTGTGTTGAAGGACTGAATTGTCTGGCAGAATTGTGGTTGAAAATCTCACAAATTCTAAATAATAAAAGTAAAAAATACATCTTATTTGCCTCATTGCAATAATGGTCTGTTTTAATACTTTCCTGAATTCTGCTGGTGTCATAGCTACTGCTGAATCAACAAGCAGAGGGTTTTGCCATGTATAATTTATTCATTTGTGTACAGCCAAAGTGTCCTTGTGGTGTGCAATGATTGTGTGGCCCCACACGCCAAGTCACAAGACTTGCTGGTGTGATTTGTTGCCCACTTTGCCTGCGAGTGGGCACTGGCCTCCAGCTGAGCAGGGAAGCCTTCTCTCCAGACCAGATCATACCTCAGGTGTGGCTCTCCTTTGGTCTTAGGTGGAAATATGAAAAGGAATGATTCAGGTGAGGGAAGTGAAAGATGTACGGGGAATTGTAGGTCTCATGCTCTATGTGATCAAGTCAAGTCACAGAAAATTTCATTTATTTCTATCTA
The DNA here is from genome assembly GCA_007570785.1 of Antilocapra americana. NCBI lineage: Eukaryota > Metazoa > Chordata > Mammalia > Artiodactyla > Antilocapridae > Antilocapra > Antilocapra americana. Next base: position 5,853,652 of record ML663573.1, read on the forward strand.
CACATTACAATTTAAGGCACTTATTTGGCTGCCTCCTAAGATACCACGTACGTTTTTCTAAGAAATTCCTCTTAAACTCCCTCTACTCTTCCCAAATTAAATTTTCATTTCAGGATGACTTTCTTGTGTCTCATTGAGGGGGAGAGGAGGTGAAGAATGGAATGAGAACTAAATATAGGCCTAGATTGGCTATTACACATTAAATATTATGGTAAAGTCAATAAGCTTGTAGAAAATATTCTAACAAATTTCCTGAACATTTGTCAGAATTTAAAAATATGTATGTTTATTTATTGCATCTTAAATTTGTAATTTTCTTCTCAATTTCTCACATTCCTATTTTTGACTTATTTAATTTTTAATTCCCTTATCAAGATGTAGGTGTCGTTTTTTTATTCATCATATTGTGTTAACCTGTATTTAATGTCATAATTCTTAAAAATATTATATATTACTACAATATAAGAATAATAACAGATATTCAATTTAAAAGTATTTCCTGTGACAAATGAGTAATTTGGAAAGAATTTGGGAAATCCTGATTTTTTTTTTTAGGATACAAAAGAGATCTTCACCATATAGACATGGGAAAGGCTTCAATTTCAATGGTAAATAAATATCTTTATAAAAAATTTAATATTTTGTTTAACCTTATGTTAGTCATGAAGTCAAGTAGTGATATCTATCATTCATAAAATGACTGTTTTTTGAATGATAGTTACTTTTCATTATATGCTATTTAATAGTATGTGCAAACATGTAGAATCACAAGTATTAATAAAGATGTGTATGTGAGTTTTGTGAATAGTTCCTGCTTATGCACATGTATTGTACATTCTTTTTTTTTTTTTTAAAACACAGAATGTATGGAGAAGTTGACCTCCCTAAAGGATAAGTTTGAAAAGGAAGGAAATGGAGATCTGCCAGGCTTGTTGGCTAGAGTCATGGACAAGAGCAAGGCCTGTCTGAACTGCCACTCAGTTTTTATTCTGCGAGTTTGCAGGGCTGGTGATTAGAGTGGCTTTCGCCCAATTATGCTGTGATTATTCTGCTGCACTGTAATTGACTGGGGAGATATGCTAATACCTGTCATTTGGGATGATAAAAGATGAGCGGGGGACGCAATGCATTATTTAGCTGGCTGTGTGATAGATGAGGGATGCACGGAGTGCTTTAATTGCTGAGAAGAGAGGTTAAGCTGAACGAACGGATGAATTAGAAATGAGTTTTTTTATGGCTTGTGGAAAAGTGAAATAAAGGAAAATGTGCCTTAAACTAAAGCAGCAGATAGAAATAAGCACAACGAAACTAGATCCGGGCAGCTTGCTTTATCAATTTAAATATTAACGAAAGGTGCAGTTTAGAGGTCAGTAAATAATAATTGGAAGGAGATATTACAATAGATTCTCATATTAAGCAAAAAAATTTGTTAAATAAATTGTTTTTATTTGAGATGACAGTATTTGTGATTTGTAACCTTGTAAATTCATACTGTATTTTAGGTTATACCAAAATGCAGTATGCAGCTATTCCAAATTGCATGCTTTGTATCTTTTGAATGTTAGCTTAGAAGTATCTAGATTTCTTGTTTCTGCATATCTTTTAAGTAAATGCAGGTGGAGGAAGGCAAGAACAGAAAACAAACAAAAAAGAATATTTGTAATACTAGCAAAATGTAGTAATATAATTGATGAGAGAGAGTGTATGACTAATTCTTGAGTGACAGGATTGAAGGCAGCCAGTGATACATTTTTTACATGCTGTGCACTTAGTTATTGGTATTTTTATGGAAAAAGAATTTATGAAAGAGTGGTGTTTTCCCTTTGTTATCGTTTCCTTTTGTCACACCCACGTCTAATCTTGTATCTCTATTTCACAAAAGTATTTAAAAATGCTCCATTATGATCTTCATGGTTATTTATATGATTTGTTGTTAGTGTTTTACTTCATTTTAGCTTTGTACATTTAATAAGTAGGCAATTATTTTGAGAATGCAGGCAGACCAGCAGTTTGTGAAAACTGTTGGAAGCTGAAGGCTGAGGCCTTTCCCACTTTGTAGGCTTTCAGACACATTCTACTTTACCAGATCATGATGTGGGAGAGTGTTGTTCTCAACTGTGCTATTTTGTCTTGTAGATGAAGCACCAAGAATACAGATTGGATAGCAGAAGTTGTACTTTTTGTAAAACAAAGCAAATGACCTGATATATTATTGAATTGTCTTCAGACTGTCCAGCTTCTCAGAGCCTGTGTGACTGGGCTAGTAGAACAGAATTTATCAAACAGCTTTCAGCCAGGTTATTGAATGGTAATGGATCTGTCTAGAACAAAGCAACCTATTGGAATGGATGTCAACTGCAGACAGATGCTGCACCCTGCTACTCAAGTTTTGTGGGAGCTGATCACTTTTGCCCAGTGTAATTGACACCTCTTTTGCACATTCCTTCCCAAAGTGAAGTTTCCTCTTTCTTGGAATTCCCAAGTAGACTCATAACTATCTAACTCTTTGAGACAGATAAAATATTAAGGATTGCTTCAAAGATTAAGAACATCTTGTAAAGCTTAGTGGAAATTACAAAGGAAAAGATGCAATTAAATGAATAGAGGTGGGAACAAACACAGCAACTTACGGACAAACAACAGCACTGAAGGGCAGTGTTTACAAGCATTAGGTACACTAATTTAAAATCTCATGTTTTACTTAATATTACCTTCATCTCATTCAGTAATGAATGATGGCAGCAGCACTTTGGAGATGTGGTATCTTGACTTTTTTTCTTGTCAATAGTATACAAACTGATTTAATTTTGTACTTCTTTTAAAAAAATTGCTAGCAGTTTATTGTTTTTCCTTCCTGGTAGGCAGGTATTCAATCCTGAGACATTGTGCCTGAATCTTGGCTGTAATTATCATCACTTGAATGTGAAAGTGATTCTTTAAAGTTCTCCATTTGAAAGGTTTTGCTTTGTTTAATGTGGTCAGAAAAAAAAATGTTTGTGGCTTTTGTTGGTGTTGTTCATTTGATATAATGTGTCTCACTGTAAATTTGAAATTGTTCTTTTTTACACAGTTGTCATGTCACCATTCTTTACCTTAGATTTAAGTTCTTCCCCATGGAAATGCTCTATCTTAACTGAGAATTGTAACATGAGACAACATAAACTTTCTTAAATTTCCTCAACATCCTTTAATATCCCCATCCAATTGAAGGGTTTTTTTAAAAATGATGGTGAATTATAATGTTTTTTTTAAAAAATATGATTATATTATTTTATAAAATTTAGAATATTATAGAATTATTGCCACAGGGGACATTATTATATAGTTCATTTCTCTTGTGTTATAATGGTAGCAAATGAGACTCATATGAGTACATCAGACCCACTAGCCCTAGTATCTCCTTGCTCCTAATCTGGGGCTTTTTCTTTTATGCCTGTGGAGATGATTTCTGCCTAATGAGCAAGATATATGGAAAATAGTTGTGTACATTATCCATGAATCATCACATATGCCTGCTTTCTAGAGGTTACTAGTACAGATGTGGGTGCTCAAGTTGGTTAAAACAAATCATTGAAAAATACATTTCATTTTAACATAAGATGTATTTATATGTACCTCTCTCTCCATCCATCTTACATCTTACAGTTGTCTCAGCCATACCTAGTTCTACAGTGATTTTTTTTTTTTAGCAATTCATACTGTTTTAGTAGAGTTTTTTATGCCTCCCCTCTTTTCACTTGCCTGCATTAATTGGTTCCATATTCCATTAAGTTTGACAACTGGAGAAAGCATGTACCATAAGCACTCTTAGGGGAGACACAGTGACTGTTGGGAAGCAGGTACCTTGATAGGCATAGGTAGAAAGGCTGGCGGGCAGCGTCCTCCTCTACAGCTTTGCACCAATGTCAGGAGGTAATGAAGGCTTTGTTGGTATATCCAATGAGCTCCTCTAGTTGCTACTCTGTGGACCTGAGGGACGGACACTGCTTTCCCTTTGAGGTCTCTTTTACAACTACTAGTTCATTTCCTTGAGAAAGAACATAGAATTACTTTTCCTTCTGCATCCAACCAGATCCTCAGTAATGCGCCACTAAAAAGATAAGAGGTCATTAATCAGTTTACTAGAGAATAATTGTTAGTTCATTAGTTTATGTATCTTATTTTACGGTCTTGATCTTTTTTCTTGCCAGTAAGGTAATATTTGTTTCTTTCCTCTCTGTGTCATGTAAATTCACCTATAGAATTTAGACAAAGTACCCCTGAAAATAATTGTTAAAAATTTTTGCTTTGAGACGAAATGTTAATGTAAATAATTACCTTAAGTTTCAATGCTTTAGTGTCAGTGTAATATCTCCTTATAATCTTTTGTCTTCCTTAAACTTATTATAACACTCTTGATGAGGATAGGAAACAAACTTTTTAAAAAATTAAATTTTAAAAATTCTTACAGGTGCCCTCTGGTTAGATTTGAAAGAAAAATTGGTAATGTGTTAGTTTTCTACAGCCAAGTAACAACTTACTGCAGATTTCGCAGCTTAAGGTCACACGTTAACCATCTCATAGTTTCCATGGGCCAGCCACCCAGTTCTGGGGTGCTCTGCTTAGCATCTCACAAGGTTGAGACTGAGGTATTACTGGGACTGAGGTCTTATCTAGGTGCAGGTCTTCTTCCAGGCTCACTGATTGTTGTTGACAAAAGTCACTTCTCCTGGCTCTGGATCTGAAGTCCCCATTGTCTTGCTGGACGTCAGTCATGAACCATTCCCCCATCACATGGCCCTCTGCACAACATTTTGCTGCCAGGAGAGATGCTTCAAATCTCGCCCACATCTCTTAAAGGGTTGCCTGATTAAGTCAGGCCCACCAAAGATAATCTTTAATAATCAGAGTTAACTGCTTAGGGACCTTAGTTACATCTGCAGAATGCCTTCTGCCCTGTAAAGTAACATAGCCTGGAATGTTATTTGTCACATTCACAGTCTCTTTCCAGGGGAGGGAATTAGATAGAGTATATACACTAAGCACTAAGGATCTTAGGGACCATACGAGAATTCTGCCTACCACACGTACGGATTCACATTTGCTGTCAGATTTTAGGAATGAGAAGGTTTTGTCTGCATGTACTCAAAGTATCTTTAATGTGATTTTTTTTTTAATGCAGTTCTAAGGAAATGAAAGTGGGGTATAATAGAACATGTTTGACTGACAATGTCGAAAATAAACAATGAGCACCTTTAACAGAGTGATCCATCGTAACAGCAGTTTTATTTCTTCCGTTGTTAGCTCCTGAGGCTTTGCTCTAGAGCAGGAGTAGTTTCTTCCTGTGGACTCCTACTGTGCAGTTGATGTACTTCTGAGGCAGGTGGAGAATGCTCTGCATGGCTGTTTCCAGTGCTTCTATTGCAAGGTTTTGATTACTTCAATTTCTTCTTCCAGTGGCTATGCTTGGTTATGATCTCAAGGATTTTCACAGGCATGCTGACATTAGAAAACCAAGTGTGGTGATTCTGGTTAGTTTTATAGGCTTGCACTGCTAACTCTACTAAAGAAGGAAAAAAAATTATTCACTATTAAATAAAAATGTTTTGACATTCAAATTGGACTAGTCATTTTTACAGTAATAAGAAACTTTGGCTTATGAAGTTCAAGTTTAAATTTTTAAAAAATTATTGTATTTTTCTCCTGTGAATTCTATGGGTCAGGCCAGATATGATGCATTAAAAAATACAAACTACCTTTTTTCTTTTTTGTAAATCAGTCTTAACTTATCCTACTAACATTGTGTACCCACATAAAGATATTTTGAATTCATCTTTGACCATACCTGCTTCCTTTCAAAATTTCTTTTGCAGAAAAATAATATATTTTAAATAGGGTTTCTATTCACTTGATTTGAGTCCTTTTGACAGAGGAATTCTCTTAAGCCAAAAATTAAACTGGCATATGTGAAGCAAATATAATGATGTTTTAAAGTTACTTTGGAAATGTGACAAAAACTTTAGATTTAAAAAGCAATAAATATTGGACTTCCCTGGTGGTCCAGTGATTAAGAATCCACCTACCAACCCTGGTAGCTCAGCTTGTAAGGAATCCATCTGCAATACTGGAGACCCCAGTTTGATTCCTGGGTCAGGAAGATTCCCTGGAGAAGGGATAGGCTGCCTACTCTAGTATTCTTGGGCTTCCCTTGGTGGCTCAGTCGGTAAAGAATTTGCCTGCTATGCTGGAAACCTGAGTTTGATCTCTGGGTTGGGAAGATCGCCTGGAGAAGGGAAAGGCTGCCCACTCCAGTATTCTTGCCTGGAGAATTCCATGGACTGTATAGTCCATGGGGTCACAAAGAGTTGGACACAACTGAGCGACTTTCAGTTTCACCTTTCACTTCTGGTTTGCCAGTGCAGGGGACATGGTTTCCATCACTGGTCCAGGAAGATCTCACGTGCCCACAGGGCAGCTAAGCCTGTATGCCCTAGACCTCTGCTCCACAGCAGAAGCCACCGCAGTGAGAAGCCCACACATTGCAACTGGGAGTAGCCTCTGCTTGCCACAGCTAGAGAAAGCCCTCATGCACCAATGAGGACACAGCACAGCCAACAATAAATATTAAAAAGTAATAAATATTTACTGAATTTATTTCTAGAATCAAATAAAAATTAGGAGGGTTATATTCAGATAGGGTTGCTGATGGCAACAACATCCATCATAACTAGAATAAGATGACTTTCTAACATTACAGAGGAATTACTGATGTTGGCATAGAACTTGCTAATTAATTTTGCTCTTTTTGTAGAACTTTTTGAGTTTCGGTGGAGTATTTTACAGATTCATACCTTTTTGCAAATATGTGTAGCCACAAGATGAGCTCTATAGCACTTAAGAAAGGCAGTAGGCCTAGTATGACAAGGCGAATACTACTTATAGAGAAGCTAAAGTGGCAAAGATTGTTCCAGCTACTTCCAGGGCTCCCTGTACATCAAGCCCTCCAGTGGGGTTAGGGAGTTAAGACAGATTCAAATGCCTCCTTGGATGACACCAAGCTTTTCTCTAAAGTATTGTCAGCATCTGTTCCTTGCACTCCTTTCTCTGTGCTAGACTTGGCTTTCATTACCCACCACTCTGAAGGCCACCTTTTTGGATGGCATATTTAATAAGAGCCAGCCTCGTAATCAGAGAGGAGACAGCTATTACACATGGGTTCTTGTTTTATTCACTCATTGTTGGGCATTAAGGATGTGAGACCTTGTTCTAGCCATCATTAACTCTCCCAAGCAGTTGGAGAAATGGAGCGGTAAAGCCCATGACAAGTGCTGACTGGTTATGTCACACCAGGGCACCATGAGCAGGGAAGGATGCTATGGCCTTGAAGGACATTTGTCTTGGGGCCATTGGAGAAGCATCACAGACAGACAGGAATGCCTTTTGTAGGAGAGAGATTGGAGGGCTTTGCTTGACTAGACATTGCATCATATTTTAGCATGATGTACTGTACTATACTATGCTTAGCCACTCATAGCATGATGAGATGTAACCAAAGGCACTACAGCTTGGAAGTGGGCTTAAAAAAATTGTCAACAAGATCTTTTGACATAAGAAAGACTGGATTTGGAGAAGATACATTGATTAGTTGGATATCTTCAACTTTTTAGAATTAAATATGAAAATGCTTGGACAAGAGTAAATTAATGTATAAATGAAAGTTTTACATTATTGTTTATAGCAGCTTGTTATATAATAGATTTACATCATGTCAGAAATAAAGGAAACTGGTGAAATGACTCCATTAGCTAGAAAATAGTTTGACAAAATAATCAGCCCAATCAGTTCATTGCTTTTAAATAGTTTGAGTTATGTATTTGCTCTTTGCTTTATTGTCTGAAACTTTGCATAGTGAATTTGTTTGCAAATGCTCAATAGTGTACTATAGAATATGAGATTTATTGTAGACAGAGTCTGATTAATGAAAATTAGTCAGCTGGCAAGTAATAGAAATCCTTATTCTTGAATTTTACAAAAAGTTTGATGGGATTAGAGTGGTAGCGAGCTCCGCAACTCATTCACTCAACATTGGTGAGTTGCTCTCAGTGGGCCGGGCCCTGCGCCAAGCCTGGGTGCACTGAAGATCGCTGCAGGGGACTCGTCTCCCTGCCGCTGCCTGGCTGCGGTGGTCGCCTGGAAATCTGCTACCTATCTCGGGCAGATTTTGTGGGAGAACTTTTTTGAGTATTAGTGATCCTGATTTTGACTATATATTTCCAAATTCACAAAATGCTTTGCAGGGATTTAAATGAGATGTAATGCACTTGGTTTGAGGGAGAGCAGTGAAAGGGGAAATTTATTTCAGTGCTTGTTGCTTGATCAGCATCTACACTGCCACTTCACATCAGTGTCTGTCCTTTCCAAGTGAATTTGGTCTTGCGGGCAGCACGTCAAGAGGACGTGTATTGTTCCTGGCAGGGCACTTGAATTTCTAATTACCAGATTCCTGGCTTAATTGCAATTACCTGGACACCCAGGCCGGGTGAACTTTTGGAAAAGAATGTAATTAGAGAAACAGGAACTTTACTGCCAACTCCCTGTCTAGATACTAACACTAAACAGAACATTGATAAGTTCACATCTGTAAAGACAGCCCATCAGATGATGAAAACAGTTCTTAAAGTATATTATGTATAGTACATCCCAGCTTTGGGTTCATAAACAAATGTCACGCTAAAGCAGAGAAGATTCAATTTTTGCTTTATACTAATGGACAGTATGCATATGTATATCTTTTAAGAGTGAGTAAGTATCAAGAGTAAGTGAATTATTTATTGAATACTCTCTGTATGAACTCAGATATTACATACTTTGATTAATAAATGTAAAATCTTAAGATCTGTAGTCACAGAAAGGGAAAAAAGTCATTTTCCAATACTTAGTGACTTCAATAGTAATTTTTCTTAAATAACACTTTTCATTAAAAACAAATTCACACAAATGAACGTTTCAACTTGATTACAAATACAATTTTTAATTTATTTTTAAAGCATTTTATTATCTTTAAAACAAAATCTGAAATATTTTTCCGTTTCTCTCATTTCCTCATCACTTTCAAGAGTCCTCACATGCTGCCTTAGCAAAGTCACAATCTTGAGATGGTAATAAATATCTACTTACGGCTTGTTTTACACATTTTTGATTCAGTCCTTAACCCCCTGCTAATTTGCTCTTCTCGGCTTCTCTGAGCTATGTCCTTCCTTTCCATCTCAACAAATCCCTTGTCCACACCAAGGTTAATTTTGTCCATCTATGGTTAGTTAACTCATAAATGATCTTTTACAGCTTCTTCCCCATGGAGCTGCTGGTCTTTTTCATTTTTAGCCTTCTTGAAAAATGGTACAGTGGGGAGCAACCCCGCCTTCTGTGCTATGGCAAGCCTCTAGACAGCAGAGGGTGGTGGGCTGTGTCTCTCCTCCCAGAGCTCTTTACTCAGGCTGTTCCCCAGCGTGGATCATCATATTTATTTCTACCGCAGCTTAATTCCTTCTAGTTATTTAACAGTATTAAGAACATCTCCTGTTTTGTATCTTTTTGCATACATTTTATCATTTTCATTTTTATAGTGGTAAATTAAGAGCAAAGACTCTGGAGCCTGGCTGCGTTTGAATTTACATTGTTAGCTCTTTGAGTAATAAGAATATATAGCAGGAAAATGTTAAATGGGAATTATAATAGTAAATATTTCAAAAGTTGTGAAAATTGAGTAAATTAGTTTTAGAAGGCACTTCCAGTAGTACCCGGCAGATAGAAGCGCTATTTGTTGTTGCTGCTGCTGCTGCTCTGTTTGAGTCTCATATCAGCTCTGCAAGGGAGCTGTGGTGGGTATGTCTGTTTCATAGTAAGACAAAATCGCCAAGGGTCTCAGTCACCTGCTCAGCACCACACAGCTGATAGTGGAGCTTGGCACTGGGCTTATGAATTACGACTTTTTCCATCCATCTGTTGATGGTTTCCAGAAAAAAATAAGTATAGATCACCAGTTAAATGGATAACCTTTTAGTATTTCATATAAATATGTCACAAATATTCCATGGCATGTACTTAATACTAACAAATTATTTGTTTTTTATCTGAAATACAAATTTAACTTGGTTCCTGTATCTTATCTGGTGACTCTAATTCATCTATTCAGAGTGTCAGCTCTGTGCCAGTCCTTAAATGATGGCCCAAAAATTTAAGGGATAGGTGACTAAACCCTTTTGGTATTTTTTCATAACACAGAAAATTTGTATTTGTATTTGTTTTTCATACCACTCAATTAAGGAGAATTAAATTGAAGTGTCTATGCTATAGTCTTCCCAAGTCAGCAACATATTGTAGGTGGAAAAATATTTTTATGAGAAAGACATCATAGTACATTTTTCAAGCAGCTAATAAACACTGAGTTTGCAGTGAGAAGAGAAAGACAGTAAGTATGAAAGGAGCTAAAGATAGGCCCTTTTTATTGCCACTCTCTGGAGATAGCCAAAGGTTTGACAAAGCAGCCATAAGGTGACTCTCCTTTTCCAAGTACAGCACTACAGCATTGGGTGATTGCTTTTGCTTTCTGTTGCTATTGTGCTTCTGTTTTTCCTTCTGTGAATTGTTGTCAATTACTGTTTTTTGGTTACAGAGCTTTTAAAACTTCTCATGGAGAGTATGTAAAGTCGGGGTACCAAGGGAAATTTTTAACAGTGGTCTAGTCAGGACTCTGTCTTCCTGTTCCTCCTTCTGTATTTCTGATAATGTTTTAAAATATATTTTTAAAGAAGTCTTATTTCAGGACAAGAGTGGATGGGACCAAACAGATCATCCTTGCTCTAGGGTTTGAAGGATATAGAAAATATTCCATGTGGCAGCTCTTCCTGTTTTCCATCTTAACAGATTATACTCAAATGCTACAGGACAGAGTATCTACCATTTACTAACAACAAGTAAATACAAGATACTTTGAAAAGTACTTTAAAGCATGTAAGAGGCAGGTGGTATAATGCCACTTTTACAAATGAAGAAATAAGCTCAGAGATTAGATACCAGAGGACATGTAGTTAGTAATAAAAAGCCAGTACTTTCCCCATGCCACCAAGATGCTTATGTTAAGGATCATTTTGCTCTCTGTCAGAGATTTTTTTGTTGAGTATGCTATTAGTGATTGGCCTAATGCAAACTGGATTGAATTCAGTATTAACTACTGTGAGAGGTGATTCTGTGGAAGAACAATATATTAACTTACCAGGTGTTTGTGAGTTATAATAAAGTGCATATAAAATGTGAAACTCTGATTAAATGTACTTCTAAGTCAAATTTCCTAATTATAATGGCTGTTTATGTATGGGCTTCCCAGGTGGCATTGGTGGTAAATACAGAAGATAAAAGAGCATTCGATCCCTGGGTCAGGAAGATCTCCTGGAGGAGGGTATGGCAACCCACTCCAGTGTTCTTGCCTAGAGAATCCCATGGACAGAGTAGCCTGGCAGGCTAAGGTCGATAGGGTCACAAAGAGTCAGACATAATTGAAGCAACTTCACCTACACACATGTGTGGAATTAATGGTGGTGGGTAGACCCAACAGCCTCTTCCTTGTAGAACTTTCAAATGACCAGGGTGTTGTTACCAGAGAATTACAATTCTTCATGATTCATCACAGGGTGACACTATTGTAGCAAATGTGCTTTAAGCCCAGGGTCTGATTCTCCTTTCTGTAAGGCTCACAAAGCAACTTTATCCGAAGGATACCAAGAGATGGTTGTATCTCTGAAGAAGACTTGCTGACCACACTAGTTGGCAAGGCAGTGGTCTTCCTGGTGACAGATCTACACAGGAGGAGGTCACTTTGTGAGTATGGCCTCAGAGGATGGGATGGTTACGTAATGTGAGGGTTCTGTAGTATCAGATAGCCAGACACATCCATTTCCACATAAGCATTTCATGTTGTTCTCCATGCTCCATTATTATACAATAATCTGTATCTGTCGGCCTGGATTCCTTCTCCCATTGTCAGCTTTTTTTTGTAGAACCTCTGTGATTTTTCTTCTGTGCTTCTACTGCTTGTCAGCCCCTCGTTTGATCAGTAAAGTTTTTCTTGAGGTAGATCACTTTAACTTGTGTGATTAAAGGAAGGTGTCTCTAAGCCTGGGCATTTACTTTGCTCTTTAAGGTAACTTTACATACATGTGCTCAATAGCATTAACTGTTTTCTTGTATTTATAACACTGAGAATCTAAAGCCCATTTCTTCAGAAAGCTATTTTAGCAGTGTCCACTTGTAATACTAAAGAGCAAAAGATAACATTTAGAGTCTGCATTGTTTTTCTAATTATGTATAAACCTTTGTAGCATTTCTTCTCTGTTTGGAATATATTTTCGTTCACCGTGAAGACTTTTGTTTTATTTTTACCCTTCCAGACCTCCTTGTTCATGAGTCCTTGTAATCCAGTTCAAAGTTAGTCAGGTGGCAAATGTTCAGTGCTGGCTGGATTCATAGAAAAGTCTTCCAAATGCTTCCTTAGCTACCGTTAGCCTGAAGAGTGTCATGCCCCATTGTCCCCACATCCTCACCTAACTCATCCGAATGAAGCATACTTCAGGGATATTTCTCATCAAGTCTCTGCCTTTTCAGTGTAATCCCCAATCTTTCACTAAAACCTTGTCTTTCTCTTTTTCCGTCTCTTCTTCCTCTTTTACCTTGAGGTCTTCTCCCTTTCTTTCCTTTTCTGTACCAGTAAACATTAGAAGGAACTACATGTCTTTTGGTTTTTTTTAATTGAGAACTGAATTCAGTTTTGAATAATTACTCTGTCATCAAGTCCAACAATAGCTTTTGCACCAACTTTAAAACATTCTCTACTGAAGTAGTCTGTTTAAATTAACAAAGAAATTATTATTTGCAAATGGTTCTGTTTTCATATCTGAAATGTATAAAGTTGTATTTAAGCAAAAAAAATATGAAGCAACTTTTATCATATTTGGGGAAATTTGTATCTCTAAGTTGCTGTCTAATCCATTGTAACCATGCTAGTTAAGATTAATGAAAATTTAAAGGAAAATATGAGACAAATGGAAAATGCTCCCAAATATAATAATACTAAAGGTAATAAAGGGGAAAAAAGTTCTTTGACTTTGGCTGTCACCGATTCTGTACCTTAATTAGGATGTATCATTCACTACTTACATACCTGTGAATTGGCTAATGTAAACAGGGTTGATTTTTGGTTTATAGTTGATTTTGTTTAAATTCTAAAACCATCTTCAATTGATGAGTGTGCCTTATGTCGTAGTTATTTCCAGATACATCGAGCACTACTTCTGTCAGTCTTTGACTTCATGGGCATGTTGGTCTTTGACCCAGAACTGGTAAATGAACCCTGCAGGGAAATCATTAGAGAACTGCAACAGTTGTGGTGGTGGGATCAGGGGTCAAACCATTACCTACCCATAGGAACTTCCGTTTAAATTGGACTCTTGCTTTTCTGAAAGCAGGTCATGTATTCAGGGAGAATGCAGAACAAAGAGCTTGGTACATGTCGGTGCTAACCTGTCAGGGTGAGAGAGGACAGGCCAGAGTCCAGAGATGGGTGGTTTGTGGTGGTGGTGGTGGGTGGTGTTGCTTTTATCCCCAGTGTCACGAAAAATGACTGTAGTTGTTATCTCGAAGTCAGTTTTTTTAATGTAACTATAGTGGAAGTATTGCAGAAATACAAAAAAGTGCAAATATTTTAAGTTTGCAGCTCAATGTGTTTCCTAAAGTGAACACGCACGTAACCAATATGCAATCAATCACTACGTAAAACCCCACCAGAGCCCTGGAGATATTCTTTGTCCCTTTTGCATCATCATTCCGTTTACTTCTCAGTCCCCACCCAGGATTACATTGTCCTGAATGAACATCAGTGATATTTCAGAGTCCGTGGGTACCAAGGGTAGTCCATTCTTTATTTAGTTTCACTACAGAAAACAGTCTTAAAAATGTTAAAAGTTTTGTGCAAAGAGAATACATACCTTATTCAAGGAGTTTTTATCAACATTAGTTTTTACTTTTTCATGTAACTATTAAAAGAAATTTTAGAAATAATGGGTGTCACATAAGAGTATTCTTTCCTTTGCATTGAAAAGCAGTGGTTCACCAGTTACCCTCTAAGAATATCAGAAAAAAGGGAAATTATAGTTGGTCTTTTCAATTTTGTTTTAACTGTTCCTCTGTGTGTTTTTTCTTATATATACATATAAATTGTCTCCTGACATTAAGTAATAGATATTAATTTTAAAATATGTAATATTAAATATCTAAATGAAGAAAGTCTTAATTCTAATGACCAGAACACCATCCTTTTGCATGAAGTAAGAAGTGAACCAGGGTCAGCCCACTAAGCCCATGCTTCTAAATATAGGTTCTTCCCAGCAACTACTTTTAAAAGTAAAAAATACTTCTTTAAATGATAAAAGTACTTTTAAAATAATTGGGTTGAATCAGGCTGATGCACTCTGCTAAAAGACAGAGTCTCCCCACCTCCCAAGTCCTGAGAAAGAGGCTCAGTTTTCTTCCACAGAGGCACCATGGACTAGGGGCTGCATCTGTGCAGAAGGGTTTTTTGTTTTTGTTTTTTTTCTTCTCACAAAGATGCTTTCCTGTCCAAATGTGTATGTCACGTTTTCCCTGATGTTTAGCTTACCAACGTAAGGTTATATCTTAAATGGTATTTATTATTTGCCAGATCTGCCCAAAGTTTCTCTCCTTTGTCTGCTTTATTTTGTACATATAGTCAAGTCTACTCATTTTGTTTATCCAGAAACTGCTTAAACACTTACTAAGCGTTTTACACTGTGTTTTCTATTTTCCTATCCTTTGTTACTTTCTCTCATTGTCTTTTGCTCTCTCCTTCCCCCTGTTCTTCCTGTCTTTCTGTTCTTCTAGATGTAATTGTACATCTACTAGATGTAATATGTGGCCAGCCTTTCCATAAATTCAGTTAATAGCACTGTTCTCAGGAATTTAAATTCAGTTTGTACTGTATCCCATATGTTTAAGACCTAAAACAATTATAGATACTTCAGAACCCAGAACTCTATAAAATAAACTGTTTACCATATCAGATTGCACTGGGGATCCATTGCAGGTTGAGAACTGTGCTAGATCACAGATGGTATACTTATGGATTATGATTTCACAAAACAGTCTGTCTTCACAATTTGCTCCTTTTCTATTTCACGCTCGTGAATCTTATGGGTAATCAGTAGCCAGAGTGAAAAAAAAATCAGATGCTTTATCAGTTTATGTGATAAAATGTTGTTGTTTATTCGCTCAGTCATTTCCGACTCTTTGTGACCCCATGGACTGTAGCCCGCCAGACACCTTTGTCCATTAGATTTCCCAGGCAGAATGGAGTGGGTTGCCATTTCCTTCCAGGGGATCTTGCTGATCCAGAGATCCAACCCAAGTCTCCTGCATTGGCAGGCAGATTCTTTACCACTGAACTACTAGGGAAGCCCCAAACATTTGTTTTATTACTGTTTGGATTCCCTCTGAATGTAATCATGCATTCCTTTGCTGTGTTGGAGGCAGACATCCTGCCCAGATTAGGTCACAAGGTCAGAGGACATGTATATGCTTTCTGTCTGTGGCCATGGGAGGTAGTTGCCCTCTGAGCTGCCACTTTATGGTCTCTTGGTTTATGGACTTGGGTGTGTCAGCTATTGTGATTCACCCACAAGGAGATGGAGTGAACAAAAAATTGGAGAACTAGAGAAAACATTCTGTGAGGCTCAGCAAAATGTAGAAATTAGAAAATAAAATATTTGTTTTAAATCACCAAAGAACCTATTAAACTGTCCTACTGTTGTGCATCCTGAGACATCTCTGCTACATGGTTTTGCATGTTGTTCTTTTTATTACAAAGTCGTATCTTTATTGCTCAGTGAAACAGGAGAATTTGAGATAGAGACATGTACCTAGATACATAGTATGAAATAATGACTATTAAAGAATGTGCTCAAGTAGATATATGTGTACTCTCATAAAGAGTAATGCACTCACACGCACATACACACACACATTCAGTTCTTTGAAATCTTGAGTGTTATCGGTATCAAGCATGCCCTGTCCTGTCTGACTATCTGCAACTCATGGACAGGAGCCCGCCAGACTCCTCTATCCAGGCAAGGGATGGAGGATTTTCCAGGCAAGAATACTGGAGTGGGTTGCCATTTCCTTCTCCAGGGAACCTTTTCCCCCCAGGGATCGAACCTGTGTCTCTAGTGTCTACCTGCATTGGCAGGCAGATTCTTTACTCTGAGCCACTTGGGAAGCCTCAGGTATCAATGTCAGCATTTGTGTTTTAATAAATATACCTCAAAACTGCATTCTAATGTAGTCTGTGTCTATAGAACCTGTGCATAATTTAATTTAGCCTCTCTGGACCTCGGTTTTACATTGTGTAATAAAAATGCGGGATAGGAGTAAATGTTTACTGAAGCTTCATATACTTCTGAAAATTCTGTACAGTTCATGACAGTCCATCTTAAGTGTTTCTCTTCCAAAGGACTCAAACTTTGCTCTCCTCACATTTTATTATTTATCTCCTGACACATTTGTACCTGAAATATTAAGTAACGAGTCTCAACAACTCTTAAGAATTGATGAAGTCTGATTTGGTTAATACTAGCATGTGTTAGCTGTTGAAGTCTAGAAATAGGTCTGTTTATTTTTTATATACTACTCATGCCCTAGGGGTGTCAGATTTGGGAGCCTTGTTATTACTGTTAACAGAATATTCAGTTGTAAGTTCCTGAGAACTCTTTATGGCCTAATATTGTCAACCATGGGCTACTTAGTTATAAAGTTACTAATCAAAAAATGTAATTTGATGTTTGCAGCCCTCTGCAAATTTAGCTCCACAAATGTCTTATATAGGCTACAGTTAATGTAGTAACTTAGCTTCGTCAGAAATATTCTCTAGAAAAGCCCACTCTCCCCCACCAGTGTAAAGTAAGGCCTGTCTTGGTTTCTTACCACTCTTGGACATTTAAACTTCCCTCTTTTCAGCATTTATTCATGTTCGTTGGACCAGTAATGTTAAGCTAGTCAAGGGCAATCCTCGGTGAATGCGGAGAACACAGACCAATTGCCAGTATCTAAAGCAAACACGGAGAATTTTCTCTGTGAAGAATTCAACATCAGCTTGACACTAATAATAATGAGTGGTAGGTAATGAGAGGCTGCAAGCCAGTAAAAAGTAATTCTGCAAACATACCTTTCTTTGTAACACACCAGCACCTAATAGCCCAGTTTCTGTAACTAACTGACTGCACAAAATGATGTTCCAGCATCCTAGCCTCTGAGAACAACTTTCTGCTCTTGGAAACTTGAATTATTCTCTTAAAGGGGATGATATAGGATGCTTAGAATTTTTAAAATTTAAAACTGCATTAAAAATTCACGAATTATAAAAGGGGAAATCAGCAGGGAAACGGAATGTTTCCTGAATGTTTCTGAAATGTTTATTTTCTTGATAGAGGGTGACAAGTAGGTCAGTTGGTACGTTATTTAATTTTGCATACATGTTGTGCTTAAAGGTACACTATTTTGCCATTCTTAAGAATAAAGACTAGAAGGAAATATGGCAAAATGTTATAATTTGGTTAACTTAAATAGCAGCACTGTTGAAGATTTTTGTTTTCTGATTTATTTCTCATTTGTTTATATTATTTTAAGATATTTATCTTATTTTTCCTTTAAAAGAAAATAAATGACACCATATAGTATATTTTTATTGCTGTTACTGAAGTGAAGTCTGTTTTGTTTTGAGTCAGTTTATTTGAATTAATATGTATGTTGAGATAATTGGAGGTTTGATCTTCTCAGTTCTTCCTAGAATACAAGGAAGGACATAGGATTAAGGGAGAATTGAGATGTTCATCTCATTTTTTAAAATTACATAACTAAATCTTCTGTTTTATTGAGAAGCATTGAATTAGAGCTCTTAAGATGTAGATTTGCCTTATGCGAAAGGTAATGTTTAGCTTTAAAGACCCAATAATACATTCCTATTTACTTGCTAAAAATTAACATCTCTATCGTTAGTAGATTTGTATCCCCTTTTTTGTTACTAGTTAAAAGTCCTCAGTAAAATAAAGTTAACAATAGATGTCACTTCATAATTGGAGTAATGATCACACAGCTGTGCTTTCCTCAGTTTATAACACATGTCAGCATCAGTTTAGGAGCTCAGCTTCATTTCCTGCCTAGATAGAATTCTGCAGACTATTATTGTGGTGAGAAAGCAGAGCGTCCTGTTGGTCACTGCTGGACTGCAAAGGCCAGGAGTGGAGGTGCTCCAGTTCTCAGAAACGCTCGACTGAGCTCTGCCTCTGGCCGTGCTTCTGTCCTTTTTATATCTATTCACTTGCTCACTTGTTTTCTTACTTACTTTTCAAGTATTTTTCTTTGCTAGATTAAGAACCATTTTATTTATGAGTATCTAAATTTTCGAGGAGGAACTTTTACACTTAAATGAACCTGTAAGAAGCCCATAGAAAAGCAAGTGCCTACAGCGCTAATAATGAGAACTGACAAGGCAATCCTGCTGGGTTTATTTATGACCTTCTGCCTTTGTTAGCTCTTGTGAGAAATTCCTTTCTAACCATAACAATATTGTTGGAGTTTGGCACTGTACAGAGAAATCCTACCGAGCCCTGGGGCCCACAAACTGGCACTCATTCAGCTCATAACAGATTGCTATGCTTGTTGTAGCTTTACATTTTTCCTTCACTCCTCTTTTATTTAATTCATAAGTAGTTTTCACCAATCTTTATATGCATGCTTTAAAAAATATACTGCTTTTATTCTCAGAGCCAAAATCCATTTTTTCCTTAACATGATGTCTTATCTACTTAGCAGTGTTGAGGATAATTCAGAAGAGAAGGGAATACAGAAAGACAAGAGACAGGTGTAGTTAGCACAAGGACAGATCATAGAAAGTCATATCACATTCTGCAAACTAGTGGACCATAGTGTCAGTCCTCAAAAGCCATGTGTGGTTACTCATTCTCAAGTTGAAGTGAGCTCAGCAGAACAAATTTACCTCTGGTTATAATTTTATGATACTCAAGTTATTATTTAAACTCCATTTTGGTACTTTAAGATCCTGTTTAGCTTACTTGCTTTCTTTTACAATTTCCAAATGAAATGGGAGATTTAAAAGCATCAATTCACAAAGAGAATTGTGTTTAAAATTGTAGTTTTCCTTGGAAGTAAAAGGAAATCAATAATTTTGAACACATATCTCTTACAACAGGACCCTTGACGGCAGTGTTCTGTGTGGAGTTACTTAGACCATAGGCGTCAGAGAAACCTGAAGCAGGGTGGTATTTAGTTGTTTCCTATTTACTGATCCTGTTTCTTCAGTGTTGCCAACAATGACAGATTTATAGTCGTATTAGATTCTCTCTGAAATGCTGATAGGCATGTGACTTCTGTTTCCTTTGAGACTCCTTGGGTTCAAGGTACAAGCTTCTTGGGAAACCAGCTCTACGAGACCCATTTAATTAAAAGCACCCATGCCTGTGTGTGTTGAGTGTTCAGTTTTAAGGGTTGCAGTGTCAGTCTGGGATTGCTATATCATAAAGCCGTACTGTTAAAATCAGTATTTATATTTTTGCTTTGTTTTGTTTGCATAAAGACTGATTTTTTTTTTTTAAGTTTTTTTGGTCATCTGACTATGTACAAGCAGACTTGCTAATGAAGACCATGAGGAAATTTTTGTTTAAATACCTTACCCTGATAAAATGTGAGAACTGGACAGGAGCATAATTTTTATTTGAATAACTTTGTCTTGTTATTTCATTACCATATACTTTTGTCTTAAGTTTTAACATCTATTCTGAAAATACTAATATTTTCACTATTTGTGAGATTTGGTTATACTCACCAGGCTTATAAATGAGATATTTTTCTAGAAGTCACTTGTAAATTCTTTATTCTGTATTGGAAATGTATTTTTACATTATAAACAGGACTTTTAAAAAAGTGTATTTGACATGTGTGTATGGTAACATTTGTATGTGTACACTTACATACATAGTAGCTATTATTGAACTTTTACTGTATGCTTAGTTTTCATAATTATATTGAATCATCAACATGGCATTATTAATATTTCTCCCCTATTTTAGATGGTGAGCCTGAGGCTCAGTGCAGTTAAGTAACTTGCTCAAGATTAGGGGAAGTTGGTAGAGCTGGGACTTGATTTCAAAATGCTCTTACTCTAGAATGTATGCTTTTAACAGCTACACTATTCCTATATACCTACATTACAGTAAATATTTAACTAGCACTTACTTGGCACCAGGCTTCATGCTTAGTGCTTTAGGTACACCATTTACCTCACGGAACTCTCAGACACTGTGAGGTCATTACTTCTGTTGTGCCTGTGCTGCCTATAGATGAGAGTTTGTGGCTGAAGCGCTCCGTCATTTGCCCAAGTCCTCTGAGTTAGTGAGAGAGGAGCTGGGATTGGGGTCCAGCCAGGGTGTGGCCCCAGAGCCCATCTTCCCCATAAGTTCCTACCCCCAAAACAATAAAATATTCAAAACAAAACTAACATCTAACAAATGCATTTTAAAAGCCAGTCATTAGAAAGGGGGAATAAGATGCAGAGATTCAGAAGGGGGTGTCATGGCACTTTCCAGGGATCTTTAGGTTGATGAAGAGTTTAAGTCCAGTTTTATATCAAAACTTAGGATTTACTGGGATAAAAAGGAATTCAGTAATGTGATGGTCTTGCGAGTCAGGGTATTAAGGTGTCTCCCTTGTTCAAAGGGTTGAAGAAGGCAAAGGAAATCTGAATTCTACCATTCTGCCTCTCAGAATCCTGTCTCTTAGTTTGTTTACACGGTCTTTGAGACCACTTAAGGTAGACTAAAGTGGTCATCAGAGAAAACTCTTGGTTCTTTTTGATGACCTGAGAACATGCTCCAAGCAACAGGATAATTACCTGTAAGTGTGAGGTACAGTAATATCATTGCCTGGCATACAGATGGCTCTGTCGGGAGGTAGTGTGGGTAAATGTGAAACATGCTAGAATTCAAGACCTAACTCAGGCCCTTATCAATTGATCATCATTGCCATCACCATCATTATTATTATTGATGTTAGAAGTTTCTGCCTAAAACTCTGAGTAGGTTTATAACCACCTCCTTTGAAGAAGTAGTTTTGAAGTAATACATTATAAAATGGTTATATGTTCTTATGAAGATTTGTTATGTAAAATGCCCCTTAGTGCTAGCACTTGAGGTATTGCGTGACCAGCTGCCCCTGTACAAAGTTGAAAACAACCTTTCATCTCATTGAGTCGGTAAATCGTAACTGAAATTGAGGAAACATTCATGTTTTTAAGTTTGACTTTGAGGGGAGTGTTGCATGTACTGGATTTCATTGTTGTTGTTCAGCCACTCAGTCATGTCCATCTCTGCAACTCCATGGACTGCAGCAGCACATCAGGCTTCCCTGTCCTTCACTATCCCCTGGAGTCTGGTCAGACTCATGTCCACCGAGTTGATGATGCCATCCAACCATCTTATTCTCTCTTGCCCCTTTCTCCTCCCACCCTCAGTCTTTCCCAGCAACAGGGCTTTTTCCAATGAGTCGGCTCTTTGCGCCAGGTGGTCAAAGTACATCAATCGCCTTTACACAACATTTCCATCTGTAATCTAGTCAGGCTGACTATGTTAAAATTTTTTTTTGGAATTCTTTACTTTTTTCTAAAACCCTTAGAAGTCTTAAAAATGATTCCTATGGAAATGTGAAAACTTCACTTTAAATAGTGAGTCATTATGGGTGTTTTCCTTAACCACTTTCCAGTACTATAATATTTGTCATAACCTCATTGATAGAATTAGTGTTGAAAACCTATGCTCATAAACAGAGTGCAGGCAGTCTTTGTCTTACTCATTAAAGACCTTATGAATGTTGGATACAGCTAGATCAGTGCCCACCAGGATCAGGAAACTGGAGGAGGGTGCATTTCCCTGCCTCCTCTTCGCTCTGCAGCCATTTCCTTCTGGTGACGCTGCAGCCTTGCCGTGTATCCTCAGTGACTCAATGGTTTAGGCTCTCTAACCCACTGCCTCTCCTCTGTGGTTACTAGTGATAACAGCTCACGCTTATGGAGATGCTGCAGCACTAATTCTTTTACGTATAACTCCTCATTTAATTCTCACAACAACTCTTGTTGGCAGATAGTAGCATTTCTCCCATCTTCTAGATAGGGGGAGTATGAAGCACAGAAGGGGTAAGTATGTTGCCCATGGTTAGTGTCAAAGTGGTGGCTGGAAGTAAGTGGTCCTACTTCAGAGTTTGCAATTGTAGCGAGTGCTAACAGTTCATTAAAACTCAACCTAAGCATTTCTATAGTAGATATGTATGATGTAGGATCATAGAGGAAGGAACAGTGCAGCTCATTCTGGTGGTGTAAATGTCCGAGGAGGCCTTAACAAGTGGTAATGGAAGACTTTCAGATGCAAGTAGGGCTTAATTGAATGAACTGTGTGCAAAGGCTCCTTTCGGGTTAGAGCAGCTTCTCCCCTCTAATCCACAGACAGTGCTGCTCCCTCTCGTTACCTCTTCTGATCTTATTACCTGCTGCTGCTCTAGACTGAATTTCCACTACCAGGTTTATAGTCCACTTCTTTCTTTTGTACCTTCTCTTCTGTATTAGATAGATAATGCTGCGTTCAGATTTTTGGTTAGTTTTCTATCAGTACTGTTTGTGAGATTTATATTAACATTTTTAGTACTAGGTCATTCAGTTTCATTGCTGTATAGTATCCCATTTTCTGAATAGATCCCTTGATTTTATATCACTGGAAAATTAGATTGTCTTTTTTTTTTAACAATTTTAATACTGAAGCAGTACTACTATGCTTATATATGTCTCTATATGTGTGTGCACCAGTGTATAAACCTAGGAGTGGACATCCTGGATCATAAGGTAAATTCATCAGCTTTACAAAATGCTTATAAATTTTTGTCCAAAGTGGTTATGCTAAGTTACATTCCTCTAGCTATGTCTGGAAGAGCATAGAGTGTGTATTTTTCTCTCACCAATGTTTTATGATCATGAAATCTCAATTGGAAGAAGAATTGATGCTTTTGAATTGCAGTGCTAGAGAATATGCTTGAGAGTCCCTTGAACTACAGGAAGATCAAGCCAGTCAATCCTAAAGGAAATCAGTCTTGAATATTCATTGGATGGACTGATGCTGAAGTTGAAGCTCCAATACTTTGGCCACCTGATACAAAGAACTGACTCATTGGAAAAGACCCTGATGCTGGGAAAGATTGAAGGCGGGAGGAGAAGGGGATGACAGAGGATGAGATGGTTGGGTGGCATCGTCGACTCAATGGACATGAGTTTGAGCAAATTTGGGGAGATAATGAAGGACAGGGAAGCCTGGCGTGCTGCAGTCCATGGGGTCACAAAGAGTCCACACAACTTAGAAACTGAACAACAACAACTACCATTTAGTGTTGACAGGAGTATCACCTAATTACTTCTGTGGTATTCTTCCCCCAAATCCATAACCCCAGCCTAACCATGACAAAACGTTAGACACAAATTGAAGAACATTCTACAAAATACCTCAGGAGTGCGCTTTGAATGTGTTGTGCTTGTGGAAACCAGGGAAGGATTTGAGAAATTGTCACTGATCAGAGGAGACTAAGGAGACAAGTTGAATATGTGTCCTGGAACAGAAGGAAGACTTTGCTGTAAAGGTTGCAAATTTGAATGAAGTCTGTAGTTTCATTAATAGTATTACACCAATTTCAAGTTCATAGTTTTAATAAATATGCCCCAGTTACTGTGTAAAATGTCAACCTTAAGAGAAACTGAGGGAAGGAACACTCAGTATTGTCTTTGTCACTTTCAGGTAAGTCTAAAGTCATTTCAAAACAAAAGGTTTTAAAAATTCAGTGAAGGATGTAGAATAAGTATGTATGTTCATATGCCTCATGTGACTGGGGAAAATGTCAAAAAATAAAGTTTTAGTATTAATTCTACAACAAAACTTCCATTTATTCCATGTAGACCTGGTACAGTTTGTGAGCTGTGTTTTTTTTCTGTTTTTGTTTTTCAAGCTGCTAATTTATTTGCAGTTCCTATATGTCTTATTGAAGTATTTCATTGCTGTATACTGAAGAAATAGAGGTCTCTTGAGGGTTCATGCTTTTTTGTTTTTAACTTTTATTTTCAGAATTTCTATGTGCTAAGCATTGTACTTCTAAGATATACAATAGTTGTTTTTTACCATGAGAGATGCAAAAGATGATGTCAGTTGCTTTTCTGCTGTAAAGATTTATGATATACTTACAGTAATAAAATCTCATATCAGTAGACAAACTCTAAATCTTACATATTTACAGATCTTGTTACTTTGTCAGTTTGCTTTCAAAGCACATGGGTCATTCATACTTGCAGTTTTATACCTGGTGTTGATATTTGTAAAGCACCAACTCATAAGCCTGCATACCCACATTCCTGCCTCATTTTCTTCCTGTGTAACTAAGATGTCTTTTCATGTTGTTCATGGTGTTCTCATAAAGAAAGCTGAGTGCCAAAGAATTGATGGTTTTGAACTATGGTGTTGGAGAAGACTCTTGAGAGTCCCTTGGACAGCGAGGAGATCGAATAAGTCAGTCCTAAAGAATATCAGTCCTGACTATTCATTGGAAGGACTGATGCTGAAGCTGAAGCTCCAATACTTTGGCCACCTGCTGCAAAGAACTGACTCCTTAGAAAAGACCCTGATGTTGGGAAAGATTGAAGGCAGGAAGAGAAGGGGATGACAGAGGATGAGATGGTTGGATGGCATCACTGACTCTATGGACATGAGTTTAAGCAAGCTCCGGGAGTTGGTGATGGACAGGGAAGCCTGGTGTGCTGCAGTCCGTGGCATCACAAAGAGTCGGACATGACTGAGTGACTGAACTGAACTAAGACTAGATGTCTTCAGAATTTTGGTTTGGAATAGAATATAATATGGTGTTAAATTGTTAGTCATAATTAGTCGTTAGACACTGTTGTGCCATTTTAAGAGTGAAATCCGGATCCTTAAAATCGTTTTCGCCATTGATTCTTAAGTATAAATGAAAGGAGTAAGATAACTGCAGGCTCATGAAATTATTCCAATTAGAAAGCACACTAATATTTAACCTGGACTATAGTTATGTAAGCACTTTTGGTTTTGTTCATTTATATAGTAAGTTGTATATAGTGCTAAAATATATAGATGTTTAAAAAATATTTTACCAATTTGTTTTTGAATGGTACCTGCAATTTTAATCATGTTTAAAGCAATCTGTGTTCATAAACATTTGAAAACATGATTTTTTTTTTTTTTGCTTTAAAATGTTTAACATTTCTCATTTGGTACTACACTGTTTTTTTTTTTTTTTCTTGTTTGATAATATTGGAACTCACCTCTTAGACTTCTGTTGGCTCCCTAATTCCTAAAATTTTAAGTCCATATTCCTTGGCCTGAGCCTGTGAAATCATTCACAACTGTCCTGGGGTGGCCTCTTCAGTTCCATCCCTTCTCATTCTGCTTTTCCAGCCCCCACCTTCTCACATGGCATGGTCTCCCATAGTTTTTGCCTGCACCCATGGTTCTCTCTGCTCTCCATTTATCACTCCTGGACCCATGACAGACAGCAGCCCCTGGCCTGATGTGAGCTGGCTGAAGACCTACCATTCTTTATTCCACAACACTTGTTAAATCACCCATCCATCACAGAATTTCTACTTTGTCTTAGAACTCAAACCTGCTTAGCTGTTCCTCTCTCTCCATTGAGACTCCATGAAAGAAGGATGCCTAAGTGTTCAAGATCACCTGTGCAGGCTAGTTTAATTGTTAAAATGTCATCCTCATGAAAAAATGGTCTACCTTTTCCCCTACTTCCTCCTGCCTATCCATCCCACACCTCCATATGCAAACCTTAGAGAGGGCCTGCCTGCCTAAGGCTGTGCCTAAGACAGTACAAATGTCTCTCCTCAAATTATTTAGTATTCTTACTTTATTATATAGCTTTAGTTTTACCAGTAGTCTTCCGTTTGTATTAAGTGTATTCTTTAAGATGCCATTGTTCTTAAAACAACAAAGGGCCAACAGTTATTCACATGTGAATTGTTTTTTGTGTTTTCAGCACTGTTTGGGGCTTTGACTTGAGGTCAGGAAGGGTCCTGGCTATTTTAAACAGTGAAATCAGTTAAAAAAACATTTTGACTGGTAGGAACAATGGGCTAGAGCTAACAAGATGTTTTAGGCTCCTCATAAAAGAAAATGCACATAGCATCTCTGCTATAGAGGATTGTGGTTATAGTTATTACCCCTAAAAATCATCAGATCATGATCTTGAGCATCAAATCATCAGGATCATCACCTGAAAGGGTAGTCCCAGGATTATAACCATGGAGGGCAATGCTATTTACAGATAAAAATTATTCCCAAATTCCATACAACTAAAAGATGACTATAAAATAAATTTTCTTACCAAGTTATTTTTAAGTTCAAGACTGTCTATACTGTGTTTGCACAATATAGTAAACACTATTTGTTTGGTCTGTTTGTCATTATTCCTACTCTACATAATGTCTGCTATTATTAGCAGAAGAGCAGAGACACTCCCTGGGCAGACTTCAAAAACTGAGAATAATTTAGGATCCCTTTGAGGCCTGTGCAGTGGAAAAAATTCCCTTACATGATGCATATTTCATACTTATATTGTTTATCGCTTCTAAATTTAGAGTGGCAATTTGATATCAGGGGTTTTAGCTGAAGGAATTTTGTGGACGGCTTTTATTTTAGGTGCAAAGTTTTTAAAAGTTGAAGGAAATATAGTTATTATAAAATTTTTTGCTTATGATAGCATGCTTAACTCCAAATTCTGTTTGTATACACTATCAGTTCAGCTAATAATCCTGTAAATATCCCTGTAAAATGAGAATTAACCCATAAAGGAATCTTTGCTTGAGAGAAGGTGCAAATGAATCAGGTGAAAGTCATTTCCCCAAAAAGTGGTTATTGGCTACCTCTCTTAAAATGAATTCTAACTCATTAATTTTCCTTGTGTTATCCCTGGCTTTGGATATGAATTTGCCATTTGTTGAGCTTGTGACTATTTTTAAATTAGGATCAAACATTTTTTTCCAGTTGACATCATACATATTAAGGCTAAGAATTGTGTATACCATGGACCAGGGGAGCCTGGCAGGCTACAGTCCATGGGATTGCAACAGTCGGACACTACACATATAATGAAAAGATAAATATTTGTTATTTGGACATGTTTAAGTAGAAAGTAAGATATTATATAACTGTAAGAAGATGTTTTGCAGGTCTAAAAATTAGTGCTTGGTAGGATTTTGTTTGTGGATTCTTTCTGTGCCTTTCCATTTTTAATTCCTTTAGACCGGAAGTCTGAGCTTTTAGCCCATTTGCTGTCTAGACAAATGAAAGCAGCAGGGACTTTGGTGGGTGTCTTGAAGTACACTGTTATATAGGTTTGTGCTGAAAAGAAGCCTACAAATATGGAAATTAAGCAGAGTCACTGTGAGGTTGTTCTTTTTGTGTACATATGTCAGTCAAATTATTGGCTCAATTCTAATATCAACCCCAAGGTGTATTTGTATCACATGTCCAAAATGATAGTTCTGAAATAAGGTTGGAGGGTATGAAGTGATTTTACAGTGTGTTTCCAAGGAGCTAAGCATCTAATGAGCCTGGTGCTTGGCCTCTGGGATGGTAATTGGAAACAGAGGGCCAAGAACTCATTGCTTAATTGTAATGGCAATCTCAGTCATTTTCAGTAGAGCATTTTTGGTAAATATTTAGAAATGTTTGCTGTGCTGGCTTACTTTGTATGGTGTTTGCAGCTGTATTTCACTGTAGAGCCTATAAATTCAGTGACACTCATCAGTGACCTGCCAAATCCGCCTTTCTTCAGCATTGCCTTTAAGAAAGTTAGGGTCTAGTTGGAGAGAGAGAAAGAAAAACTACATGCCAGGACTTCATACTCAATATTCTGAAAAGGAGAAGAGACACTATTTCTGCTTTTGAAGATAACTGACTTTTTTAAAGACCATTGAGCTGGCATTTTAACCTGTGCTTCAAACCCATGGGAAGTCACAGTGAGAAATCATTAACTATATCCTATTAAAAGCCTTAAACAAGAGACCTGAACTCATCTCATTGATTGAAATATCTTCTCTGTTTCTAATTCAGTGTTTATACTCATGCTCTCTTGGGGCTCTTCTGAGCAAGAGATGCCCAGTTCATGTGAGGCTTAGCAGTTTTCTACCAGTGGCTGATGTAATACTGTCAACTAATTCTATTGAGAACCATAGCTGAGAGTATTTTAGAGTTGATCTACTTTTTTTTTCTAAAAAAAAAAAAAATTTATTTAATTAAACAAGGGAGTAAAATTTTCTAACTTACTCCCATTTCAAGACAGTGAGACATCACCAGTATTGACTAAATTTATCCTTTAGCAAGCTGACTTATTAGATAAACTGAATACCATCAAAACCAAAGATGTCTCTAGATGTAGTGAAGTCATGATATATGAATGTAAAATATTCTTAGGAAGGAGCAGGTACAGTTTGTATTTATATTTATACTTAATGTTGTATGCCTGTTTTATGTATTTGTAGATTTCGAAATACTCCTCCTGTGCTCCTTCCTGGCACCTTGTTCCCTACGTTCTGCGCTCACTGCCCTGCCCCGCCCCGCCCCGCCCCGCCCCCAGTCCATCATGTTGAATTCGAACATGTCTGTGCTCTGTGTCACTTCATCAGCGTCTCTTCTGACAGAGTCTGGTAGGAGTGTCGCTGCTCTCAGGTGGCATTTCATTCCAGGCACAGGGAAATCGCCTGTACTCGTCACTTAGGTTAGAATGAGAATCTTACATGGGCAGAAGGTGGAAGGACGATGGTTAGAGGGGCAAGTCTTTGCGGGGTACTTTCATGTAAATTAAATTTTAAAGTAAAACAAGCTTCCCCCCCCCCAAAAAAAAGCATTGATTTTCTAAATATAAACTAACCATTGATAGTAGGGACTGTATTATTTTGGGTGTGCTGGAAAGTATTCAGTGTTCTGAGTGATGTCAGATATTGAAAACCCAACTTTACCAAATCAGATTGTCGTGGCAAAATAATGAATTTAGTATGCATGAGCTCATGAAGCCATTGTCTTACCCTTCACTCCATCAACAAAGAGGGAGGATGTAAGGGATGCTGTGGGGCAGGGGGAACTCCAGCCCCTTAAAAGAGTCCTCCCTGCAATTACCTTACCTGCCAGTTTTCCAGCAAGATAAATGGAAGCACTGTAGCTTGAAGGTGCCTTGGTTAGAATGAGATGCAGTAAGGTCTCTCTGTTCTTTACAGGCATCATAGATCTGATGGTACTTATAAAAGAAGAATAGACTTGGTGCCCTGCTGACTAAATTGTCCTCTAGAGGGGTATTCGTTACAGAGCTTCTTTGTTAACTAGGCTGAATGTTTAAACCACTGTTGTAAGATTGCTATACATATGGATACCCTAAGTATCTGCAGGGCGGGAATATTTCCCTATAATTTACATATAAAAGTTACATGTGTGTATAACAGTAATATAGAAATTATATCTTTTTATTACTCTTCTGTTACATTGAGGTGTAGTCAGCACTGAAATTCTGATGACTTGTGAACACTAAGAAAGCCACTGTTTTTATATTTTTCTCTTGATATTTCTTTGATCAGCTTGTTGAATAACAGAAATGTTTTTCATGCCTTTGCAGCTTGAGTGAAGCTCTCTTAACACCCATCCGTGTCACTTTTTCAACCATAATAGAATTTTAAGGGAGAACAGGGAAGGAATTTATAGGTAGTGCTGAGAATTTTAAAATTTTCCAAGTAATAGTTTGCTTTTTATGAAAAAAGATTTGCATAAAATTATTTAACTTCAAATAATGATTTTTTTAAAAAAATTCAATCTATGTCATCTTTTCTGTTGAATTCCATATTGTAGTATATTAGAAAGTAATGATTTTATATCTAGTCACTTACCTTTTTTTTTCTTTAAAGAAATCATGAAAGGCATATTTCCTCCCAACTGATTCTTACGTGATAGACCCTTGTTTATGAATAATGCACATTTGTTAGGTAATAGATATCTGCCCACAGAGCCTGCCACCCATTCTTAAGTGGGGGCTCCCTGAGTTAGTCTAATACCATTAAAAAGGAGAATTCTATCTGGCGCCCAATCAGTGTTTTCCAGGCAGGTATGAATGTGGCATTGGTCCTGTTCTTGGTGAAGCCTATATGATTCCTTATGCACATAGGTCACCATACATTTCAGCTGAGACCTGTCTGTCCCGTGTTCCCCATGGAAGAGGCAAAGGCATGAGAGGCCAGACTAGATACTGCAGGTCAGCACCATTTTCTGTAAGGGCCAGACAGTAAATATTACAGGCTTTGAGGGTCATAGTCTCTATGCAGGTCTCCAGTGTGGCCCCAAAGCAGCCATAGACAGCACTTCAGAGGAATGGCTGTGACTATAAGATGTCCCAGTAAGATGTTATGGGACCCTGAAATTTGAATTTCAAATATTTCTCATGTATCACAAAATATTACTCTTCTGATTTTTTTTTCAGTCATTTAAAAATGTGTGGCTTATGGGTAGAACCAGAATAGGTAGGATTTAGTTTTAGTCCTCACATAGCTTGCTATGCCCTGCTTTGTGGAGCCCACAGGTGTGCCCCTTTGCACTTTTGTGAACTGGTTATATCAGGTTATAAAGGGAATACGTTAGGGATAGGTACTTAAAGACTTATTCAGGACCCAGCTATCTTCCACACCCGGAGAGAGGCCAGCATTCAGCCTGGAGCAGGAGGAATGGGTGGAATCCTGTACCCTGGTCCCTGTCAGCCTGCAGCTCACACCTCTGCATGTGTGTACTTAAGTTTTGTTTGGAGGAACTCAGATAATCGCCTTAATTGCTGCAGTGTGAATACTTTCTACATTGTATGTAGCATCTTACTTGGATAATATTCTTCCTCTGTTTCTACCCGGCTTCACAAAAAGTTCTGAAAGTCTGAATTGAACTGTTGTTGAACCCAGTCATCAAGTTGAATACAATGTTTTATCTGCTGAATATATGCAAAATCATGCATCTCATGTGTCCTAAGTAGAGATATTTATATTAATATTTTTTTTCTCTGAATTCTGAAGATGTGATTCAGTTTGTCCCATTTTACTTGGGAGCTTTGATGATACTTTTTCTAGGGGTGATATTTTCAGTCACTTGCTACTGTTAGGTTTCTTACTCATATGCTCAATTATATGACATTGGAGATTACTGTGTTTTACTTAGATGTTATTCTTCTTAGTATAAGAAATTTTTGTTTTTCTATAATATTCATCTTTTTGTGAGGTTCTCATCTCATTAGCTGTTCTTTAGAATGTTTTTAATCATTGGCAGTTTTGCTGTTAAAAAGAGAAGTTAATTGTATAGCAGATGGTGAATAGATAAATTTTCCAGGAGTCTTGAATCCTCATCTTGAGTTTGTGTTGTGACATTTTAGGGTACCCTGAAGAGCTCTAACCAACTCTGCTTTAGTGGCCGCCTTTGTACTTCCTACTTTCTACTCTGTAGAAAGAATGGTCTACATTCATTCTTCAGATCCTAAACATCTTCCTCCATCAGTTTCCAGAGTCCTAGTTTTAGCAGTCCCAGTAGTAAGCAGTGAGGTAAAATTAAACAATAAAATTGCTGAGTGGAAGATGTCAATTAGGGTTGAATCTGCTTTACAGACAGTACTATAACCTAGTATTTCTGATCCCATTCTGCAGTGTTTAGTTATCAAGACAAATATCTTTTATCCTGCCTGTCAGCCTTTAGGGCTCATGGTGTGCAGAGTCAGTGATGTGGGAGCCTCGCCATTGCCACAGGCCTGCACTGGTGTACAGAGCTCCTGTTGGTGGGAACCCCACTTCGGACCTTTGTGCCCAGCCATAAGGAAGACTGGAGTCAAGGTTCTGTCCTCTCACTCTGACAAGGGCTCAAAAGACAGTTTTCTCATTTCTCTTCTCTCATCCTCATGTCATAATCTTTGGCAGATGCTGTCTGTCCTCAGTGGTGTAACTGGTAACGGTAACCTTGACTCTCTGACCTTTGGTTTCTATGTCTGTCAAATGGGAATTTTAATATCTGCCTTAGAGGGTATTATGGTAAAATCACAGGACCTTAAAGATTGTTTGTTTAGCTTAAAACTGTTATAAAAAAGGGTGGGATGATATGGGAGAATGGCATTGAAACATGTTAATTATCATATGTGAAATCAATCGCCAGCCCAGGTTTGATGCTCGGGGCTGGTGCACCGGGATGACCCAGGGGGAGGGAATCGGGAGGGAGGAGGGAGGGGGGTTCTGGAGGAGGAACATATGTATACCCATGGCGGATTCATGTCAATGTATGGCAAAACCAACACAATAAAGTAAAGAAAATTAAAAAAAAAACTGTTATAAAAAGTAAGTTATTGGAGAAGGAAATCGTGTCCCACTCCAGTATTCTTGCCTGGGAAATCCTATGGACAGAGGAGCGTGGCAGGCTACATCCCATGGGGTCCCAAAAGAGTCGGACATGACTTAGCAACTAAATAACAACAAGTACAAATATATACTGTTCCAATACTCAGTATTCACTGTTAGGCCAAATAATATACTTTGGTTGCACTTCCTTCTGATATGGTACCTCTTGTTTTTCTAGACTTAATAAACAAATGACTGTTTCAAAAAAAGATAGTAAGTTATAACATTAGGACTCATTTCTGCCAACATAACTTCAAAAGGATTTATTTTCATCATATTAGATAAAAATACACATCTTTAATGTGTATTTAATAAATAGATAAAAATACACTCTTCTATTTATAAGAGAACCTTTGATTTACCTAAAATATCAGAATTTCTCCCCACAAGGTTTGGTTACAGTTTGGATTTCCATTACATTAGAAGATCATATTTTGAAATTCAGACAGTCCTCCAGTATTGATTTTCAAGTAGGAGAATCCAAAGCCTTTAGTTTTTAGTTTACTGAAGTGATCATGTATGAATCAGGCATTCCATTCAGGTAGTACATCACCACCTAGCGTGCTTTTCCTGTGAATCATTGGCAGGTTTGTTGGACTAGCTGCTGACAGCTTAAAGGAAAGCATAGGACAGTTTAATGAAAGAGGTACAAACTTACTATTTAGCAATAGACTAGATCCTATGGATTTAACTTAAAAGAGACCCCATTAAAGTCTTCTAAAAGCAAGTGACCGTGTTCTGACTTTGGGGTGTTCTCTAGAAAAACTTAAGGTTAGGGTTAAGATTTTCAAATAGTGTTTTGAATAGGTATTGGTCCAAATATGTGTTACTCCATCAATGTGTGCTATTTCCTTCTTAGGATCTGTCTGGCTCCATTGATGACCTCCCCACGGGAACCGAAGCAACTTTGAGCTCTGCAGTCAGTGCATCCGGGTCCACGAGCAGCCAAGGAGATCAGAGCAACCCAGCTCAGTCGCCTTTCTCTCCGCACGCATCTCCCCATCTCTCCAGCATCCCTGGGGGCCCATCACCTTCCCCTGTCGGCTCTCCTGTAGGAAGCAACCAGTCACGATCTGGCCCAATTTCTCCTGCAAGTATTCCAGGTATTCATTTCTTAATAATTTCTGTTTTACTCTGTAATAAATACAGATCTAGTTTTCATCAATAAAAACATACATACCATTATTATTATTTTTTTACTGTTTAAAAACCTAATTATGGGATGACCATCATTAGGAGTTAGGAGTATAACTGTGAATTATCACCAAAGCATACAAGCATCCTAGTTCCTAAATACACTCAACTAATGAATATAAGCACTGAATTAGTAAAATCACCAGTTACTTTCAGTTTGCACATTTACCTTAACTTACACCAAAAGATTACTTATTCTCTTAGCATATGTTTCGTAGTGATTTTGTTAAATAAGATCCTCTGTTGATAAGTGCCACTAAGGTGAGATTACTGTGGGAGTTATTTTCTACAGTATTTTTAATGTTTATGCTTATCACTGTCTTAATTTGCCAGCGTACATTCACGGCCTTGTTATTTATACAAACTTTTACCTTTTAGTTTTGATACAGGAAGTTCGTGTTCCAATTAACCTCTTGCATTAGCTCTTTCTGTACTAGTACTCTTGTATCTTTTGCTTCCTTTATCATATACTTATTTATTTGTTTACTTATTTGTCAGTTGCCTCATTTTATTCCAGCTTTCTTTCTTGTATCAACCATCTTTCATTCAAACCCACCAAGCAACCAGCTTTCCTTTATCCATCAAGTAGATGTAATTTTCTTTCTGTGTAACTTTTGCTAGCATCATACAGGTGGCTGCCAGAAGATACTTTTTACTCATCTGTCAGAATTACTATTGAATTGCTGATAAATTTTCTGATAGTCTATTCTGTTATCTCAAAAACATGGATAGTAGTTTTTACCCCATCTTATTATTTTGCTCTTTTTATATTTTAAATAAGTGTTTTATATATGTATATAAACATATAAGAACATATGGAAAATGCTAATTATGAAGCAACTATCAAATGAATACTCATGGCTCACCATCCAATTTAAGAGCTGGAGTTGTTGTTTTTACCTGTGTGTTCCTTCCTGTCTTCAGCTCTATACCTCTCCTCTGCCTCAGATATCCTCTGAATGTATTTTAAATCATCCTTTCTGGATTATTTTGGGTTCTAAGAGTATAAATGAAGTATATATATAAAACTATATATAAAACTAGTTTTATCTAGTTTTGAGTTTTATAGAAATATATTAAAAATAACTATGTAATTTATCAGCCATGTTGAGAGACTTGAGCCTATAAGGGTTGCTAATAATAATTGCAGTAGAACACATATAAACCAGGAAGATTCTGGGCAAATCATAAAGTATAGTCATGTATGTAATACTATATGTGGTTCTTTTCCACTTAGCTTTTTTGACTAAATGTTATGTTCCCAAGATCCATATTTGAATTACATATAATTTTAATATATTTTATTGAAGGCATCTTGATGTTAATTTTCTTTCAAAAATATTTTCTTGTCCTTATAATGGTTGTTTTAATAATAAAACCTGGATTTACCTGCTTTTAATGTTTTTAAAGCTATGAATACTCTGTATTCCAAAATTCCTTAGACAATTTTTGGTATTTAGATAGTTTTTGATGTCTTACCTACATGAACATTGTAAAGTTATATGTAAAATACTATATTTGTCAATGAACTGACCCTATTTTCTGAATTGCATCAAAAAGACTTTTCTTAATAACCTGAATGAAAACTTTTCTGAGATATAAAAATATTTTAGTTTTTCATTTAAAATCCTTAATATGGGTAGTTCACAATCTAATGGTTTTCATACATATATTTAGCATTCTAGATGGGGATTTTGAAAGTTTTATTTCACTGTTTGGGTTTTGATGTTGTATGGAACACACACAACAAAAGAACTCAATTTGGAGGGCATGATATCACATGTTATAGTGGAGGTAGATGTAATTGGTCTAAGAGTCTAGTATTCAGTTGTGTTTTGCATAGGATAAAGTTGTTCAGTGATTATGATTCTGATGACCTATTATTTATTGTTCAGTTGCTAAGTCATATCTGACTTTTTGCAACCTCATGGACTGCAGCACGCCAGGCTTCCCTGTCCTCCACTATCTCCAGGAGTTTGCTCAAATTCATATCCATTGAGTCAGTGATGCCATCCAACCACCTCATCCTCTGCTGCCCTCTTCTCCTTTTGCCTTATGAGGCCTGTCCGTCACAGGACCTTCAGGGGAGGAGCTGAATGTGATTTTTCTCTGTTAACTTCTTGGAAAGTGGGTTTTCAATGGAAGACTTTAGCTTTCTTGGAAACTATGTTTAAGGCTATTTGTTTTGTAACCTTGTGCCAGAAATTCTAACTGCCCAAGGCCAGGGCCTTCATTTCATTTCATCGTAGTGCAGCCTGTATTACTCTACATGATGCTCGATAAAACTATTCAGCGAAATTTAGTACAGGGATGAAATTACACAGCAAAAGTTCCACTTGTTTTCAGAGGTATGATATCCAGGTAAATACAGAATTATCTTTGCTGAGTGTGAAGCTGTATAGTAATAGAATCATGTAAAACATGGAAAATAGAACATTTCTTTAATATTAGTGACATTCTAAGAGGAATAACCACTTACAAAATCTGGCGAGCAGTTTTGGCATCTATTTACCTTTCTCTCAGATGGAATTATAGGTAACATTTGAGCTGGAGAAACTTAATCATCTGATCCCGCCTCCTCGTTTTATTGCCACTTGGCAAGCTGCTAAGCCTTCTTGTGCCTCAGTTTCTGTGTCTATTAAAATAATAACCACACCTCATAGGGTTACTATAAAGATGAAATGTGTCAATGTAAAGCAAGCTTGCAGTAAGCACTCAGTGCATGTTAATTGTTGTTGTGATTACGGTTATTGTTGTTATTCAAAATGAGATGTAGAGACTTGTCCATGATCACTACTGTCCAGAGTAGCACAGGGGGTTTTGGCTACAAGTCTGAATCTTACACCAGTGGTTTTCTTGTACCATTCAGAGGACATAAAGTTCCCAGTGATGATTTACTGAGATTATTCAGTAGGACCGCTGGAACTAGCCGTGAAAGCAGAATGTATTTTCACAAAGTTGAATCCATTTTTCTCCAAACTTGAAAAAAAAAAAAAAGGTATGTCAGTGGTTGCTCTTCTGGGAGGTTGTCTGAGAAGTTTAAGAGACAGAAGACAAGCATTTTTTTAAAACCCTTGCTTCTCTCAGATCGTTGGCAAATTGATTTCTGTGTGATGTGATGGGCAGGCAGTCTAGCATAAAACTTACCAATAGATGCAGGTCAGAATTCTGGGTTATTTCTCACACTTTTTGCATATATTTAGACAACATCAGTCCCACCCTCTCCCTGTTTCTAGCCAGGGCTGTCACACTCACTTGAGCAAGTTGCTCACTGGACCAGGGATGTGGGCCAGAGGACTAAGTGGCAGTGAAATACGGCAGCTCTCTGAGGGGAAAGGGTGCCCTTCTACAGTTCACACAGAGAAGCCACAGAGCTGTCAGCACTCTTGTACTGGGTCTTATGGTACTCATCCTCATGGCCTGAGTCCACATGTCACCTGTTTCTCTACTCTGTTCCTTAGCCACGCCCAGGGACATTCAAACATTTATTTTTAACAGATAACTCATCAAAAACTTTATGTGGTGTTATTTTATGGGGATTTGTTAAAAATCATGCCATATTTTATTGGGGAAAAAAATGTGGTCTCCCCCTCCCTTTAGCCTATATGCCAATTCTTTTAATTTTTTAAAAAAATATACTTTTGTGAACTATGTCATAAATAATAAAACCGCACTTTAGAGATGATCCTAAAGTTGATTATTTGGGGTGTATATTTAACTAAATGCAGGCATGCTTCCTTAGAGAATAAATGAGCCCTTAAGAGCTGATTTAGTACTCTTCCCTCCTTTTCCCATCTCTAGCCCTGATGTTAAGTTTTGTTGGTCTGAACATTAGCTTCTTAGCTTCTAAGGCTTCTCAGGTGGCGCTGGTAGTGAAGAATCCACGTGCCAGTGCAGGAGACAGAAGAGACATGGGTTCAATCCCTGGGTCAGAAAGATCCCCTGGGGTAGTAAATGGCAACCCACTCCAGTATTCTTGCTTGGAAAATTCCATGGACTGAGGAGCCTGGAGGGCTACAGTCCTTGGGGTCGCAAAGGGCCAGACACAACTGAGAGATGGAGCACACACACGCATACACATTAGATTCTAAGATAATTTCTAGTCTGTCTTCATTTGCTCCTGAGTCTGAACCAATGAAACAAAAACGTCCGACAGAGATCACATGCTTTCTCAGCCTGATCCTCAGATTGCTCTTTGAAAACATTTGTTTGGAATTTCCCTGTATTTTTCTGCCTGTAGCCTTTCGCTCTCTTTTCTCTCTCACCCTTCCTCCCATTCCCAGCTCTGACTGGTTTTCCCTGAACCTACTTCTCTCCCACTAACTCCTGCTGTATCTCGCCGCCTCCTCTCCCTGTGTCACAGATGGGCTCTTTCAGTCGTTGTCTCTCCAGCAAGTCATTGTTAAAATGCACAGCTGTTGTGTAGCTGATAGCTGGGGTGAGGTAAAGCCGGAATGTTATGGGAGAGTCTTCCTAGCGTGGCTCTCCCTGGGTTTGTTGAAGAAGAGCAGTCATTTTTCTCCATCTCTGCTCTGGTAAATGAAATCGACAGCTAATGATAAGTATCACAGAGGTGGATAAACAAAAGCCCAGGAAAGCACCCCGAATGGCAGACTCTGTTTCTTGCCTGTTAAACCATTTCTCCACCCACTGCAAATTTGCTCTCCTGTCATGCTGCCTCATGAACACTGTGAGTGTCATGGGAACAAGTACTGTGATGCGCTGGCACAACATGGGCCCTGGCACATCCCTAACTCAGTGGGGCTTTTCCTTCCTGCGTTCTTTTGAAAAGCAGGATGGAGATTCTCTGTGCTGAGTAGCCACATGGATTCTCTGCCTTTGTCTGCATATTACTGGGCTCCAGCATCACAGCTGTCTATGGTTAGGGGGGAAAAGATTCAGCCTGGTGGTCTAATCTAAACAAGCATTTGAAAACAGAAATGTGTATGTTATATGCTCCCCCAGTGCCATTATACATTCTCTGGGTTTTTACTTAATGTTTCATTTCTCATTCCTCTTCTGGTTGATGTTTTTATATTTAGAAACAAATCTCCCCATCTTTCCAATTGTTAGAAAGATGTGGACATACATTGCGTGTATGTGCACATTTAAATAAAGCAAATCTAA
The DNA here is from genome assembly GCA_007570785.1 of Antilocapra americana. Lineage (NCBI taxonomy): Eukaryota > Metazoa > Chordata > Mammalia > Artiodactyla > Antilocapridae > Antilocapra > Antilocapra americana. The sequence goes on from ML663573.1 coordinate 5,892,605, forward strand.
TGTAGGGTGCAGTTGATTCCAAAATAGTAAACATTTTGTTTTCCTTCTAATAAATGATCCCATTGTATTGCTTCTTGGGGGAGAGCCAGGAATCAAGTTATGTACCTTGATTTAAGGAGAATAAACTATTGGGTCTTGAGATATTGTGTAGGTCTTACACCGGGCCTAATTCGTCCTAACACATAGTGGAAGCTGACACAGCACAACATCAAAATGCATTGCTGTTGCCAAAAGATTTAGTGGATGTTAATTTCACTTGTCTTGCCTCCAGAGCCAACCATTACAGTTTACTAACAAAGCAAAAATGTAAATAAGCCGAACTTTTTTATTTTTATTTTATTGGACAAAGGCTTTTGTCAGCTTTTTTCTCCATGTGCTGTAAGCAGCACCAGTGTTTAAATATTAAGAAGGGTGAACGTCAGTGGGGGACGGTGATAGGCAGGCAGATACTAACTGTTCATAGCTTGATAGACATTTTTGTTTATAGAAACTTTAAATGTTCAGACTGTTGAGGACAGTTCATTGGTTTTATTATTAAAGATTTAAGGATAAAAACTGTAAATTCCTGAACAGATTTCCTGCCCCCTCCCCACTTTTTTTTTTTTTTAAGCATTTGTACCAAATCCAGTTTTAGGTAGAGTTAATCACTTTCCTCTGACAGCAGGGGGCTGTTGGCGATAATAGACTAGGACCAAAGATAGAAAACTAGGTATTCTAATCAATGTCATGATGAAGAGATGTTAGTTTCAAACTGTTCTTTTTCTGGCATAGTATTAGGTATTTGTTATGAGAAGACCAATCAAAGTCAGCATTTTCCTAGCTGCCATAGACAGAAACAAAATAAAATTTCATCAAATATGAACGTGAAACTCCCTCCCTTTAAGTTGTATGTGCTTTGCTCTTTGCCATATCTCACCTCCCACCTCATCCTTCCCCAGATTGACTATTGGCTGGAAGAGAGCATAAGGCCGTGGGTCAGAGTATCCTCAGTGCTGAGAGGCTGTAAAGGAGAAAGGAGGGCAAGGGGAGAGTCATCTTTCATCAGTCTCTCAAGCTTGCTCTGATCTTTTTCCATTCGTGGCGCACTACCCCCCACCCCCACCCCCCGCCCAGTTTCCTCCCTCTGCAACCAGCTGGAGCCTTTCCCTCCTGAGCTTCTCTGCACTGTCGCCTCCCTGGGCGGAGCTGCTCTGTCCCTTTTTCCTTACAGAGACTCATACCTGCCAAATAAGTGGCTGTCCTTTGAAAAGGATCACGAGTTTTAAGAGCCTGCAGAAACGGCTTTGCCAGAGATTGCCCTTCCGCTCTCATAAAGCACCAGTTACTTTATGGTTAATCCTGATTCTTTGAAGCTTTATCATGTCAGTTCCCGGATGGTGAACGATGCATCCAGTGTACAAGCTAACAATAATGAATTTGTGCCCCTCAGGAAAATCTCGGACGCTGAAAGAATGAATTCCAGAGAAGGTGGCACATAGTAGATTAAATATGGAAGATAACTCTTTGGGCAGCGTTAAGGTATATTTAGAGTTCTTCTGTATAAATGTTCACCCGTTTTACCCTCTGCTTCAAAAATGAGAGCTAAGTAGATTTCTGTAGGAGCTGATACAGATATAAACAAGGTATTCTGGTAAAAAAAAAAAAACAAACTAATTTTCTTGCTTAATTTGACATTCAGACAACCAGATTCTGGAAGGATGCTATAATGGGAAAGAGAAAAATGAATTGCAGTTAGGAGTTAGTCATAGGCTGGAGTGAACAGGAAGGATTTTAGTGAGAGGAAATGATAGTTCCTGGTCTAATTTGTCAAGATTAGTACCTATGAAATGAACACTGGAAGATGCAAATCAGTGTCTCTCTCTTTTTTAATTCATTCCCCTTGGATTTTTAGAACTCTTAGAGCTCAAGTCCAACCCATACTAAATAAGTAATTATTCTACTTTTTAATTTATCCTTGTTTAATAAAACTCAGGGTAAAGTTATGAGTTAATTTCTACAAGTGCTTCTAAACCAGTTTCTTCTCATGATAACATTAGAATCGCTAAAATTTTTTATTGAAAGTCTGCACAGTCACCCTACCTGGTAATCTTATTTTGAAACATCCATCAAGTGTTCCTTTTTGGCTTCTCGTGAAGTGGAAATCCTGCAACAGCTTGTTGAGGGAAGATGCATGCTGCTTATTGGCAAGCTATGCAGAGAAAAAAAAATTCTTAAACACAAAATGCCATTGATACATCCGTGTTTTTAATCTGTGGCAGTCCAGAAAACATCGATTCAGCAGTTCTACAAACCAAAGAGAACTTCAGTCAGTATTTTTTTTCCCTTACAAAGTAAAATGTTTGTGTTATACAAAACAGTAATTTCAGATCCTTTTCAAATTATGTTTAACAATGCTTAAGAAAGCAACAATGTATTTTGTCTTTTAGAGAGCTGGAGTGGCATGGTTACTGGTTATTAGAGCCTCCCCCTTTAAGATACTAATTTAGAATGCAGCCAGGATCCTGGCTGTACCTAGGTCTCCTGCTGCTTCTTAAGGGCAGGTTCCCGGATGTTGCTGACCTGCAGCCACGTCCTTGTATTGGAAGCAGCTGCTCTAGCGTTCTTAGCTACTCTGCCCTTTAGAGGTCTCTCCTGACCCAAGTCAAGTGTTCTGATCATTGAGTAATGAGTTTTTTTTCCTCCTTTCCAAAAGCAGAAATTGTTCCAGTTCTTACATCCCAACAAATTTCAAAGTAAGCCTTTTATCCTCTCACTTTCAGAAATGAGAACAGTGGGATTTTCTCAAAATACACAGTCCCACTTGGTTTTACTCCCCCCCTTAGTTAAAATTAAGTCATGCAGTTCAGTTTAAACTCTCCTCTCATTTTCCGTTTCCTTTCTTTGATCTTCCACATATGAAAATACAGGAAAGCCTGTGTCACCAGGGTGCTGTTTTGTGCCTCATCCAGCTCTGTAAGCTCAGCCATGACGAAAGTGCTGACGTGCTAGATCCAGCAGTCCGCTCCCACTTCTCCCCTGTTTTGTTTTTTTTTTTACATCATACACTGAAGAAGCACTTCAAAGCCTTGTTTGCCGTTTGTTTTCATTTCTTGATTTCTTGAGCTGAGTAGACTGACACTGCTCTCATTCTGTGCTTAACTGACTGACTTCTGTTGCTTCTTGAACCAGCAGTGCACTACCAGTATTAACGCTATTGGCATCGACCTGTTGTACTTTCTTCTTCACTGGGAATGAGGACTCAGAAGGGAGGGGCACAAAAGCTTTTAGGAACTAATTTTAGCCTAAAAGTATAAGTTTCAAAAATCACTTAACTAGATTTTGGAAAATGGTGATAACGTGAATAGTTCTTCCAGTCAGGATGTTCCTGGAGTTGATTTCTACTAACTTTTGATGTGTTACTCTACTTTCTAAAGGGAAAAAAATTGTAATTGTGAAAGGAACAAAACTGTTTTATGTGGAGTGTCATGTTCATTTGCCTATCTTCTGATAACCCTGGAGCCAAGATTATTATGATGTGTTGATGGATTATAGCCGTTAAGTCTCTTACTAATCAGTTTCATCACTTACTCTCAATTCACACTTACACCTTTGATTTCTCTTCCATAACAGGGTGATATGGGTTGTCATTGACTAATGAAGAACAGAATTGGTTTCGGCAAGAGACAAACGGAATGCCAACATCAGTCCTAAAATGCATTTATCTTTAATAATCCACATCTCCGTGTTTATAAATGATATAACCAGAGATTGTTAATGTTGATACTCTTTTTTCCAAACAGAAAATGACACAGGAGTTTGTACTTGCAAACTACGTTAAATGCGTATAGCTGAATGCCAAGAATGTGACCTTGCTGAGGGTGCCAAATGGATTAATTCATTGATTTTTTTTTTTTTTTTTAGTAGCATGTTGCACTTTTTTGCTGTTAGGAGAATCAGATGATGTTCTGAGGAAAGCCCACTAGCCCAACTGCTCATTTTCTTCTTTTAGTCATTAATTAGCAAAGTGCTCAAGGCATCTTATGCTGTGGGCATGTTTCTAGAATTGAAGAAAATACACTGAATATAAATGGCAAAGGGATCTGTCCTCATGAAACTTAAATTCTAATGAGAAAGACAAGAAATACACAATAGTAAATAGCTTCTTGTTGGGGAGAGGGAATCAGATTGCTTCTTTAGATGACAATAATTAGGGACGATGTCTCCAAAAAATTAATATTCTAACAAGAGGCTCAGTGAATGAAGGTCAGAAGCAAGTCTAGGAGTGAGGTATCCAGGCAGGGCACAGAGCGAGTACGAAGGCCCTGAACCAGGGGTCTGTTTGAGTGCTGGGCAGGGGACACAGAAGGAAGTCTTTGGGGCTGAAGCATAGTGGGGAAGGAGAGATGAAACAGAATGATAGGTAGTCAGATTAGAGGGCAACCCAAGACCAGCTTCTATAGGGTTTTGTAGGTTATGATTGGAATTGAGGAATTTAAGTGTGATGGTGGAGAAAGCAAGAAAATGGCATGGTCCAGGGCAGACTGTGAAAGGGTCGTTGTGGCTGCTGAGTGGACTGTGGAGGGGCAGGGCAGAAGAAGTGAGACCCGTTAGGGGCCATTGCAGTAGCCTGGGGGAGGCTGGAGGCTTGGTCACGGCTAGGTGTGTGGGTAGCAGTGGTGTACACAGGATGTTTTTGGCCCGAGAGATTGGTGGTAAATAGTGGTTCTGTCCAGTGGAAGACGAAGAAGTAAAGTTTTGAAAGAGGAATCTGGAGTTTGGTTTTGAAGATGTAACATTTGAGAAGCCTGTTTGGCATCTAGATGGCGACTTTTGAATAGACAGCTGGTTATACGAAGACTCTGGATTCCTAGTAGAGATCTAGGCTAGAGAAGAAAGCCTGAGTCACTAGGGATTAGATGCTGGCACCTAGGACACCTGGCCTGCACCACAGTCACTTGAAGGGCCAGTGAGAGCACAGATGACTAGACCCCACACCCAATTTCTGACTCAGTAGGTTTGGGTGAAGCTGGAGAATTTGCGTTTCTGGCAAGTTCCTAGCTGAAGCTGAAGTTGCCATCTGGGAGCTCCTGATCTGGGGAACGAGTAGAGGTCAGTGGTTCTCAAGTCTGGCTACATGAAATGTCCTGGGCCAGATCCCAGAGATGCCAGCTTAATGGATCTGAGTGGAATAGTCCATGGTAAGTTCTCCAGGTGATTATTACGTGCAGCCAGGGTTGGAAGTACTGAGAGAAGAATTCTGAGGACTGAACCCTAGGGCACTCCAAAATGTAAGAGACCTTGAAGAGGAAAAAGAACAGCCAGTGACAGAAACGGAAAATAGGGAGAGTCTGGTGCTCTAGAAGCAGTGCAGAGAAAGATTTTATGGAATATGAAAGAGACCACCTGTATCCATTTCAGCCTAACACTTCCCTTGACATGTTCCAAGGGCATGTTTTAAAAGGAAGCTAGTACTCCCAGTTATGATCATGTATGTATGGGTCATAGAAAAGCTTAGAGATAAATAGCTCATTTTTTTAAAGGCAGCATATTACCTTAAAAAAAAAAAACTTTCATAGTTAGGTTCTAATTCAGTTGAAATTGTAATATCATGGGAAAAATCTCTATGATAAAATAATTGTTACAGTCTCAGGCCTAATTCTGTTAGTAATAGAATCCCTTATTTTCACAGTTGTTTCTTTAAGTCTATTTCACACAAAATCCAAGAATCACGTCATTTAAACTCTACTTGCAAAAAAGGCAAAAACATGTATTTTTTTAGAGAGTTGAACCCCAGTGCATAGTTTGTTGTTTGTTTGTTTATGTTGCATGTTGCTTTTTACTAGAAGTGGACAGAGGAAACCAGTTGAGTAGTCCCTGTTTCAGGTCTACTAAGAGTGGCTTTGGGTCAGATCTTTTCTCCTTCAGAACAGAATTGCTTTTGCCTGGAATATCCATCCTGCCCGTTACCAACTGGCAAACTCCTACATATCCTTCAAGACCCAACTCCATTGTCTTTTCTTTTGCAAAGTCATACCGATCCCTCCATACCGAAGAGAATCCTACTGTCTATCCTGATGTTCAGGCTCATCTAGCTAGCCCAGGAGCCTCTTGAAGGCAGTGATCATTGCTTCCTTTTTATCCTCAGTGCCAAGAACAGTGCCTGACAACTAAAAGGCACTCCAAAAATATTGGCCCAATAAAAAAATTCACTGTTCTCTTAGAATAAAGAAGTATTCAAGAAAAGAAAGTTCTAAAATTTATAGCTTACATAACCTTTCATCCTATGATCTTTCTGCATCTGTGTTTCACAATTTATGTGCTAAGTGTTTCAGTCATATCTGACTCTTTGCAACCCTATGGACTTTATCCTGCCAGTCTCCTCTGTCCATGGGATTTTTCCAGGCAAGAATACTAGAGTGGGTTGCCACACCCGCCTCTAGGGGATCTTTCCGACCCAGGGGTTGAACCCACATCCCTTATGTCTCCTGATTTGGCAGGCGAATTCTTTACACCACAAGCGCCACCTAGGAAGCCGACAGTTCACAGTTTATGGGATCATTCTATTTGCCTTCCCTCTGGGAAGAGATTCCACTGTGATAAGATCATTCTATTTTCTTCCTCTCAAAAACAACCTGAAATAGTGGTCCCCAAATCTGTCAATTTAAACCAGACGTCTACATATGTAGACCCTGCCTGATTCTAATCAATCATATATAGAAATTGTGTCACATAAGTAATGTAGCAAAATTCTGGGCTTGTCTAATGTCCAATTTTTTTCATTATCTCATTTTTTTTTAATAAATATCTGTTGTTAGTAACTAACCATATCTTCAAAGAAAATGGCCAATTAGAAACAGATTGGCTCTGGGGAAAGTTTTGTCATTCCTAGATAGTATTCCCGTTTTCCAAGTATCCATGGTCAGCACTGGCTAGGTAAACACAAAATGTTAGCTAAGGGTTGGAATTTAGGTTTCACTAATCATAGGCTCCAGATATGTGAAAGTGACAAGCAGAGGTAGGTAAGAAACACGTATTCATGAAAAAGAAGGATACTTGCCGAACGTTTGTTTAAAATCTGAAATAAAAGAGTAGATAAAATCACATGAAAATGTGATCCAGAACGTCCTCCTTCCTGTTTGTGCTGCAGCAGTTAATATCCTGCTCTCTTGGGATGGCCCCTGTAGCAGAGGCTCTGCTGACCCGGGCTCGCCCGCCAGGCCCCTCTGCAGGTGCCCCTAGAGTGGTGCTGTGCCCACAGCCTAGTCCTCCTTTGTTCCTAAGAGGCACAGCCCTGAGCACATCACCATTGCCCAGCCTGCCCCCCACATCCCCCACCCCGGCTACCCCAGTTCCTTTAAGTAAAAATAATAGAGGGTTGGTTGTGCTGCTTAGAACATAGAGATTTCAGTCAGAAGCCTTGGGTTTCTTTTTAAACTTATCAGCATACTAGTGTTTTCCCTATTAAAAATGGTTTTATAAAACCAAGGAAGTATAATTATAAATGAAGCAAATTTTTAAACGCTTTGAGAAAATAGTGTTTTGTTTTAGTACATGCATTGACACTTAATTACACATCTATATAGAAAATACGTAGAAACCATGTCACCTCCAATGCCAGCATTTTACTGTCGGTCCCAAATTTATATATACTATGTCATTTTCCTCAAATCCCAGTAAACTCCCTGACTGTGTATCTTTTCCTACCTTATCTTTCATCCGGAAATAGCACAAAAATGCCTGGACTGACCATGTGTCCCACCTTGCTGTCTGGAAAGCATGGGCCCCCGCCCCGCAGGGTCTCTGTGTGTAGACTTCTCTGTGGGTCTCTATGGTAGATGCCAAACATCACAACACAGGCGAGCATCAGTGTGCAGGTACTTTCCATAGCTACTTATGTTTACACTTGAGAGTTGCCCTGACATATTGGGACCCAGAATGAGAAATTTGTGACAAGAGGGGATGGAAGCAAGTGAAACTGTTATTAAAGGAAAGAAAGTGCCTTGGCTTTCAAAAGGCCTGTCTCTATCAGGCAGTATAGAGCGGCGATCAAGTGGAAAAAAGGGAGCAGGCAGGCTCCTCATCTAATCTTTCTCCTGGGGGCCCAGGTGGACAAATTGGCAACCCCGTTCACAGCTTTTTTTCCCTCTCCCCTTTGTACCATAAGAACTGCTAATCGGATCCATGCTGCTGCAACTGTGGTTAGTTATTAACAGAATAAAAGCAGATTTCTTCAAAAGAACGGGTGGGGGAAACGACTATACAAAATTGCCAGGTTGTTAGAATCTTAAATGCACAGCAGTCGATTTTTTTCCCTTATTCTGAATTATACGATGAATACAAGTCTTTCATCTGTCACTATACCCATTTCTTCAGAAGGCAGCCAAATATTAAGCTTCTCAAAGAAAAAAGGAATCCTAGAAAGAGGAAAAATATTGAGGAGGAATAAGAATGGGTAAGAGTAGGGGGAAATTAAGTTTTATTTTTATTAATTTGTCCTCTTGAGAGAAATAGAAACTTGCCTGCTCTATGATTTCATTTCCCCTCCCCTGCCTCTTACCTTACATCAAAGCAAGGATTAGACCAGATTTAGCTGGTAGCTATTCTGCATTTTGAGTCTGGTGTTCTGTAGCAGTAAAGTTCAAAACCTACCTCTTTCTTGTAGATGACAGAGTACTATGGATCTAGACTTCCAGGTGGAGGACAGGCCAGCTAGTTATATCCAAACAAATCTTCTGTTTCCTCAAAGATTTTTCTGCACCTTAAAGACTTTTAAATAGTATACGTGAGCTTTGAAGCTGTCGGAAAGGGTATATATTTATGAGGATGCTGAGTACAGGTATTGAGCAGATTTTCAGCATGATAGTTTGTATATTTCAGTGTGTCTCTGATACTCATAAGGGATACCTCCAGAGATCCTCAAATATCACAAAGATGGAAGTGGCTCCTGCTTTCAACCAAATTAAATCTTTGGTCATAACATATCTTCACACTTAAAGTTGATAAACTCTCAAGGTTTTGTCTTTTATTTAGTGGCATTTCTCACCAAGAAACAGTTTAATCACTTGACCAGAGTTGCTGGGGGAGTAAAGATCTGAACCCAACGGCATTGGGAACAAAGTGAGCACCCAGGATAAGCCACATTGCTTAGGTCCCTCAACAGCTGAAGTGCAAGACTGAAAATCATGCCTCAGTAAAATAAGACACTGCCCCTCTCTCACACTTTGTAGATCTTTTAGGAATAATCCAGACTAAGAATCTTAGATTTTAGTTCTGAGAATTTCCTGTATGTGTTTAGGGCTCTGGTTTATCTTGAAATAAAAATTTTAGAGATTGGAATAGTGAAGTCTAATAGTCTGCTTTGAAACCAGTCTGTTGTTACATGTCCAGTTCTAACTGTTGCTTCCTGACCTGCATACAGATTTCTCAAGAGGCTGGTTGCAAATAGGGAAAGGAGTATGTCAAGGCTGTATATTGTCACTCTGCTTATTTAACTTACATGCAGAGTACATATCATGAGGAACGCTGGGCTGGATGAAGCACAAGCTGAAATCAAGATTGCCAGGAGAAATATCAATAACCTCAGATATGCAGAGGGCACCACGCTTGTAGCAGAAAGTGGAGAAGAACTAAAGAGCCTCTTGATGATAGTGAAAGAAGAGAGTGAAAAGTTGGCTTAAAGCTCAACATTCAGAAAACTAAGATCATGATATGTGGTCCCATCACTTCATGGGAAATAGATGGGGAAACAGTGGCCATAGTGACAGACTTTATCTTTGGGGGCTCCAAAATCAACTTCAGATGGTGACTGCAGCCATGAAACTAAAAGATCCTTGCTCCTTGGAAGGAAAGTTATGACCAGTCTAGAGAGCATATTAAAAAGCAGAGACATTACTTTGCCAACAAAAGTCCATCTAGTCAAGGCTATGGTTTTTCTAGTAGTCATCTATGAATGTGAGAGTTGGACTATTAATAAAGCTGAGTGCTGAAGAATTGATGCTTTTGCCCTGTGGTATTGGACAGCAAGGAGATCCAACCAGTCCATCCTAAAGGAAATCAATCCTGAATATTCATTGAAAGGACTGATGTTGAAGCTGAAACTCCCAATACTTTGGCCACCTGATGTGAAGAACTGACTCATTTGAAAAGACCCTGATGCTGGGAACAATTAAAGGCGGGAGGAGAAGGGGATGACAGAGGATGAGATGGTTGGATGACATCATCGACTCAATGGACATGAGTTTGAGTAAGCTCTAGGAGTTGGTAATGGATAGGGAGGGCTGGCATGCTGCAGTCCATGGGGTCGCAAAGAGTCAAACACGACTGAGTGACTGAACTGAACTGAATAATCTGTTTTACTGCGTATTCCCTGACTTGACTTACCATGCGCCTTGTGAGAGAGCCTTTTAGTTTCTTACCTCCAGTTCTCAGTAGGAAAGTGTCTACCCAAAAGGACTTTAATGAGTGTCAGGAAGTGAGGTTATCCAATGGGCTTCCTCATGAAAGACATTAGGTAACTTTAGTGCTTAATACCAGAGGGCAATTAGAAAACTTCTGGTTTGAATCCAGTGGGCCATGTGAAATAATAACATAAAATAGCAAGCTTACAAAAAACAAAACCCAGAGAGTTTATAGTACAGCCCTCTGAGGGCAGAATTTTTATGTAGAATGTGTGATAGGCCTTTGCAGCTACTCTGTGTTGGACTTGAGCAGTGAGGTTAATGGTGAGACTCATAACCCTGAGACTACAGTGGAAGGAATAGTTGGGAACATAACACAGCAGGTATTTGACTGCATGTTTGGAGTGAAGATACGTGGTTCTTGTAAGGGTTCTGTCCTATTCTTGGGAATTTCTTCATTACTCTCATGCCTTAGGAGTACACAAGTTATGCCTCTGCAGTACTAATTTTTATGTTCAGACCAGTGACACATCAACAGTTTGCAGTTTCTTGGGTAAGGACTTGGGAAAATCTTACCCTGTTTTGAATGAACTTTTGAACCATAAGACATAGAAAAGTTTATCATCCAAGGTTCATATTCCCTGTTTGAAGTTGGGGGAGCAGGTTGCTATGGCTCTATGTTTCCATTTGGAGGGTAGAGGTAGAAGAAAGTAACACTCTCTTCTAGAAACTTTCTAGAGTTGGTTCACCATAAGGTATTGTGTTGACAGCCTGTTCACAGCTGTCTTTCCACCTTCCTTACCCTAATACAGCACCTCCTGGTAAGAGTGAGATCCTATTTAAACACACCAAACATCAGTAAGTACTGGGAATCCATAATCAAGTCCTTTAGTAAACTGTTCACTGTAAGCACTAAGCTGCACCCCGAGCAGATTCCATATTTTATGTGTCTGCTTTGGAGTACACTGGGATAGCTGGCTTCATGAATCTGAATAAGAAAAAAATTTTTCCCTTTATTGAAGCAGATTAAACAGGAGACTCCTACGGAGAGATGCTATACTCAAAATAATTTGTGGATTTCCTAAAACATCTCACTAAATGCCTAAGACTAGGACATTCATTGAATTTACGGATTATTGAAAGCTCATTTTTCACTCACACCATTGCTCTTAGGTGTTATACAGGTATTTGAGTTTACTAAAAAGATGACCAGGGAAGTCTTTGCTGCTTGCATGGCAGAACTGCACTATCTAATCACATTGATTTGGATATGATCATAGATAAGATGTTCAGTGATTTCCATAGATACGGAGCCCACCATGCTATCTACCATTGCCATCTATAAATAAAATCATGTTTGTCCCTTATCACAGCAAAGAAAAGATCCTAACCAATATTTTGTGTTTGGATTAGCTATTTGTAAAGAGGCCTTACAAGTAGCTGAGAAAAGAAGAGAAACAAAAGGCAAAGGAGAAAAGGAAAGACATACCCATCTGAATGCAGAGTTCCAAAAAATAGCAAGAAGAAATAAGACAGCCTTTGTAAGTGAGCATTGCAAAGAAATAGAGGAAAACCAGAGAGTGGGAAAGACTAGAGATCGCTTCAAGAAAATTAGAGATACCAAGGGAATATCTCATGCAAATACGGGCATAATAAAGGACAGAAATGGTATGAACCTAATGAAAGCAGAAGATATTAAAAGGAGGTGGCAAGAATACACAGGAAAACTATACAAAAAAGATCTTAATGACCCAGATAACCACAATGATGTGATCACTCACCTAGAACCAGACATCCTGGAATGTGAAGTTAAGTGGGCCTTAGGAAGCATCACTATGAATGAGGTAGAAGAGGTGATGGAATTCTAGCTGAGCTATTTCAAATCCTAAAAGATGATGCTGTTCAAGTGCTGCACTCAGTATGCTAGAAATTTTGGAAAACTCAGCAATGGCCACGGGACTAGAAAAGGTCAGTTTTCATTTCAGTCCCAAAGAAGGGCAATGCCAAAGAATGTTCAGACTACCACACAGTTGCACTCACTTTGCATGGTAGCAAAGTAATGCTCAAAATCCTCTAGGGTAGGCTTCAGTAGTACATGAACTGAGAACTTCCAGATGTTCAAGCTGGCTTTAGAAAAGGCACCAGAGATCAAATTTCCAACATCTGTTGGATCATAGAAAAAGCAAGAGAGTTCCAGAGAAACATGTACTTCTGCCTCATTGACTACAGTAAAGCCTTTGGCTGGATCACAACAAACTGTGGAAAATTCTCAAAGAGATGGAAATACCAGACCTCCTTACCTGCCTCCTGAGACACTTGTATGCAGGTCAAGAAGCAACAATTAGAAACAGACATGGACCAACGGACTGGTTCCAAATTGTAAAAGGAGTACATCAAGGTTGTACGTTGTCACCCTGATTACTTAGCTTATATGTAGAATACATCATGCGAAATTCTGGGCTGGATGAAGCACAAGCTGGAATCAAGATTGCTGGGAGAAATATCAATAACTTCAGAAATATCAATAATATGTAAATGACACCACCCTTATAGCAGAAAGCCAAGAGAAACTAAAGAACCTCTTGAAGGTGAAAGAGATCAGTGAAAAATCTGGCTTAAAATTCAACATTCAGAAATCTAATATCATGGCCTCTGGTCCCATCACTTCATAGCAAATAGATGGGGAAACAATGAAAACAGTGACAGACTTTATTTTCTTGGGCTCTAAAACCACTGTGGACAGTGACTGCTGCCATGAAATTAAAAGACCCGTGCTCCTTGGAAGAAAACCTATGACAAACCTAGACAGCATGTTAAAAAGCAGAGACATTGCATTGCCAACAAAGGTCCGTTTAGTCAAAGCTATGATTTTCTAGTAGTCATGTATGAATATGAGAGTTGGACCTTAAAGAAGGCTGAGCACCAGTGAACTGATGCTCTTGAACTGTGGTGTTGGAGAAGACTCTTGAGAGTCCCTTGGACTGCAAGATCAAACCATTCATTCCTAAAGGAAATCAACCCTGAATATTCATTGGAAGGACTGATGATGAAGCTGAAACATCAGTGTTTTGGCCAACTGATGTGAAGAGCTGACTCATTGGAAAAGACCCTGATGCTGGGGAAGATTGAAGGCGGGAGGAAAAGAGGATGACAGAGGATGAGAAAGTTAGATGGCATCACTGACTTGATGGACATGAGTTTGGGCAACTCTGGGAGATGGTGAAGGATAGGAAAGACTGATGTACTGCAGTCCACAGGGTCACAAAGGGTTGGACACAGTTAAGTGACTGAACAATAACAACAACAAGTACTTTGTGTTTTAGAAGTGAAAGGAAGTAGCTGCAAAATATAAGAAATTATATCCTCCAGAAAATCTGTAAAGTCAGACTGTGGCAGAGGAGTCTCATGTTCTGCTTGTGAAAGCTGATTTCCATAACATGAAGTATGAGGATGTATTAGAAAAATGCAACCCAGTGTCTTAGTTTGGGATGCACAGAATTGAATAATGAACGGCAGTGCAAAATGAAAGTTGATCATGACTGTGTTGTATTGGTAATTGGTAGCAGTAATTTCTACAATGTGTGCTTTAAAAAAAAAAAGAAAAACAGCAACTCCTCACTAAAGCTAGTGACTACCAAGATTTCTTGAAAAGTGGGAGAATAATTCACTTGCTAATTGCTCAAAACTATAAAATATATATTGATGTTTGTAGTACCATTCCAGGGAGAGAATGTGGTCATAGTAGAAATATTCACAATATGGAAATATTCCTCATTTCTTCTCAATATTTAACAACAGCCACAGCTGGCAATTTAATTCACACAATTTTCAGGCCATGTTTCCTAACAAGCCTGTCTGTCTTACCCTTACTAATTTCAAAAAATAAATTATGAATAGGATCCAGGTTTTTGTCACTAAACACCTCATGATCCCCACACACCCTAAAGAACCTTATTGAGCAAGATGGGCTAACAAAATCGTTAAGGTCTCTGTGAGTCAATGTGTCATTTCATGTTAATTTTAAGAAGCCAATCCTCTTGAAACACTAATGCTGAAATATCATTTAGTACAGTGCCTTGCATATAGTAAGTATAGAGTGGTTTTTTTTAATGTCATTTTTTACATTCAACTAAAACCATCTCCAATTTATATAAGAAATTGTTAAGACAAATAAATACGCTTTCCAGATGTTGCCCTGTTAATGTAGTAAAATTGGAGAGGGAGAATGGATTCCAGGCAGGAAAGTTGAGATCAGATAGTATCTGTCATTAAAACTCCAGATTTACCCTGTTGACAAATTATATCATTATTCCATCTTGGTTAACTAAATCCCTCTTGTGAAAGTGAAGTTGCTCAGTCGTGTCCAACTCTTTGTGACCCCATGGATTATACAGTCCATGGAATTCTCTAGGCCAGAATGCTGGAGTGGGTAGCCTTTCCCTTCTCCAGGGGATCTGCCCAACCCAGAGATCAAACTCAGGTCTCTCGCATTGCGGGTGGATTCGTTACCAGTTGAGCCACAAGGGAAGCCCAAATCCATCTTAGGTTAATTTTTTCTTTTTTTTTTTTTAAGCGACAACAGTGTGAAGGGAAGAAACGCTTTTCTTCTGGCCACTACAACTTTTGAAAAATGAGATTTTTGTGTATTTCTTTGTCTGTTAGTATTATTTAGAGATAGCGTGGTATTACTTTTAAAACGTTGAATGATTTGCTTGCCAGAGGCTGTTGTAGTTCAGTTAGTGTGCTTGTTCTTATTGAGTTCCTGTAGTTCTATGCTATAGTAATTTAGAAAGGAATTAACCCAGGGTAATTTTGGCCTCAATAAATGGTTAGTGTAGAAATCCTATTTATTGCATGTTTATTCTCTGCTGCCCCAACACAATAGTGGTAGAGTGTGACTTAAATATGATTGCATCTGATCAATGGTTCTGATTTATTTGTTTTAATCCGGCCAAAAAAAGTTGGGAGCATAAAACTGCAGGAATTGCTTCTCTAAAAATGCACTTGCATTTAAGTCTTAGAACTGCACTCGAATTAAGTGCTGGGGAATCCAGGGCACCCTGTACTAGATCTGATTTGGAGGAGTGCACAAACCAAAGTCCTACTGGCATTTATTTATGTAGGCCTCTTTACTAGGTTTGGAGGGTGTACTGACTTTCTAAGTCATCACTGTTGTTAATAAATGCCATCTGATATTTACTGACTTTCTGAGCAAGTGTTCTTGAATGTTTCTTTAATGATATTGTAGTTTAGAATAGGGATCAGCAACTACCACCTTTGGGCCACAACCAGCTTGCCACCTGTTTTTGTAAATAAAGTTTTATTTATGCTGCTCTGTTTACATGTTGTCCGTGGCTTCTTTTGCACTATAACAGCTGAGTTCAGTAGTTGAGACAGGACATATGGCCTGCAAAACCTGAAATATATACTGTCTGGAGTTTATAGGAAAAAGGTTGCCTATTCCTACTCTGGAATAATAAGATAAAATTACATGATTACTGATAACTTATAAAGATGTAATTAACTATTAGTCTGCACTTGGTTTCTGGAGTAATCAGCCACACATTTATTTAATTAACAAATATTTATTGAATGCTTACTTATATGTCTGGTTCAAAGGATATAGTAGGGAAAAAAATAGAGTTCTCAGTACTCATAGAATTTATGTTCCGGTGAGAATAGGACAAATGATACAGAGAAGTAAGATAAGAACTATGAGGAGTGTTAAGACTGTGTTGCCTATAAGAAATAGAACTTGAACTTGTGAGTACTGACTGCCCCACCATCTTGGTCTATGAAGTATACCAGGCTGTAATATATTCATGTCTCAGGCCATCCACTGTAAGTTATACATTACTAGATGTTTGCTAATTAACCAAAAGTATCTTTATTAGCCTGTCTGTCTCAGTTTTGTTATAAACTAAAATCCGAATGTTTTGTTCTTTCAAATGTTTAATTGATAATTATTTTGATTTAGTTCTTAAAAGCTATTTTTAATTAGAAAAATTCCGTCAAAGCCTCTCCTAGTGTTAGAATTCTAAGGAAAATACTAGCTAACTAAATACAATAGTGTGTGTGTGTGTGTGTGTGTGTGTGTGTGTGTGTGTGTGTGTGTG